>JASDDO010000012.1:343287104-343809236 GCA_030015575.1 Agapanthus africanus
AAGTTTGATCACAATCAGGCTAAAATGGAAAATACCGACTATGTTACCCTAAAAAAAATTCGCAAAACGATTTCTAAAACGTTAAATTTTTACCCCATGCTCTTATGACCTTGAAGAAGACCAACAAATCATAAGTCACATGTCATGTTCTTGTAAGTCGATGTTCAACACCCCAATACTTGTGGGGAGGCGGAAATATGGATAACAATCAAGTTCTATGATCAAACATCGATTAACCGTACGAATCGTTTGCTATACAAGTTTTAACAAAAGCTTTAGAGTTTTAATCTACTATGCGAAGAAGTTATACCAAACGGTTCTAGTCCTTCGTCTTGATGTTCTCTACGGCCTCTTTGGATCTCCACGCCCTCTTCGGCTTTCTCCCGTGATAGACGATCCACCCGAGAGCCCTAATCCAAGCTATAACCTCTAAACTTGAGGTTACTTAGTTTCTCTAGTTGCTAAATAGAGTAGCTAAGGTGATGTAGAGATTGGTTATGGAGTAATTAGTCTTTCCTAATCCTTGTTCTCAACTCATGAGGGTAGGATTAGGGTTTGGTGAAGGAGAGAGAACTTGAAGAGAGAGAGTGAGAAGATGATAATCATAATATTATATTGAATAAAGCTTCTCACTTGATATATATGAAACATAAAGAATATGAAAGAAAATGAATAATAAGTGAATATTCATCATGTTTCATTTAATCAAGTGGGTGATTCATTATGTGAGTCATTAAGCAATAAATGAAGCTTTAATGACATGATGAATCACTCACAATGAGTCACTAAATCAATAAATGAAAATGCCACCTCTCTCTTTATGTCACATCCTTCTAGAAGCTTCTCGGAAAATTACGAGAACGCCCCTCTCATCCGTGAAAACACGGAAAAACTTTAGACTGTATAAATCCAATAACCTGATACTAGAATCTGGCTTAAACCAAAGCCGGCTAGTAAAAACTGTCCGAATGTCGTACGTGCGATTAAACACGTATGCGTCCGAACCTTTGTCGTAAAACCATACGACCTCTATATCTTTTCGCCTGGGTTTGGGAAAACTCTGTGTGGGACTCTAAAGACTCGACTACTACGCTGGCAGTGGGTTTAACCACAGACCGCAAGCGGCACTAGCTGTACGTAACGGTCCCCAGGTAGTTGTCGATAAGAAAGCTGATGAGGTAACCCATCTGAAATCCTACTGAGCCTGTCTGTGACAATATCCGCGCAGTCCGGTCTGTTCGTCTAAGAGTATCACATGTACGGTCTAGGGAGGTGGTGGACGTCAGACCCCTAATAACCATACAAGTCATGTCGGTATGGCTCTATCACTATCCGAGAATCTACTGATCAACCTATCAGTAATTCTCAATCAGCCCTGGCCAGGGACTTATGGTAATGACCAACCGATCACCGTGCGATATCAACTCCCTATACCGGGAGAGACGAATCCCTAACAGTCACTCACTGCCTCCACTTGGTTCGGGACTGTGCCCAACTGAAACCTGTTTGCACGACTCCTTCGAGCCGTGGTAGGGTAACAATCAAAGCACAGTGGGAACTCACACGAGACAAATGATGACCTTAAGTCAACGGACTATCTGCACACATGTCACCTGAGAACTGCTATCTGACGTTAGGTATAATACCATCCAGTCAGTTCTCGGCGAGTCCTGTCCGGTGTACTCACATCCAGTGAGCATCTGTATACAATCTTAGGTGAACATCACCAATGGTTGCGGGACCAATCCATTGCCCCTCGTCAGGGTCTAGATATGTATACACTAGTCTACTCCGGAGTATCGATGCCCAATCTCGATACTCCTACGACCAGGGACATCTAAGGGTGTGCCTATTGACTATCCAGCTCCCACTAGTATGACTGCCATCACAACGCCGGTAGTCAGACAAACACCCTATGGGCTTTATCAACATATATATATAAATACCAAGTAAAATATATTATACGTTAAGACAAAGTCAAACCAAATAGCGTACTATCATATCAAGCAAGACTGTCATGTACATACATATCCCAAGCTTTCTATACAATCTAGGCCTCTAGGGCATATATATCCAACAGTTCTACCCGTCATTGTCCAGGTTAATTTGAACCTACCCGTACATACCCTTGACGAAGGCCAACAAAGTAGTACGACTGTCCCAAACCAACGCATCTATCTATGCAACATAAAAGTAACAAGCAGCTAACATACACTATGTTTTGACGAAGGCCAACAAACATAGCATGAATACTAAGTGATACCCGTCTTAAATGACGGAGGGCTACGAATGGTTTTTGGCGAAAAACCTTTAACGTAATAAACTTGATAACGTTGAAGAAACCGGATAGCTTTTTACAAATATATAGTGGCGAAAACCTTTGCTAAAGAGGTCACTCCCGGTGAAGGGATCTTGGCTCTTTCCTCGTCGAATGAGGTGCAGGGTATTCCCACTGAATACCACGATGCAAAGCAAAAAGTAATCGATTATAGTGAAGTTATTACCCTGACGCAAACTTCTGCCCAAGAGGTCATTCCCGGTGAAGGGATCTCGGCTCTTACCTCGTCGAATGAGGTGCTGGATATTCATAACCGAATACCTCTGTGCAAAACAAAAGAAAACATCATTGTAATAACAGCTTTTGAAAATTGTTCCAACCACATCGAATAGGTCTGTTTTCCTTTCATTGATCACAATCAATGCAGTCCCATCAATTAATCACACTAGAAAAGAACGAAAATATGTTGTACGTATATATCATCCGCATTCGCCACTAAGTCCCGTCATCACCCGTTAGGTTACTTAACTAACGACAGAGCGGGGACTGGACTAGCGCGGGTGCAAAACATATACAACATCTACTAGTATATATATAACAATATATAATAATCGCTCCAGGCATGATAAATGCAACATCGTAGAATAGCGATAAGCATTACAGATCAATACTGATAATCTGGGAGCCTCGGATTTCCTTTGACCCGTAACTGAAATCCGACGTTCCCCTGGTCGTGTGGATTTCCTGTGCAATTAAAACCTAGACCCCTACGAGCACGGTAAGTCACCCGCCAAAACCAGAAGCGAGGCAGCCCCCCTCATCAAAGTGAATGGGCCATCCGGCACTTCGAGGAATCCGGTAACTTGAGCACCCCTCCTTGGGTCAACCTGTACCCCATACGAGTGCGGTAAATAATCCGCCATTCTAGAGTGAGGCCCCCTCCGTCTCAATGCCATGAGATGCGGACCCGTTGCTTTCCAGAAACCGGCTATCCGTGCACTCCATCGCGGGGTAATCCTAGTACAGAAAAGAAAATATGTACAACGGTGCATCGACCTTAACCCGGTCATTCCCCAAACAAATAATATACAAGTAAGCAGTGACGGAAGTCCACATGTCGGACGCTCGCCCCGTGATATCAAATGTACAAATAAAACTAAACTGTACTATCATTGCATCCAAGCTATCCACCACGACGATTCCGCAACAACCACAGCACAACACAGAACATCAACGTGAATGTCACGTTCGCAAACCCGTCTAAAAGACATATAGCAATTAGACAAGTTGTACCGCTCTAATGACATTCACGGTCGCAGATAGTAATGCATGTACTGAAAACTTTAAACAATGTTAAAAATATCGATTTCGAAAACACCCCGAATAGCCCCCAAACTAATAGATAAATCCATATCCATACTGGACTAAACTAGCAATACCACTGAACCAATATTCCAGAGACTAGACTACAGACCAAAACTCAAGTCCAAACTCATCACAAAAACCAGCCAGGCCGGATTTTTTCCCTATGTGGCCGGTCCAGTGAAGTCAATTCAAGCTCGTATTTGGTGTGTGTTCTAGTTGTCACCTAAATAGTCTTCTGCAGTTGCTAAGATATTTTTAGAAGACCAATTAAAAATCGACAGAGAATAGAATACATCGAGTGACATTTCAAAGTTTTTTCGGTTTCGATACTTTAACATCGTCTAAACAAACTAGTATGCGGTTAATGGGTTGGCTCAGATACCATGTTGGGTTACGGCAGCACCCCGACCATCAATCCGTGGCCAAATGCGGAACAAAAACTTTTAAAACCCGGCGCTAACGGAACCCTAATCGACGGATCATACCATTAACCCTATACTAGTTCTATGAAAGGAGTTTAGAGAGGTTATACCGATTGATCCGTGTCCTTCGGTCTTCAACCTCTGTCCCAAGCTCCTCGCGGCTTCCTTGGTCATGTTTGATCTCCGGTCTCCCCACATCCAAGAAGATCCACGTCGAGGGTTAGTAATACGGGATCCCGCCTCAAAACCGAAGCAACTCGGGTATCTAGTTTGCTACCCTAGATAGCCAAGATGAAGTAGAGAGTGTGCGTGATCACTTTGTCTCAATACACCCAAGAATTCTCAACTCATTAGAGGGTATGGGTGGAGGTTGAAGAAGATGCCTAGAGGTGAAGAATGTGAGCTCAAGAAAAGCAAGTGAAGAAATGGCTTAAGTGTTGTGTTCATTTTGTTAGAGTTAGCAACTAAAGAAAAGGTAAGGCTAGAAAAAGATCTGCCGTCTCCAAAAAATCTCACAACAAAATATCCTAGCCATGACAAAATGAATCAACACATGACCCAATACCATGAGTCACCAAGTGCACATGCTATGATCAATGTAACAAAACCAAAACTCACACTCACACTTTCCACCTCATTAAACATTAACCTAAATTTTTAATCCACAAAAAGAAATGGCATCAACTAAAGAAATCTTGTAACGAATAACAAGAATACCCCTCATCCGTATATACATGCCAGCATCCGTATTCCGACTGAATACGAATACAACAAGACGAAAATAATCCAACAATATAATACTAGGATCCAGTTTAAACCAAAACCCACTAGTATTATCCGTCCGATCATGATCCGTGCACGAGTGCACGAATATGATCGAACCCTGCCATAAAACCATATGACCTCTACAACGTTTCGCCTGAACTAAGGAAACCCTCTATGTTGGACTCTAAAGACTCGTCAATATGCTGGCAGTGGGTTTAACCACAAGCACGTCAGTGGCACTAGCTGTACGTAACGGCTGCCCAGGTATGGAGCGAAAGGGAGGTTGACGAGCAAACTCATCCTGAAACCCTAGTGAGCCTGACAGTGACAATATCCGTACAGTCCGGTCCGTTCGTCTATGAGTATCACATATCGAGTCTAGGGGGTGGATAAAGTCAGATCCCTAATAACGCGATATTTAGTGTCGGTATGAAACCTATCACCACCTGAGAAACTACCGATCCTAGATCAGTAATTCTCGACTACCTTGGCCAAGGATTTCTGGTGGTGGCCATCCGTGCACACCGCGACATCAACCCCCAATACCGGGAGAGACGAATCCCCTGACGATCCGCTCACTGCCTCCATGTGGCTCGGGACTGTACCCAACTAAAACCTGTTTGCACGACTCCTTTGAGCCGTGGTAGGATAGTAATCAAAGCACAGTGGGAACTCACACGAGACAAATGACGATCTCAGGTCGATAGACTAACCTGTACACATGTCACCAGGGAACTGCTATCTGACGATAGGTATAATACTAACTAGCATGTTCCCGGCGAGTCCGTCCGGTGTACTCATAACCCAATGAGCACCTGTATACATCTTAGGTGAACAAACTAACACCAATGGCTTGTGAGACCGGCCACCGCCCCTCATCGGGGTCTCGATCAGTATACACTAGTCTACTCTGGAGTATCGATGCCCAGTCTCGAAACTCCCACGACTAAGGACATTTAAGGATGTGCCTATAGGCCACCCAGCTCCCACGTTTATGATCGCCATCATACTGCTGGTAGTCAAGCAAGAATCCTATGGGCTCTATCAACATGTGATAGTGATCTGTTCTGTCACCTGAAGCATGTACACGATGATAAAGACAAACCAGATAGCATACTATCATCTCGAGTAAGACTGTTCTACCGGTATAGGTCCTCCCTCAATCATTGCAATCACGTGCCTGAGATCCAATAATTGGCTCGAGAGCACTATAGCCAACAATCTCCCACTTGCACTTAAGTCTAATTATTGCGGTGTCGCATACTCACAACCCGTGTGATACCGAACACCCAACTTCTCTACTAATCAGTTTCACAAAACTCGTTTGTGAAACTATTGCTTTCGAGAAATAGCCTCAGTAAGTGGATCCGCTCCAATGTTTCTTTCTGTATCTCTCTCTATCTTAAGTTCGCGGAGAAATCCATCTTTCGAAATGAGCAATACCTGTCTTAGAATATGTCTGGATATCTGATGGGACTCAGTTCATAAATGAACTCCAAATCCAGCAAACTTCTCAGACTGTATCGTCCACTGAATTTAATCAGTATCCTGCGCCATGCCTCCTTCAGTATCCACTTGGACCACATGTCCAAACTACTGCCCCTCAAAAGAGGGAAAACTATAACTCTGACAGTCACTCTGTCATCCAGGTCTCCTTGGAAGCCTGGAATGATAACCGTCTCCCGAAGGAGGCTGCCGTTACCATATCCCTAGAACATCCACTTATGTTCATAAACTGCTTCCGAACGTTTCTCCAGGATTGGATTAATATAAACTTATTGCAACTAGTGCAAAAACAATATCCGGTGTGGTACTTGACATCTTATGATTGACTCAATTGCCTAAGCAAGCGATATGCCAATCATGCACTTCCCTCTCCTCTTTAGTCTGTATGACATCTTTAGTGTTAGTTATATGTATGCCCTAGAGGCCATTATTGTACATATGATGTATATTGTAATGGATGCTTGGACATATATAGGGAGGATTTTCTTGCTCGACATGATAGTATGCTATCTGGTTGTACTTTATCTTAACATGTACTCTGATTGTCTCTATGTTACAAGTTGATAAAGCCCTTAGGATATGTACTCGACTACTGGGACTATGATAAGATCATACTAGTGGGGCCACGGTAGTCGACGAGTATATCCTATAACTGTTCCTAGTCGAGGGTGTATCGAGACAGGGCATCGATACACCACAGTAGACTAGCGTATACGCATCTTGACCCATATGATGGACGATGGATGATCCCATATCCATCGGTGTTTGACATCAAGGATGGTGTACGGGTGCTCAGTAGAGACTGGGTACACTGGACGGACTCGCCGAGAACTCCCAGATGGTATTATACCACATGTCAGATGGCAGTTCTCCGGTGACACTGGTACAGAGTAGTCTGTTGACCCGAGATCGTCATAAAGTCTTGTGTGATTCCCACTGTGCTTTGATTTCCATCATACCACGTCCAAGAGGGCGTGCAAAAAGGTGGCTTTTAGGTACAGTCCCGAATCACATGGAGGCAATGAGCGATAGGAGGGGATTCGTCTCTCCCGGTATAGGGAGTTGATGTTGCACTGTGTTCGATTAGCTATAACTGGAAATCCCTGGCCAGGGTTGTTGAGATTTACTGGTAAGTGTTATCAGTAGTTTCTCGAATTGTTATAGACCTCAAATCGACACGACTTATCAAGCTACTGGGGTCTGACGTTTACCACCCTTAGGCGAGATATGCAACATATCAGACAACGAGACCGGACTGTACGGGAGTGTTACTGATTGGATTCACAAGAGAATGTACAGGCTTGCGTGTTGATCTTCTGAGCGCTCAATACCTGGGTGGCTGTTACGTTTAGCTGACCGCTTGCAGCTTGTGGGTGTTTGATATGATCATCACCTACTGCCGGCGTATTGACGATTCTTTAGAGTCCTACACAGAGGTTTCTTGACTCAGGCACAACGGATTAGGAGCACATATGTGATATGTGTGAGACCTAGGATAATGCGGTTTATGATACCGTATTGGATTCTCGTGATATGAGATATCGGCCGGGTATATGTGATATAGCCGGGTCATCGTATTAGTCGGTTATATGCGATATAGACGGATTGTCGGATCAAGTGTTGATTCGATAATTTAATGTATAATAATATATTTGATATATTAAATTACATTAACTAATATTAGCTCACTAAAAGATTCTTTTTCTCACTCGGGTAATACATTGATATATATGCGATATATGTTAATTGTATTATTTTATTTTGTTACAATAAATATTATATATGTGATATATAATATTGTAACATGATGTGGTTATTAATGCAACATGTTTAGTGGAGATTAAACGAGGTTAGGGTTTGATTTGGGTTAATCTCTTCTAGAAGTTTCTAGAAGCTTTCAATTTTTGTTTTGGAAAGGATATTTTGCAAGATATTTCTTTAACTCAACCCAAACCCTAACCCTAGTTAATTCTCTACAATGGTTACATGAACCATGGTTGCATTTCTAACCTTATCATAACTATCATTATTCATCACAAAAGAATTCTAATGAATTATTCTTCTTCTTCTTCCTTCTTCTCTTCATGGAAAAAGCTTTCTAGCTTTTTGCTAAGTGATGAAAGTAAGTGAGAATATGAAAAAAAATGAGAGCAAAAATCCTACTTCATCATTCTCATCTATCCTTGCCATTTAGATGAGGGTGTTCACTTCATTTGGTGAGTGTTAGCTTGTGTTAATGAAACTTCAAGGTAGATCATCTATGTTATCGAAGATCGGAAGCAAGACTGCATCTTTCTCTTCGTGGAGCCTCTCGAGAGTCCGGAACACGATGATCGCAGTGAAGGGACCTCAACACGGAGCTTCAGAAGTGAAGGACCGGATCTACAAAGGTTGTAATCCCTCTCACTTAGTGTTAAAGTGTTTAACATGCTTGTTTTCGCATAAACTCTAGTTTAAAGATCCGGCTTTGGATTGTTCGGCACGGCTAAAATTTTAATCGGGCATGGTTGATGCCTCGTAGAACCTTGTGAGCGTGCCTAACAACCCTACAGTGGTATCAGAGCCAAGCTAGAGCTTTAGGCGAAGTCTAGATGATGTTTAAAGTCCGATCGAACACCAAAACCCTAATTTTAACCCCTCTGTGGAATTTTTTTCAAAAATGTGATTTTTTATGAATTAAAAATGCTCAGAAAATTAAGCAGGAAAAACTAAGAATTACTGTGAAGTACGGACCTGTAATGCGCTGATTTGGCCGCGGAACCACAGCCAAACCAAGGGTTTGGCGGCTGTTCCGCGGCCAAAATTTTGAATTAGTCCCTGGAACTTCATATATTTATTCTTAGGTCCTTTCTTGTCATTTTTTTCTGGGAATTTTTTAATTCCACTCAAGTGTTGAGTTTTTTAGGGTTGTATTGGGGACTCGTTGATTCGATCGGATAATTTAACTTTATTTAGTTTGTCCGGGTAATTTTTAGATCGTGTTAAAAAGTTCGACCGGATATCAATAACTCACTTTTTCCCTTACCGGAAAATTTCCAAGCGTTGGATTTTTTCGTAGTTTAGGAACGTTCTAAGTCGTGCAAGTAACGCGGTGGACCCTCTAGAAGACAACAAAACTTAACTCGATTATGTGACCGTCTTGAACTGCCTCTGAACCTTAGGGTTTGTGGCAGTACGACGTGCCACATGTGAGGCGTTGGCTTGACCCTTCTACGGCTGGACCATTGGTACTGTGGCATATGATGGATGTTTTTAAACTAATTTCAAGTGTTGAGAACTATTTGGGAAAACATGGATGTTTGATTATTCGATCGGAAAGTTTAACATTGTCTATTTATCTGGAATGTGATACAATATTTGGAATCCACATGTAGTTATGAACTAACTAATTTGAATGTTATAAATCTAGCAGTTTAGTCTCAAATGATCGATTGCCACGGGATTTTGATGCGATCAAAAGTCCGTCGCAATCACGTAGCGTACGCGGATACTCGTCGGGTAAACTTAATAGATAGCCACGCCCCATAGCCCCGACCAAGTGACTGCAGGAGAACCTCGTCGCCGAAAGCATCCGTTCGGGTGCTCACGATAGCGGTGTTCCGCCTTAGTGCACTTCGTCGACGGCATCTGGGGGTGCGGCCGTCTACTAAAGTTTGCGACGAGCATTCGATTAGGATGTTGGGAATCTTGTTGAATTGCCCGACTTGATATTGAAAAGAGTTTTTGATAATGAGACTAAAATGCGGGGTTTATAATTGTTAGGCATGCGATGTCTAAGAAGGTTGCGAATTCCAACTGTTGTAGTTTTACACTTTCTTTTCTGTGACCGTAAGTGTAGTATGTAGTTGTATTGCCGGTTTTCGTTGCTATACATCAACGACGATCGGGATACGCATACTTGCTTACGTTGATGATATAAGATATTATGTGTTGCTGTGATATGTTATTTTGGATCGTCGTGTTCTGAATAGCCGAGGGTTTTATGTGAGATGAGGGTTTTTATTTTCATTCATGTAAAATTCATTTGTATGTAATATTCTTTTATTGGGGCACTTCCGGGCTGAGGATGATGTCACCATTGTATATTATTTACTTTTCCGCATTAGGTAGACCCAAGGCGGGGGAGCACAAGTAACCGGGTTCTAGGGTCCAGTAGGAGACCATCTCGAGGAGGCGAGACCGGGTCTCCTAACCCTAGAATTGGCAGTGTTGCTTGCCGCTCTCGTAGGGGTCTAGGGATGTGGGTTTGGCTATTCATCGCAACCGTGGAATCCGTGTTTTATACATGCTCGTACTAAAACACGGACGTCCTAGTATATCCAATATTTCATATATGTTCTTCTGCTGCAATGTTCTGTTATGAGATCATATTACTGCCTGAGACGAATGTTTATATTATATAAATGAGATATATATTACATATTGTCCATTTCGTTTCATATCTGATGCTTGTGAAGCATAATTAAAATGGGACTTCATTAATGAGATTAATGAAATAAAAGAAACCTAAGATGTTGTAGAAACTTGTTTAAAAACTGGTAGCTCTAGTTCTTGCTTTGCATAGCGGTGTTCCTTGTAGAACATCCAGCACCTTATTCGATAAGGAAAGAGCCGAGATCCCTTCATCGGGAGTGACCTCTTTAGCGAAACTAGCAAATGCTACAAACTCGGTTTGTTTTTTGATTGTTTCTATAGTTTTTGCTTTGCATAGTGATATTTGTGAAATATCCTGCACCTTATTCGATTTGGAAAGAGCCGACGATCCCTTCACCTGGAGTGACCTCTTTAGCAAAACTAGAAAAAGGCCTAAAAAACACTCCATTTAAAATCACTCGATTCTACAACGATATAAAGTTCATTACGCAAAGGGTTTTCTTAAAACCCGTCGTAGCCCTCTGTCATTTCAGATAAGTACTACTTAGTATTCGTGCTGCAGTAGTTTGGCATTCGTCAAGGCGTAGTGTACGGTAGCTAACTAGTGCTTATCTGCTAGCATACGATGCGATTGGATTAGGGTATTCGTACGGCGTTGTTTGGCATTCGTCAAGGGTCGTGCGGGTGGGTTTAATTCAATCAGGAAATGTACGGGTTGAACTTGACTAGCGGACTATGGGTGGTTTGGCATTCGTCAAGGTCATAGGACGCTAGGGGTAAAATATTATTTGGAATTTCAAGTGTTGAAATTTGCAATGAGATTGCATACCTTCTATGAGATAGTTGGATCCCGATACCCGTTGCGAGTAAGAGTTACTCCTGGGAGAGTTTTACACATTACAATTAGCCGATCAAGTAGGTGTCTAGAAAGGTGTCAACGGGGTTACGCCCCTGGGAAAACAAGGTTTACTTTAATTAGGTTCGTGCGAAAGCACAGGGGACCTCCCTCAAAGTACCGACACTGGCCTGGATGAAAGATTAGCGAACTTGTAGCGTGTAATTAATCCCGGCCAGTCTTTCCTTTTATGGTTTGAAGGAATATTTGACTAAAACAGTGGGAGACATCCTGATTAGATATATTAGATAACCAATCTAATCTTGCAAGGGCATACGCTGAGTGTTTTCTTTTCTCTCTCTCCAGGTAGCGACCATATCACGCCTTAATCAAGATAATAATACGGATGAATTGACCGAACCTGCTTGTTATACTAAGTTGGGGAACGTTGGTCCCTCTCCAACTTATAATTGTTATAAGACAGAGCAGGAAATTGGGGAATACCAGATTTCCCGTGCCGCCCAAACGAAGAAAGTGCATGCTGATGCATCTTCTTCGGGTGTATTCATTACAGAGAACTGTTTCTCAGTATCCTTTACGTCCTGGGTATGAGATACCGGATCAGGATCCCGCATATGTAATCTGTTACATGGGCTACAGAAAGGTAGAGAACTGAGAACGGGTGATAAGTTTCATGAGACAGAAAACGGTGCAAGTGTTGCAGCCAAGTCTGTTGGTCACTATCACCCTGTATTACCAGAATACATTGATTCTGAACGAATGTTATTAGATACCGAACCTGATATACAACATCATATCACACTCTTTATTAGTAAAGAAAGGATATAATTTTGTATTGTTGGATAATGTTTTGAACATTTCCTATATCAAGAGTTGATCGGTTCAGGCACGTTATCTAAAAGCATTGACGTTCTAAATCAAACTACAGTTCTTAGTATACAGAACACACACGAGAGGAAGAGTTCAGAAATGAACGAATCCTTCTTGAGGCATTGTAGACTAGGTCATATCAATGCGACCCGACTAGCTAAGTTACATTTAGATGCATATTTAAATCTGTTTGAATTTACATCTTGTGAAACTTGCCGGTCATGTCACAAAGATAAGATGACCATAGCTCTGTTTATTGGAAACAGAGAAAGAGTTAGTGAACTCTTGGGATTGATACATGCTGATGTATGAAGGTCCCCTGTCTACACATGCCAAGACCGGTTCTTTGTACTTCATTACATTCTCTGATGATCTCTCAAGATTCAGACATATGTTCCTGTTGAAACACAAGTCCGAACCTTTTGAGATATTCACATAATGTAAGTTAGAAGTAGAGAACCAAAATACGGGTATAAGTATTATGTCCTTTGATGAGATCAAGGAGGAGAATACTTGAGCATGGAGTTCCTGGACTATTCTAAAGGAGAATGAGATTCTCTCTCAGCATTACTCCTCCGTATACACCATAGCACGATGGTATATCGGGGCGGAGCAATAGCACCCTATATGATATGGTGTGCTCTATGATGAGTACTACTGAGTTTCCTATTTCCTTTTGGGAGTTATGCACTTGAGAAGTTGCATACCTATTGAATAGGATTCAAATCAAATCAGTTGCCTACCACTTCATATGTGATATGGAATGGGAAGAGCCCATATCTTAAGTATGTTAAGATTTGGGGTTGTCCGGCCTATGTCTGAAAAGAAAAATCCGGACAAGCTCGAGGTAAAGTCAGATCTGTGGAAGTATGTTGGATATCCCAAGCATTCGCAAGGGAATATCTTCTACCAAACCGAGAAACAAAAGTATTTTATTTCTCAACATGCCACCTTTGTGAAAGGGAATTTCTTGTGGAAAAATTATTTGTCATGATGTAGAACTGGAAAGAGTTCCAGCTATACAAACTACAGCAGATGATTTGGTAGAACCGAAGGATTCAATAGTAACCAACGAACCTCAGCCTCTCCGCCGATCTAGTAGGGTTCCTCACCCACCTGAGAGATACTTCGATTTCTCTATGACTGTGGGAGCGAGAATTGCATCATGAGATGATGACCCAACTAGTTTCGAGCAGGCTATCAGGAGTGGGACTCTGTAAGAATGGCTGGATGCTTATCGATCTGAGATGGAATCCTTATACACCAACAAAGTATGGACTTTGGTTGCTTTATCTGAAGGGTTAAATCCCCATCAGGAGCAAGTATATCTTGAGAAGATTACTTGGTGTACATGGAAAAGTTGAGACTTTCAAAGCTATGCTTAAGTCCATCCGGATCCTACTTGCCACGGCTACATACCATGACTACGATATCTGGCGATTGGGTGTCATGACTGCTTTTCTAAATGATGTTTTAGAAAAGAGCGTCTGTAAGTACATAGCCAGAGGGCTTCGTAGACAGTGGGAGCAGCGGAAACGTGTGCAAGATGTTTTATGTGATAAAACAGGTAACGCGGAGTTGGAACATCTGTTTTGATGTGATAGTTAAAGAGTTTGACTTCATCAAAATGGTAGATGAACCTTTTATATACAAAAAGGTAGTAGGGAGTATGGTGGTGATCCTCGTAGAGTACGTGGATGACATACTCTTGATAGGGAAGGAGTTTCCTATGCTACGATCGGTCAATCTCCGCTTATCACAAGGATTCTCTATATGTAAGTCCATGTCACGCACCCCACGAACTTGCGGGGAGGCGGAATATATGAAAAACGATCATCAAAGCTTCGTAACACGGACTTGAGCGCATGAATCGTGTCTAAACCGTTACTAGCAAACTACGAGAGGTTTAACTACTCGGATTCGAAGTTATACCTCACGTTACTTATCCTTCGGGTCTTCATCGCTGTCCTCTACTCCTCGTAGGCTCCTTGGAACATCGGCACCTCAACGGCCTCCTCGAGTCAAAGACGATCCACCCGAGAGCTCCTACGCCAAGCTTGATCTCTAACTTGAGATAACTAGGTTGCTCAAATTGCAATTCTAAGCTACCTAGGGGATATAGAGTGAGGTTATGGATTTATTAGTCTAGCTAATCCTTGATCTCAATACATGAGAGGTTAGAGTTAGGGTTTCAAGAATGAGAGAGCTTGAGGAGAGAGAAGGTGATGATAAGAATGAATATGAATAATGAGCTCATTAGAATATAACAACCATAACAATTTATCAAATAAATAATATAAGTGATTAATCATCATGGTTGATGCATTCACCTTGTGTGATTCATCACATGAGTAATAAGCACAATAAATGAATCATTAACTCTAAGGATGAATCACACAAATGAGTCATTAAGCAATAAATGCTTATGCCACCTTAACCCCCAAGTCACCATGCTTCTAGAAGCTTCCTGGAAAATTACGAGAACGCCCCTCCAATCCGTGAAAACACGGAAAAAATTTAGACTGTATAAATCCAATAACCTGATACTAGAATCTGGCTTAAACCAAAGCCGGCTAGCAAAAACTGTCCGAACGTCGTACGTGCGTAAACACACGTATGCGTCCGAACCCTTGTCGTAAAACCATACGACCTCTATATCGTTTCGCCTGGAGCAGGGAAACTCTCTGTGTAGGACTCTAAAGACTTGACACAACGCTGGCAGTGGGTTTAACCACAGACCGCAAGCGGCACTAGCTGTACGTAACGGTCCCCAGGTAGATGTCGATAAGAAGGCCGATGAGGAAACCCATCCGAACTCCTACTGAGCCTGATGTGACAATCTCCGTACAGTCCGGTCTGTTCGTCTAAGACTATCGCATATTGAACCTGGGGGTGGCAAGTGTCAGTCCCCTAATAGCGGTATAAGTCATGTCGAAGCATAGCCCATTCCACCCTGAGAAACCACTGGAACCTACCGGTAAATCTCGCTTGCCCTGGACAGGGACTTTGCGTAATGACTCTCTGACACAGCGCGATATCAACTCCCAATACCGGGAGAGACGAATCCTTTCTAACCGCTACTGCCTCCAAGTGCTCGGGACTACACCCAACTGCTACCTGTTTGCACGACTCCTTTGAGCCGTGGTAGGGTAGCAATCTAAGAACAGTGGGACACACTCGAGGTGAAGTAGCAGTGTCAAGTCTACGGACTATGCTGTATTCATGTCACCTGGGAACTGTTAACTGACGATTGGTATAATACCAACCAACAGTTCCCCTGCGAGTCCTGTCCGGTGTACCCGTAACCTAACGAGCACCTGTTTACTATCTCCAGTACGACGTACTGATGGCTGTGGGACAGACCATCTCCCCAACTGGGATGAGAAGCGTACACACTAGCCTACTCTAGAGTATCGATGCTCAGTCTCGATAATCCTACGACTAGGGACAAGTATAGGATGTTGCTTATAGACTACCCAGCCCCCACTAGTGTGACTGCCTTCACAACGCTGGTAATCAAGCAAAGATCTTATAGGCTCTACTAATATGTATAAGTAATACGTTACAAGAAACATATGCACATATTAAAGTAGACACAAACCAAGTAGCATACTACCATTTTTAGCAAGACTGTATACACAACTGTGAATATCCCAAGCTTCCATTAAGTAATATACATACAAGTATGATACAATAATGGCCCCTAGGGCATATACACTAACAATCTCCCACTTGCACTGGGGCCATGAGCTGGCATATCGTAGACCTATCATCTCGAATAGCCTCTCGAACTGCGTCTGAGGAATGGCCTTTGTGAATGGATCAGCAATGTTATTCTCCGTCTCTACTCTTTTCACCTCGATCTCCCGGCAATCGACGATCTCCCTGATCAGGTGATACCGCCTTAAAATGTGTCTGGATTTCTGATGGACCTGGGTTCCTTCGCTAAAGCTATAGCGCCATTGTTGTCACAATACAGATGTATTGGACCAACACTGGTAGGAACCACCTGAAGTTCTGTGAGGAACTTCTTCATCTAGACAGCTTCTTTTGCGGCATCGCAAGCAGCTATGTACTCTTCTTCCATTGTTGAGTCAGCAACGGTCTCCTGCTTGGAACTCTTCCAACAGACCGCCCCTCCATTGAGGGTAAAGACATAACCCGACATGGATTTGGAGTCATCCTTATCACTCTGGAAGCCGGAGTCGGCAAAGGCCTCCATCTGGAGGTCTTTTCCGCCATACACCAAGAACATCTCCTTAGTCCTCCTCAGGTACTTTAGAATGTTCTTTACTGCTATCCAGTGCTTCTCCCCTGGGTTTGCCTGATACCGGCTTAGAACGCTCAATGCGTATGCTACATCTGGTCTGGTACATAACATTGCATACATTATAGAGCCTACCGCAGAAGCGTAGGGTATAATCGACATGCGATCCCTTTCCAAATCAGTCTTGGGAGACATCTCTTTGGAGAGGGTGATTCCGTGACAAGCCGGTAGGTTACCGCGTTTAGAATCATCCATACTGAATCTCTTCTCTATGGTGTCTATGTACCTGGACTGCGAAAGTCCCAACATCCTTTTTGATCTATCACGATAGATCCGGATCCCCAAAATGTAGGTGCAATCACCCAGGTCTTTCATGGAGAATTTCTGTGATAAGAATCTTTTGACTGACTGTAACATAGGAATATCATTTCCTATTAGGAGAATGTCATCCATGTACAAGACGAGGAATACTACAGCTCTCCCTACAATCTTACTGTATATTCATGGTTCATCTGGATTTTTGATAAAGTCAAATTCTTTGACAGCATCATCAAAACAGATGTTCCAACTCCGTGATGCCTGCTTTAGTCCATAAATGGACTTAAGCAGCTTGCATACTTTACCGCTGCTCCCATCCTGAATGAATCCCTCTGGCTGATCCATATAGACGCTCTCTTCCAAATTTCCATTTAGAAAGGCCGTCTTTACGTCATCTGCCAGATCTCATAATCGTGGAAGGCAGCAATAGCAAGAAGGACCCGAATGGATTTGAGCATAGCCACTGGAGAAAAGGTTTCGTCATAGTCCAAACCAGGTCTGCAACAAGTCTAGCCTTATAGGTTTCAACCTGTCTATCTACACCAATCTTCTTTTTGAAGATCCATTTGCATGCTACGGGTTTTACCCCATCTGGAGCAATGTCCAAAGTCCATACTTTGTTAGTGTACATGGACTCCATTTCGGTCCGCATTGCATCCAGCCATTTTACCGAGTCACCGCTCTGAATGGCTTGCTGGAAGTTAGTAGGGTCATCATCATCAATGACGCAATCCTCTCTTTCCTCGCCTATGAGAAAACCGTAGTATCTCTCAGGCGGATGAGACGGCCTACTACTTCTGCGGATAGGCGCTGGTATGTCCCTTTCTTCTGAAACCTCTGGTTCTACCATACTTTCAGTTGTAGTTTGTGGTTCTGGAATTTCTTCCAGTTCTATTTCGCTCCCACTTGTTTCCTTCCTAAAAACTGATGTTCTAGAAAATGGGCATTACGAGAAACAAAAACCTTTTGTTCCTCTGCGTAATAGAAATAATATCCTTTGGAATTCTTTGGATATCCCACAAACTTACACTGTACTGATCGTGCCTCGAGCTTGTCCACATGCTGCTTTTTAACAAAAGCTGGACATCCCTATATCTTCAGATGCTGAAGATGGTGTTTCTTTCCACTCTATATCTGATATGGCGTGGTAGGCACAGTCTTGGTAGGAGCCCTGTTTAGAAGATATGCCGCTGATTCTAGCGCATAACCCCAGAATGATCGCGGTAACTCAGCGTTACTCATCATAGAACGAACCATATCCAATAGGGTTCGATTCCTCCTTTCCGATACACCGTTATGTTGTGGTGTGTATGGAGGAGTAAGCTGAGAGAGAATACCATTCTCTTTTAAGTAACCCAGGAACTCGACACTCAAGTATTCACCACCTCAATCAGATCTCAGTGTCTTTATACTCTTGCCTGTTTGTTTTTCCACTTCATTCTTGTATTCTTGGAATTTCTCAAAGGCCTCGGATTTATGTTTCATTAAGAAGATATATCCATACATAGAGAAATCATCTGTAAAGTAATGAAGTAAGAATAACCACCTCGCGCATGTGTAGACATTGGACCGCACACGTCACTGTGTACGAGTCCCAAGAGCTCGCTTGCTCTTACTCCGTGTCCAGTAAACGGAGTCTTTGTCATCTTTCCTATGAGACAAGATTCACAAGTAGCATAAGATTGATATTCGAACGGATTCAAATATCCTTCTCTATGTAACTTAGTCAACCTTCTCTCATTGATGTGACTTAGTCTACAATGCCATAAGAAAGCCTGATTTAATTCCGGAGACTTTCTTTTAAGTGTATTCTGGATATTGAAAACCTGAGCTTGACTTAATACTTATATACCGTTATCTAATGTACCTGACCCAATCATAACTTGATATAGGTGGATGTTAACTACATCACTTACGAATGTAAAATCATATCCCTCTCTCGAAAGTGAGGACACTGATATGATATTACAAGTCATACTAGGTATATATAAACAGTTACGTAAAATCAATATATGCCCACTTGTCAAACCTAGGCGATATTCTCCCACGGATTCAGCGTCCACGCTCATTCCGTTTGCAACTCTGAGAGACAAATCACCTACCTTCATAACTCTACGGTTTCTCAAAGCATATAATGAATTACAGATATGAGATCCTGCTCCGGTATCAAGTACCCAAGAAGTAGAGTTAATTGACAAACAGTTCTCAATTACAAACACACTTGAGGCTGAAACCACAACATGCTTCGTATCCTGGCTACTGGCTTCTAAAGCCCTGCAATCTTTCTGCCAATACCCAATCCCATAACAATAGGAATGTTCCTCTTTTACTACATTCAGTCCCGAAACTATTGCCTTTCTCTTTCCTTCTAATTCCCTGGTTTCCTTCAGGGTAGAAGGTAGAGACTGTAGAACCAAGTCAGTATCTGACCTGTTTCCCAACGTGGTTTCCAGGTCCTTGAGCTCATCAATACAGCTAGTCATTGTAAGGACGTTGTCCCCTATAGATGACCCGAAAGTCAACCTCGCTTGAATTAATTCGTTCGAGGTCTCATATCTTGCGATATGAGATTGCTCTCCATATAAATCTTTGTTATGGAGAAAGATGGAAACTGAGTCCATCTTCTCGTGCTGCTTCTGGTATACACCATCAACTGAAGCTAACACGAGGCATTTGGCTTTTGCTTTATCCTTTTCCCTTGTCTGATGGATATCCATATCCGTGGTGGAAACTGGACCTGGGATGGCGGGATCTTGAGTAGTAATAGGGTGGTCCAGCTTGTCATAGGCAATGGACATCTGGACAGACCTTTGCCAGTCATATAAGTCAGATTCAGTCAATTTTTTATCTAGATGTAATCTATGTGTGGTCACAAGGTCGCTGCAATGAGAGAAAGAGAAGAAAACATTTTAGCATGATGCTCTTGCAAGTTTAGATTGGTTTTTAGTTTATCTAAACAGGATGGCTCCCACTGTTTCTCGAATCCTTCCTCAAACCATAATAGAAGAATTAGCCAGGACTATTTTCACCGTACAATTCTTGCTTAACCGTTCAGCCAGGTCAGTGTCGATACTTCGAGGGAGGTTTCCCAACGCTTTCGCGAAGTTCCTTAATTAAATAACCTCTGTTCTATGGGGGCGTAGCCCCGCTGACACCTTTCTTGACACCTACTTGGTTTATAGCATTGATCGTTAAGTGACGAATCTCCTGATAAGTAATATATACTCACAGTAGGATCGGGATCCAAAATATCATCGTATGATAATGTTGAAGGAATCCTACCAACATTCATCAAACTCCAAAATGGTATGCTCTTTCTGCAAATTTCAGTTTCTTTAGAAATTCCCGATATAAATTTTTTGCCCCATGCTCTTATGACCTTGGCTTTGGTCAAAATGTCATAAGTCACATGTCAAGTTCTACCCGTCATTATCCAAGTTAATTTGAACCCATCCGTACATACCCCTGACTTTGGTCAAATGATAATATGACTGTCCCAAACTAACTCATCTAACTATGCAACAAATGAATACCCAGCAGCTACCAAACACTATGCCTTGACTTTGGCCAAAATACATAGCTTGAATACTACTGAATACCCAAATGAAATGACGGAGGGCTACGAATGGTTTTGGCAAAAACCGTGAACGTAGTGAACTTGATATAATTGAAGGAACCTGATAGCTTTTTAAAAAGAGTGGTTAAAGCTCCGCAATTAAAAATTCTGCTCTTTTAAAATAACCGAGTGGTTTATTTTAAATTTGTTCCAACGATTGAACTTTGGTTTATTTTCTTTGCATTATAAAAATGCGTCCCATCATTTATCCTATCATTGCAGAAAACAACGAAAATACCACGTCCTCTTATGCCATCTGCATTTGCCACTGGGTCCCGTCATCACCCGTTAGGTTACTTAACTAACGACAGAGCGGGGGCTGGGCTAGCGCGGGTGTAAAACATAAGTGACGTCTAATAGCTATCATATATAGATATTGTACATTCGTCAGACGCAATAATAAGCATTCCAGATCACTGATGAACTTTATTGGATACACTAGCAATCCGCATTTGCTTTGAGCCTGCAATAAAAGACGGATTACACAGTTGTGATGAATAGCCATTACCCCAACCCTAGACCCCTACGGGTACGGCAAACTACCCGCCAAGTACCCGAAGTGAAGCGGTCTCCCTCAACAACGTGAGTAGGCCACTAAACACTTCAACGTACCCGGTAGTTTGTGTACCCCGCCTTGGGTCTATCCTAGGAGAAAAAACGGTACAAAGAAATAATACAACGGTGGCTACAAGCGCAACCTGGATGTGCCCTGCAAAAGAATATTACATCATATTACATTTACATCGAATGAATGAATATTAAACCCATCTCAAACCCCGGCTAATCATCACAACACTCCAATCAAGTCCATATACACAAGCAGTAAACATTACAGAATGTGCATCCCCCTGCCAACCGACATACTAGCAGTTAGGGGAGGTTTACGAACACATTAAACATTACAGATAAAAACCCAATTAGCAAATAACTTAGAACATCGATCGACAACCTTTATCCGTGTCTACCCCAAAAGCAAACCTGCACTGAAGTAACCTGGGTAGAAACAGAACATACAGGAAACCAAAACACCAAAAAATATGAATTACTGAGCAAATCCGAGTCAACTCGGAGTTGACTCGGCGGCGGATCCACGGCCTAAAGCACTATCTTGGCGCGGATCCGCGGCCATCTAACCGAGTTGCAATCTCGTATTTTCCCAGAATTCTTATATTTCCCTGCTGTGAATTTTAAGGCATATCAAATAATTTTTTAGACATGTTTAAAATTAACAGAAAGTGTTAGGGTTCAGGGGTTTCGTTTTCGTGTTTTCCGTCGATC
This sequence comes from Agapanthus africanus, assembly GCA_030015575.1. Classification (NCBI taxonomy): domain Eukaryota; kingdom Viridiplantae; phylum Streptophyta; class Magnoliopsida; order Asparagales; family Amaryllidaceae; genus Agapanthus; species Agapanthus africanus. The sequence continues at coordinate 343,309,020 of JASDDO010000012.1, forward strand.
GAACTTCTAATTAGTTGCTAACAAGCTAGTAATAGTTTAGTTGGCTCTGATACTACTGTAAGTCCATGTCACGCACCCCACGAACTTGCGGGGAGGCGGAATATATGAAAAACGATCATCAAAGCTTCGTAACACGGACTTGAGCGCATGAATCGTGTCTAAACCGTTACCAGCAAACTACGAGAGGTTTAACTACTCGGATTCGAAGTTATACCTCACGTTACTTGTCCTTCGGGTCTTCATCGCTGTCCTCCACTCCTCGTAGGCTCCTTAGAACATCGGCACCTCAACGGCCTCCTCGAGTCAAAGACAATCCACCCGAGAGCTCCTACGCCAAGCTTGATCTATAACTTGAGATAACTAGGTTGCTCAAAGTGCTAATCTAAGCTACCTAGGGGATATAGAGTGAGATTATGGATGTATTAGTCTAGCTAACCCTTGATCTCAACACATGAGAGGTTAGGGTTAGGGTTTCAAGAATGAGAGAGCTTGAGGAGAGAGAAGGTGATGATAAGAATGGATATGAATAATGAGCTCATTAGAATATAACAACCATAACAATTTATCAAATAAATAATATAAGTGATTAATCATCATGGTTGATGCATTCACCTTGTGTGATTCATCACATGAGTCATAAGCTCAATAAATGAATCATTAACACTAAGGATGAATCACACAAATGAGTCATTAAGCAATATATGCTTATGCCACCTTAACCCCCAAGTCACCATGCTTCTAGAAGCTTCCCGGAAAATTATGAGAACGCCCCTCCAATCCGTGAAAACACGGAAAACTTTAGACTGTATAAATCCAATAACCTGATACTAGAATCTGGCTTAAACCAAAACCGGCTAGCAAAAACTGTCCGAACGTCGTACGTGCATAAACATACGTACGCGTCCGAACCCTTGTCGTAAAACCATACGACCTCTATATCGTTTCGCCTGGAGTAGGGAAACTCTCTGTGTGGGACTCTAAAGACTCGACACTACGCTGGCAGTAGGTTTAACCACAGACCGCAAGCGACACTAGCTGTACGTAACGGTCCCCAGGTAGATGTCGATAAGAAGGCCGATGAGGAAACCCATCCGAACTCCTACCGAGCCTGATGTGACAATCTATGTACAGTCCGGTCTGTTCATCTAAGACTATCGCATATCGAGCCTAGGGGGCGGCAAGCGTCAGTCCCCTAATAGCGGTATAAGTCATGTCGGAGCGTAGCCCATTACACCCTGAGAAACTACTGGAACCTACCAGTAAATCTCGCTTGCCCTGGCCAGGGATTTTGCGTAATGGCTCTCTGACACATCGCGATATCAACTCCTAATACCGGGAGAGACGAATCCTTTCTAACCGCCACTGCCTCCAAGTGCTCGGGACTGCACCCAACTGCTACCTGTTTGCACGACTCCTTTGAGCCGTGGTAGGGTAGCAATCTGAGAACAGTGGGACACACTCGAGGCGAAGTAGCAGAGTCAAGTCTGCGGACTATGCTGTACTCATGTCACTTGGGAACTGTTAACTGACGATTGGTATAATACCAACCAACAGTTCCCCTGCGAGTCATGTCCGGTGTACCCGTAACCTAACGAGCACTTGTATACTATCTCCAGTACGACGTACTGATGGCTGTGGGACAGACCATCTCCCCAACTGGGATGAGAAGCGTACACACTAGCCTACTCTGGAGTATCAATGCCCAGTCTCGATAATCCTACGACTAGGGACAAGTGTAGGATGTTGCTTATAGACTACCCAGCCCCCACTAGTGTGACTGCCATCAAAACGCTGGTAATCAAGCAAAGATCCTATGGGCTCTACTACTATGTATAAGTGATACGTTACAAGAAACATATAGACATATTAAAGTAGACACAAACCAAGTAGCATACTACCATTTTTTGCAAGATTGTATACACAACTGTGAATATCCCAAGCTTCCATTAAGTAATATACATACAAGTATGATACAATAATGGCCCCTAGGGCATATACACTAACACCATATAGGATCAAAATGATACCTCCTAAATCCTGGGTTTTGGATCTATGAGATAGATCTAATTGGATGTCAGGATACTCACTAGTTGTAGTGAGATGGTATCAATAGATCCTGGGGAGAATCACCGGAAAGGTTCCAGGGTGATAAGGACGACTGAATGTCAGTCGCAGGCATTGTCTTTATCCTCAGTGGAGGGACGGTATATTGGAAGAGTTCCAAGCTAGATACCGTGACTTACTAGACAATTAAATACAAGATACATCGTTACCAAGGATGCTACCAAAGAGGCAGTCTTGATATATAAGTTCATGAGATGAACTTCGTTCCTACCATTGTGTGACAATGGAGTTGTGGCTTTAGCCAAGGAACCCCTGTCCCATCAGAAATCCAGATATAATTCTTAGGCAGTATCACCTGATCATGGAGATGGTTGATCTCCAGGGAGATTGAGGTTAGGAGAGTAGACACAGAAGACAACAACGCGGATCCACTCACAAAGGCATTTTTCCCAGTAGAGACTTTTATGGGATGGTTGAGTATGAGATACTTCAACCACAGCTAATTGTTGGGTATATGATACCACAACAGATAGCCCTAGTGCAAGTGGGAGATTGTTAGTTATATGTATGCCCTAGAGGCCATTACTGTACATATGATGTATATTGTAATGGATGCTTGGACATATATAGGGAGGACTTTCTTACTCGACATGATAGTATGCTATCTGGTTGTACTTTATCTTAACATGTACTCTGATTGTCTCTATGTTACATGTTGATAAAGCCCTTAGGATATGTACTCGACTACTGGGACTATGATAAGATCATACTAGTGGGGCCACGGTAGTCGACGAGTACATCCTATAACTGTTCCTAGTCGAGGGTGAATCGAGACAGGGCATCGATACACCACAGTAGACTAGCGTATACGCATCTTGACCCATATGATGGGCGATGGATGATCCCATATCCAAAGGTGTTTGACATCAAGGGTGGTGTACGGGTGCTCAGCAGAGACTGGGTACACTGGACGGACTCGCCGAGAACTCCCAGATGGTATTATACCACACGTCAGATGGCAGTTCTCTGGTGACACTGGTACAGAGTAGTCTGTTGACCCGAGATCGTCATAGAGTCTTGTGCGATTCCCACTGTGCTTTGATTTCCATCATACCACGTCCAAGAGGGCGTGGAAAAAGGTGGCTTTTAGGTACAATCCCGAATCACATGGAGGCAATGAGCGATAGGAGGGGATTCGTCTCTCCCGGTATAGGGAGTTGATGTTGCGCTGTATTCGATTGGCTATAACTGGAAATCTCTGGCCAGGGTTGTTGAGATTTACTGTTAAGTGTTATCAGTAGTTTCTCGAACTGTTATAGACCTCAAATCAACATGACTTATCAAGCTACTGGGGTCTGACGTTTACCACCCCTAGGCGAGATATGCAACATATCAGACGACGAGACCGGACTGTACGGGAGTGTTACTGATTGGATTCACAGGAGAATGTATAGGCTTGCTTGTTGATCTTCTGAGCACTCAATACCTGGGTGGCTGTTAAGTTTAGCTGACCGCTTGCAGCTTGTGGGTGTTTAATATGATCATCACCTACTGCCGGCGTATTGGCGATTCTTTAGAGTCCTACACAGAGGTTTCTTGACTCAGGCAAAACGGAATAGGAGCACATATGTGATATGTACGGGACCGAGGATAATGCGGTATGTGATACCGTATTGGATTCTCGCGATATGAGATATCGGCCGGGTATATGTGATATAGCCGGGTCATCGTATTAGTCGGTTATATGCGATATAGCAGGATTGTCGGATCAAGTGTTGATTCGATAATTTAATGTATAATAATATATTTGATATATTAAATTATATTAACTAATATTAGCTCACTAAAAGATTCTTTTTCTCACTCGGGTAATACATTGATATATATGCGATATATGTTAATTGTATTATTTTATTTTGTTACAATAAATATTATATATGTGATATATAATATTGTAATATGATGTGGTTATTAATGCAACATGTTTAGTGGAGATTAAACGAGGTTAGGGTTTGATTTGGGTTAATCTCTTCAAGAAGTTTCTAGAAGCTTTCAATTTTTGTTTTGGAAAGGATATTTTGCAAGATATTTCTTTAACTCAACCCAAACCCTAACCCTAGTTAATTCTCTACAATGGTTACATGAACCATGGTTGCATTTCTAACCTTATCATAACTATCATTATTCGTCACAAAAGGATTCTAATGAATTATTCTTCTTCTTCTTCCTTCTTCTCTTCATGGAAAAAGCTTTCTAGCTTTTTGCTAAGTGATGAAAGTGAGTGAGAATATGAAAAAAAATGAGAGCAAAAATCCTACTTCATCATCCCCATCTATCCTTGCCATTTAGATGAGGGTGTTCACTTCATTTGGTGAGTGTTAGCTTGTGTTAATGAAACTTCAAGGTAGATCATCTATGTTATCGAAGATCGGAAGCAAGACTGCATCTTTCTCTTCGTGGAGCCTCTCGAGAGTCCGGAACACGATGATCTCAGCAAAGGGACCTCAACACGGAGCTTAAGAAGTGAAGGACCGGATCTACAAAGGTTGTAATCCCTCTCACTTAGTGTTAAAGTGTTTAACATGCTTGTTTTCGCATAAACTCTAGTTTAAAGATCCGGCTTTGGGTTGTTCGGCACGGCTAATATTTTAATCGGGCATGGTTGATATCTCGTAGAACCTTGTGAGCGTGCCTAGCAACCCTACATTTAAAGAGGGTGACTCCATCACCTGCAGGTACACCACCATGACAGGAGTCATCCATTCTAAAACACCTTTAGAATAGTGTCAAAATACCCAGGTTGGGAAACTACCCAAATCTAGATGTAAAACCATAGATCCAGTAACCAGATTGCCAGATATTATATCCATATCCTTTGTGGAGAAACCACTGTGTGACAACCACAGTATAACCGATCGTAGTATAGGAATTTCACTTTCTACAAAGTGTATGTCATCCAAATACCAGGACATCACACCCTACTACCTTCTCAACAGATCCATCTCCTATTCTGATGAAGTCAAAGCCTATGACTGTCACATAAAAAATAGACGATCTATCTCTGCAATATCTGCTTTAGTCTATAAATAGACACAAGCTACTTGTCCACTATGCTTCCGCTGCTCCCACTGACTACAACAACCCTAAGGCAGAGTCATATACGCGTGCACTTCTAAAGCTTATTTAGAACGACGCTATACTCATCCTCCTGCCGGGTCTCAAAGTCTAGAACATCAGTAATGGCAAGTCTGGGTAAACAAGAACCTCCCTGTCACCGTCCTTAAGGATACCGGAATACCTCTCGGATGCCTGAGGTTACCCACCATATCTGCGGAGTGGCTAATGGAATGTCAAATCCGATTGAATGTTTAGGTTCTATTAAATTTTCAGTAATCGTTTGCGGTTCTGGAATTGTAAGTCGATGTAGTACACCCCAGTACTTATGGGGAGGCGGAATTTTCAAAAAACGATCAAGTTTAAACAACGAACATCGACTAACCGCTTGAATCGAAGCTAAACAAACAATAACCAAACACATAGCTAAACTAAACTATAGTGTTAAGGGATTATACCGATCGAAACTAGTCCTTCGTCTTTGTGTCCTCCTTTGTTCTCCTCGACCTTCTCTAGGTAGTAGACGATCCACCCGAGAGCGAAACTCCAAGCTAAACCTCTAACTTGAGGTAACTAATCAACTTTGATTGCTAATCAAAGATGAAAGGATGATGTAGAGTGAGGGTTATGGATTGTTTAGTCTAACTAATCCTTTGATCTCAACACATGAGGATTAAGGATTAGGGTTTGAAGATGAGAGCTTGAGGAGAGAGAATGTGAGATAAGATAATGAGAAGAGAGAGAGTGTATCATAATATATTATGAAGCATTTCTTTTTAAGAATAATGAATAAAGGAAATGAATAAGCATGCTTCATAAAATATCTAGTGGTGATTCATTAGCATGAGTCATTAAGCAATAAATGTGCATTAATGAAATGAATGAATCACCACCATGACTCACTTTCTTTCCAAAAGAAACCTCCTTAGTCCCATCTTCTAGAAGCTTCTCGAGTAATTACGAGAACGCCCCTCCGATCCGTAAAAATACGGAAAAACTTTAGACTGTAAAAATCCAATAACCGGATACCAGTAACTGGCTTAAACCAAAGCCGACTGGTAAAAACTGTCCGAAAGTCGTACGCGCGTAAACGCACGTATGCGTCCGAACCCTTTGTCGCAAAACCATGCAACCTCTATATCGTTTCGCCTGGAGTAGGAAACTCTCTGTGTGGGACTCTAGAGACTCGACTACTACGCTGGCAGTGGGTTTAACCACAGACCGCAAGCGGCACTAGCTGTACGTAACGGTCCCCAGGTAGTTGTCGATAAGAAGGCCGATGAGTAAACCCATCCGAACTCCTACTGAGTCTGATGTGACAATCTCCATACAGTCCGGTCCGTTCGTCCAAGACTATCGCATATCGGGCCTAGGGGGGCGGCAAGCGTCAGTCCCCTAATAGCGGTATAAGTCGTGTCGGAGTAAAGCCCATTACACCCTGAGAAACTACTGGAACCTACCAGCAAATCTCGCTTGCCCTGGCCAGGGACTTTGCGTAATGGCTCTCTGACACAGCACGATATCTACTCCCAATACCGGGAGGGACGAATCCTGTCTAACCGCCACTGCCTCCAAGTGCTCGGGACTGTACCCAACTGCTACCTGTTTGCACGACTCCTTTGAGCCGTGGTAGGGTAGCAATCTAAGAACAGTGGGACACACTCGAGGCGAAGTAGCAGTGTCAAGTCTGCGGACTACGCTGTACTCATGTCACCTGGGAACTGTTTACTGACGACTGGTATCAAACCAACCAACAGTTCCCTGTGAGTCCTGTCCGGTGTACCCGTAACCTAACGAGCACCTGTATACTATCTCCAGTACGACGTACTGACGGCTGTGGGACAGACCATCTCCCCAACTGGGATGAGAAGCGTACACACTAGTCTACTCCGGAGTATCGATGCTCTGTCTCGATAATCCAACGACCAGGGACCTGAATAAGGATGTGCTTGTAGACTACCCAGCCCCCACTAGTGTGACTGCCATCACAACGCTGGTAGACAAGCAAGATCCTAAGAGCTCTATCAATACGTACACTCACATATTAAGATAGAAAAACCAAGTAGCATACTACCATGTTTAGCAAGACTGTTATATACATGTGAATATCCCAAGCTTCCATTAAGTAATATACAAGCTAGTATGATACAGTAATGGCCTTCTAGGGCATAAACACTAACAATCTCCCACTTGCACTAGGGCCATGTACTGGCATATCGCAGACCAATGATCTCGAGTAGCCTCTCGAACTGAATCTGAGGAAGGGCCTTCGTGAATGGATCAGCAATGTTCTCTTCTGAAGCAACTCTCCGAACCTCGATCTCCTGACGATCAATGATCTCCCTGATCAGGTGATACCGCCTCAAGATGTGTCTGGACTTCTGATGGGACCTTGGTTCCTTCGCTAAAGCTATAGCTCCGTTGTTGTCGCAATACAGAGGTATTGGATCAACTATGGTAGGAACCACCTGAAGTTCTGTTAGGAACTTCTTCATCCAGACTGCTTCTTTTGCGGCATCGCAAGCAGCTATATACTCCGCTTCCATCGTCGAGTCAGCAACGGTGTCCTGCTTGGAGCTCTTCCAGCACACCGCCCCTCCATTGAGGGTAAAGACATAACCCGACATGGACTTGGAATCGTCCTTATCACTCTGGAAGCCGGAATCAGCAAAGGCCTCCAACCTGAGGTCTTTAGCGCCGTAAACCAAGAACATCTCCTTAGTCCTCCTCAGGTACTTGAGAATATTCTTTACTGCTATCCAGTGCTTCTCCCCTGGGTTTGACTGATACCGGCTTACCACGCTCAGTGCGTAAGCTACATCTGGTCTGGTACACAACATCGCATACATTATAGAGCCTACCGCAGAAGCGTAGGGTATAATAGACATGCGTTCCCTTTCCAAATCAGTCTTGGGAGACATCTCTTTGGAAAGGGTGATTCTGTGACAAGCCGGTAGATTACCGCGCTTAGAATCTTCCATACTGAATCTTTTCAGTACAGTGTCGATATACCTGGACTGCGAAAGTCCCAACATCCTCTTGGATCTATCACGATAGACCCGGATCCCCAGAATGTAAGAGGCATCACCCAGGTCTTTCATGGAGAACCTGTGTGACAAGAATCCTTTGACAGATTGTAGCATAGGAATGTCATTTCCTATCAATAGAATGTCATCCACGTACAAGACGAGGAATACGACACTTCTGGCCACAACTTTACTATATATGCACGGTTCATCTGGATTTTTGATAAAGTCATATTCTTTGACTGTCTCATCAAAACAGATGTTCCAACTCCGCGATGCCTGCTTTAGTCCGTAAATGGACTTAAGCAGCTTGCATACTTTCCCGCTGCTCCCACTCTGATTGAAACCCTCTGGCTGATCCATATAGACGCTCTCTTCTAAATTTCCATTCAGAAAAGCCGTCTTTACGTCCATCTGCCAGATTTCATAATCATGGAAGGCAGCAATAGCAAGAAGGACCCGAATGGATTTGAGCATAGCCACTGGAGAAAAAGTTTCGTCATAGTCCAAACCAGGTCTTTGACGAAAACCCTTTGCAACAAGTCTAGCCTTATAGGTTTCCACCTGTCCATCTACACCAATCTTTTTCTTGAAGATCCATTTGCATCCTATGGGTTTTACCCCATCTGGAGCAAAGTCCAAAGTCCATACTTTGTTGGTGTACATGGACTCCATCTCGGTCCGCATTGCATCTAGCCATCGTACCGAGTCGCCGCTCTGGATGGCCTGCTGGAAGTCAGTAGGTTCATCATTATCTATGATGCAATCCTCTCTATCCCCGTCTATGAGAAAACCGTAGTATCTCTCAGGCGGACGAGACGGCCTACTACTCCTGCGGAGGGGTGCGGGAATGTTCTGTTCTTCTTGAACCTCTGGTTCTATCAAACTTTCAGTAACAGCTTGTGGTTCTGGAATTTCTTCCAGTTCTATTGCGCTCCCACTCTTCTGATTTTCTAAAAATTCAGTTTCTAAGAAGGTGGCATGACGAGAAACAAAGAACTTTTGTTCCTCTGCGTAATAGAAATAATATCCCTTGGAGTTCTTTGGATATCCCACAAGCTTACACAGTACTGATCGTGCCTCGAGCTTGTCCATATGCTGCTTTTTTACAAAAGCTGGACACCCCCATGTCCTAAAATGTTTTAGACAGGGTTTCTTCCCACTCCACATCTGATATGGTGTGGTAGGCACAGTCTTGGTTGGAACCTGGTTCAAAAGATATGCCGCTGATTCTAGCGCATAACCCCAGAAAGATCGCGGTAACTCAGCATTACTCATCATGGATCGTACCATATCCAATAGGGTTCGATTCCGTCTCTCCGATACACCGTTGTGCTGTGGAGTGTATGGAGGAGTAAGCTGAGAGAGAATTCCTTTCTCTTTTAGGTAACCTAGGAACTCGGCACTTAAGTATTCTCCACCTCGATCAGATCTTAGTGTCTTAATACTTTTGCCTGTTTGGTTTTCTGCTTCATTCTTGAATTCCAGGAATTTCTCAAAGGCCTCTGATTTATGCTTCATTAAGAAAACATATCCATACCTAGAGAAATCATCTGTAAAAGTAATGAAGTAGGAATAACCACCTCTCGCATGTGTAGACATTGGACCGCATACATCACTGTGTATGAGTCCTAAGAGCTCGCTCGCTCTTACTCCTTGTCCAGTGAATGGAGTCTTTGTCATCTTTCCTTTGAGACAAGATTGACAAGTGTCATAAGTTTGATATTCGAACGTGTCCAAATATCCTTCTCTATGCAACTTAGTCAACCTTCTCTCATTGATGTGACCCAGTCTACAATGCCATAAGAAAGCTTTATTTAAATCTGGAGACTTTCTTTTTAGTGTGTTCTGGACATTGAAAATTTGGAGTTGGTTTAACACATATATGCCGTTATTTAGAGTACCGGACCCAATCAAACCATGATTAAGGTGGATGTTGACAACATCTCTTACAAACGTGAAATCATAACCTTTATTTGATAACAAGGAAACTGATATGATATTACACGTTAAGCTGGGTACAAAATAACAGTTATGTAAAACCAAAATGTGTCCACTCGTCAATCCTAGGTGATAATCCCCGACGGACGCAGCTCCCACGCTAGCTCCGTTAGCAACCCTGAGGATCATATCACCTTCCTCCAGCACTCTACGGTTTCTCAGTGCCTGCAATGAATTGCAAATATGAGATCCTGATCCGGTATCCAATACCCAGGAAGTAGAGTTGATCGACAGACAATTCTCAATTACAAACACACCTGAAGTCGAAGCCACAGCTTGCTTCGGTTCCTGGTTCTTGGCGTTCCACGCCTTGCAATCCTTCTTCCAGTGCCCTTTCCTGTGACAATGGAAACACTCATCCAGGCCAACTACCGGTGCTGCAATCTTTTTCTTTCCCTTCTTTCCCACCTTACTAACACCTCCTCTAGGTCTGGGTGCGGCCTTCTTCTTCCTTCCTTTGGCCCTAGCCTTGGACCCGGAAGAAGATGCTCCGCCAACAAACATAGCGGGTGTTTCCCTTGCCTTCTGCAAGGTGCCCTCCGCACTCCTTAACATGTTCAGGAGTTCCGCAAGTTCAACTTCTTTTCCTTGAAGATTGAAGTTGAGGATAAACTGGGCGTAGGTGGGAGGAAGGGACTGGAGAACAAGGTCTGTATAGAGCTCATTATCCAAAGTCGTCCCAAGGTCTGCGAGCTCTTCTATATAGCCAATCATCTGTAGGACATGTTCACCTACCGATGACCCGACAGCCAACCTCGCTCGAAACAATTTCTTAGAGGTCTCGTATCTTGCTATACGAGATTGCTCTCCATAAAGTTCCTTTGTATGGAGAAATATGCCATCAAGGGACATATCCTCGTGCCTCCTCTGATGTTCATTGTTCATCGAGGCAAGCACGATGCACTTGGCTCTCGCGCAATCTAAATCCCAGGTTTTGCGGATTTCCTTATCCGCATTACTGGATTTGGGACCAGGGACAGCAGGTGCCGTAGCGGTGAGGACGTACCCCAGTTTGTCATAGGTCAAAGCCATCTTGACATTCCGCAGCCAATCTTTATAGTTTGGCCCCGTCAGTATATTTTTCTCTAAAAGTAACTTAAGTCCAGTCATTTTCAGGGTCGCTGCAATTAGGAGAGAGAGAAGAAAACTCTTTAGCATGATGCTCTTGCAAGTTTAGAGTGGTTTTTAGTTTATCTAAACTGGATGGCTCCCACTGTTTCTCGAATCCTTCCTCAAACCATAAAAGAAGAATTAGCCAAGACTATTCTCACCGTACAATACTTGCTTAACCGTTCAGCCAGGCCGGTGTCGATACTTCGAGGGAGGTTTTCCAACGCTTTCGCGAAGTTCCTTAATTAAGTAACCTCTTTTCTCTGGGGGCGTAACCCCGCTGACACTTTTCTGGACACCTACTAGGTTTATAGCATTGATCGTTAAGTGACGAATATCCTGATAAGTATCAAGTACTCACAGTAGGATCGGGATCCAAATATCATCGTCTGATAATGTTGTAGGAATGCTACCAACATTCATCAAACTCAAAATGGTATGCATCTCTTTGCAAATTTCAGTTTCTTTAGAAATTCCCGATATAAGTTTTTGCCCCATGCTCTTATGACCTTGACTAAGGGCCAACAAATCATAAGTCACATGTCAAGTTCTGCCCATCATTATCCTGTTGATTTGAACCCATCCGTATACTCTTGACTAAGGGCCAACAAAGTAATACGACTGTCCCAAACCAACTCATCTATCTATGCAACAAATGAATACCCCAGCAGCTACCAATCACTATGTCTTGACTAAGGGCCAAACAAACATAGCTTGAATACTACTGACCATTCATAAGAAATGACGGAGGGCTACGACTGGTTTTGGCGAAACCGTGAACGTAGTGAACTTGATATAACCGAAGGAACCTGATAGCTTTTAAAAGGAGTGGTTAAATCTCCGCATTTAAAATTATCTGTTTTAAAAATAACCGAGTGGTTTCTTTTAAATTGTTCCAACGATTTAAACTTTGGTTTATTTTACTTTGCATTACAGATAATGCGTCCCATCATTAACCTATCATTGCAGAAAACAACGAAAATACAACGTCCTCTTATGCCATCCGCATTCGCCACGGGGTCCCGTCATCACCCGTTAGGTTACTTAACTAACGACAGAGCGGGGGCTGGGCTAGCGCGGGTGTAAAACATAAGTGACGTCTAAATAGCTATCATAAATATAGATATTTTACATTCGTCTGACGCAATGATATTCATTCCAGAACACAGATAAACAATATTGGATTTGCAAGCAATCTGTATTTCTTTTGAGCCTGCAAGAAAAGACAGATTACACAGTTGTGATGAATAGCCGTTTACCCCACCCTCGACCCCTACGGGTACGGCAAACTACCCACCCGGTAGTCTGTGTACCCCACCTTGGGTCAGTCCTAGGAGCAAAAACAGTAAAATGAAATAATACAACGGTGGCTACGACCGCAACCTGGAAGTGCCCCGCGAAAATAATATTACAACAAATTACATTTACAACAAATGAATTAACCAATAACCCATTGCAAACCCCGGCTATACACCACAACAGTCCAATACAGTTTATATGCACAAACAGATATAACCATTTCAGAAATGTGCAACCCCCTGCCAACCGACATACTAGCAGTTGGGGGAGGTTTACGAACACATTAAACAATCACAGATATAATCCAATACGCAAATACTGTACAATTCGATCGAATAAACAACATCAATATTGCTCCAAAATCTGCTCTGTTAAACAGTAACCTGAGCAATAATTAAATATTCCAGAAAACCCAAAACACCACAGGGGACCCACCCAAAAAAAACGAGTTCCTGACTCGTCAACTCGGCCGCGGTTGCGCGGCGGATCGGTGGGATTCGCCGCCCTTCCGCGGCACTTTAGACGAATCAGAAGCCCAAATTTTTTGGGTGTTCTCCTATGGTCATGTCAAGCTCTCTGAACACACCTGAAAAATTTTCTGACTTCATTTTAACTTCGACAGAAACTTGACAGAATTAGGGTTTTGCGGCTTTGTTTTTCCGTTCGAAATTCGTACAAATTTGCAATTAAGTTATTTATTGTTTAGCGAGGCTCTGATACCACTGTAAGTCGATGTAGTACACCCCAGTACTTATGGGGAGGCGGAATTTTCAAAAAACGATCAAGTTTAAACAACGAACATCGACTAACCGCTTGAATCGAAGCTAAACAAACAATAACCAAACACATAGCTAAACTAAACTATAGTGTTAAGGGATTATACCGATCGAAACTAGTCCTTCGTCTTTGTGTCCTCCTTTGTTCTCCTCGACCTTCTCTAGGTAGTAGACGATCCACCCGAGAGCGAAACTCCAAGCTAAACCTCTAACTTGAGGTAACTAATCAACTTTGATTGCTAATCAAAGATGAAAGGATGATGTAGAGTGAGGGTTATGGATTGTTTAGTCTAACTAATCCTTTGATCTCAACACATGAGGATTAAGGATTAGGGTTTGAAGATGAGAGCTTGAGGAGAGAGAATGTGAGATAAGATAATGAGAAGAGAGAGAGTGTATCATAATATATTATGAAGCATTTCTTTTTAAGAATAATGAATAAAGGAAATGAATAAGCATGCTTCATAAAATATCTAGTGGTGATTCATTAGCATGAGTCATTAAGCAATAAATGTGCATTAATGAAATGAATGAATCACCACCATGACTCACTTTCTTTCCAAAAGAAACCTCCTTAGTCCCATCTTCTAGAAGCTTCTCGAGTAATTACGAGAACGCCCCTCCGATCCGTAAAAATACGGAAAAACTTTAGACTGTAAAAATCCAATAACCGGATACCAGTAACTGGCTTAAACCAAAGCCGACTGGTAAAAACTGTCCGAAAGTCGTACGCGCGTAAACGCACGTATGCGTCCGAACCCTTTGTCGCAAAACCATGCAACCTCTATATCGTTTCGCCTGGAGTAGGAAACTCTCTGTGTGGGACTCTAGAGACTCGACTACTACGCTGGCAGTGGGTTTAACCACAGACCGCAAGCGGCACTAGCTGTACGTAACGGTCCCCAGGTAGTTGTCGATAAGAAGGCCGATGAGTAAACCCATCCGAACTCCTACTGAGTCTGATGTGACAATCTCCATACAGTCCGGTCCGTTCGTCCAAGACTATCGCATATCGGGCCTAGGGGGGCGGCAAGCGTCAGTCCCCTAATAGCGGTATAAGTCGTGTCGGAGTAAAGCCCATTACACCCTGAGAAACTACTGGAACCTACCAGCAAATCTCGCTTGCCCTGGCCAGGGACTTTGCGTAATGGCTCTCTGACACAGCACGATATCTACTCCCAATACCGGGAGGGACGAATCCTGTCTAACCGCCACTGCCTCCAAGTGCTCGGGACTGTACCCAACTGCTACCTGTTTGCACGACTCCTTTGAGCCGTGGTAGGGTAGCAATCTAAGAACAGTGGGACACACTCGAGGCGAAGTAGCAGTGTCAAGTCTGCGGACTACGCTGTACTCATGTCACCTGGGAACTGTTTACTGACGACTGGTATCAAACCAACCAACAGTTCCCTGTGAGTCCTGTCCGGTGTACCCGTAACCTAACGAGCACCTGTATACTATCTCCAGTACGACGTACTGACGGCTGTGGGACAGACCATCTCCCCAACTGGGATGAGAAGCGTACACACTAGTCTACTCCGGAGTATCGATGCTCTGTCTCGATAATCCAACGACCAGGGACCTGAATAAGGATGTGCTTGTAGACTACCCAGCCCCCACTAGTGTGACTGCCATCACAACGCTGGTAGACAAGCAAGATCCTAAGAGCTCTATCAATACGTACACTCACATATTAAGATAGAAAAACCAAGTAGCATACTACCATGTTTAGCAAGACTGTTATATACATGTGAATATCCCAAGCTTCCATTAAGTAATATACAAGCTAGTATGATACAGTAATGGCCTTCTAGGGCATAAACACTAACAGGAATCACTTTCAGTTCTACCATACTCCCACTACTGTTTTCTGAAAAAGTCCATTTTATTAAAACTGTGGCGAGTCAAGAACAATATCACTATTGATCTTCCAGATGGTAGAAAGTTAACCCTCGTCATAGCCCGGGATAACCCACAAACTGCCATTACAGAAACGTGCCTTGAGTTATCCAGAGTCTGGTTTTAAGCATAAGCCGGACAACTCCATATACCTCAGCATCGTTAAGATATGAACCATTCTATATACAATATAGAAACAAAGGCACTGATTTAATTGGAACCAGATTCAAATCATGCATCTATCCCTAGTGCATGTCAACTAAATGGAAAGAGGCCGATCAGCATTACTCAACTAGGAGTGCATCCAAATATGAGCAACCTAAAAGAGAAGCAAGTTCTCAAAACCATTACTATCAACTGAATACCAAATATAAGTATCTACATCTTCGATCACCTTGAAGAATCCTGATACTTGCAACACATGGTTCTCTACTTTATTCTTATACCTATAACTTCTCAAAACTTGGACCTTGTATTTCTACGAAATACTTGTCTAAAACTGGAGAAGTTATAAGTAAACAGAATATAGTACGAGGACCAACCCCTCTGTCCAAATGGACACTGGACAACGTACAATACTTTGTATAAGTCCCCTGAGTTGAATAACTCAAACCCTGTGCGTCGTAGGTCGAAAACTGTACTATGGTTAAGAAGAGTTATAGTGCTGTTTAATGCTCCTTACCCAATCATCAACTGATATAGGTAAATGTCATGGACATAATTTCAAAAAGTTATATCTCACTTTATAAAATAAACGTACAGATATATCAGTTTGAAATTGGTGCATAACAACGGATATTCAAAACCAAATATTTGTCGTCCGGCAAAAACCCAGGTGATTTCCACAAATATCACCAATTACAATGAATTCTGATATAATGAGGATGATCACCTAATTTCCAATAACTTACTCCCACTCATCATCTGTAAAACCATACAGATGTAAGAATCAAGTCTGGTAAATACATACCCTGGAGTTAGAATCTAATTGGGAAATCAGTTTTCAATTAACAACGCATAGTAAAACCGAAACATAAAAATGTTTCGAAGGGGTAGGCGGGTATTCCTAGTAATGCCACTTCCATTATCCAGATTCATGACTATAACTTATATTTCCTTGCCGTCTCTCCAAATTTCTTTATTTGTCTTTACTCATTACCTTTTGTACATTGCCTTCAGGCTAAATGGTTTTCTTCCTTTCCTACCGTTCGGTACCAGCCTATGGTTTGGAAGAAGACTATCCAATAAGCTTAATAGATGTACTCTCCTAATCCTAGGAGCCCTCGCAACCTAAGAGAAGGTAAAGTTAAAAGACAACCTAAATAATCCTATTCAATTTCTCCTGAACCGGAGAAATGCAAAGGTGAAGTAGGAGTGGCGATGAAATACGCGGTTTGGTCGTGAATGATAGCAGTCGCATTTTACTTTGCCCTCTTTCTAATCCCTTTATTTGTCTTTACTTATTACCTTCTGTATACCACACTTAGGCAAATTGGTTTTCTTACTTCCCCACCTTTCGGTACGTGCCTATGGTTTGGAAGAAGACTATCCAATAAGTGCAATAGGTGTACCCTCACCTAATCCTAGGAGCCCTTATAACCTGGGAGAAGGAAAAAGGAAAAGACAACTGAATAGTCCTATTCAATTTCTCCAGAACCGGAAACCATCCTCAAATCTGAAACAAGTTTCTTCGAGTTCATATGTAACTATATGATGGTCATATCCAATAAAAGTGGATCTTCGTAGTGATGTGGAATGTTCCGGAGAAAAGCAAAGGGTAAAAGTAGGAGTGGCAATGATGTATGCAACTCTGACAATCTAAAAGCCAGTGTGTTTTAAGAAGGTTCGGTTAACTTGGTTTATGAGTTCTAGTCTAGGGTCGGGCCATGGTCGCTGCCAATGAGAGAGAGAAAAGAAACACTCAGCGTGCACTCTAACCTAGATCAGAATGGTTAATCACTTTATCTAATCAGGATGTCTCCCACTATATCATCAAATTCTCCTCCAAACCCAAAAGAAGAATTAGTCAGGATCATCTAAAATCACCCGAGGAGTAAACCAACTCATCAGTGGTAATCGGGATCCAACTATCATCGCATAATAACCTGATGGAATCCACTCAAGTTATCACACTCTTGAAGGTATGCGCATTCCTGGCAAGTTTCCTGTATGTTTGAAACTCCCGATGTGATTTTTACCCCATGCTCTTATGACCTTGACGAAGGCCAACAAATCATAAGTCACATATCAAGTTCTGCCCGTCATTGTCCAGGTTAATTTGAACCCACCCGAACTCGCCTTTGACGAAGGCCAACAAGGCTGCACGACTTTCCCAAACCAACGCATCTATCTATGCAACAGAAAGGTAACAAACAACCACCATACACTATGCCTTGACGAAGGCCAACAAACATAGCATGAATACTAAGTGCTACCCGTCTGAAATGACGGAGGGCTACGAATGGTTTTTGGCGAAAAACCTTTAACGTAATGAACTTGATATCGTTGAAGGAACCAGATAGCTTTACTAATATATAGTGCCGAAACCTTTGCTAAAGAGGTCACTCCCGGTGAAGGGATCTCGACTCTTTCCTCGTGGAATGAGGTGCAGGATATTCCCACTGAATACCGCAATGCAATACAAAAAGTAATCGACTATAGTGAAGTTATTACCCTGACGCAAACTTCTGCCCAAGGGAACACTCTCGGTGAAGGAATCTCGACCCTTGCCTCGTCGAATAAGGTGCTGGATATTCATAACCGAATACCGCTGTGCAAAACAAAAGAAAATGTCTTTCTAATAATAACTTTTGAAAATTTGTTCCAACAACATCCAATAGGCATGTTTTCCTTGCATTGATCAGAATCAATGCAGTCCCATCAATTAATCACATCAAAAAAGAACGAAAATATGATGTACGTATATGCCATCCGCATTCGCCACTGGGTCCCGTCATCACCCGATAGGTTACTTAACTAACGACAGAGCGGGGACTGGACTAGTGCGGATGCCAAACATATACAACATCTACTAGTATATATATAACAATATATAATAATCGCTCCAGGCATGATAAATGCAACAACACAGATAAGCGATAAGCATCACAGAACAATACTGATAATCTAGGAGCCCCGGGATTCCATTGAGCCGCAACTGAAACCCGACGCTCCCCGGGTCGTGTGGATAGCCTGTGCAATGAAAACCTAGACCCCTACGAGCGCGACAAGTTACCCGCCTGTAGGGTTAGCTTAGCACCTCAGCAAAGTTTTGGCAAGCATCAAACATGCAATTTAAAATTTTTGGGGTGCTAAACAAACCAACCAAGTAATCGAACTAGAGAATTAGGGTTAAACATGATATGTAAACAACTTTACATCTAAAGTGAACAAGGAATACAACCTTTGTAGACTGGTCCTTCACTTCAATAGCTCCGTGTAGTAGTCCCTTCGCTGCGATCACGAACTCCCGGACTCTAGAGAGGCTCTACAAGATGTACGGAACAAGCTTGCTTAAAGTCTTCAAGGCCGAAGATGATCTACGTCGAGGAGACACTAGCTCATGCTACCTCTTCACTAATGGTGAGATTACTGAAGCAAACACCCTAAGCTAAATGGCTAATAGTAGAGGATGATGAAGTAGGAAGTGAGCTCACTTTAGTTTTATTTTTCTCACATTTTTTCCATCACTTAGAAAAAGCTAGCAAGCTTTTTCACTTAAGGAAGAAGAAGAAGTGATGAAGAGATGAATGAACTCATGAGGTTAGAAATGCAACCATAGTTAGTGTATGTCATGCACTAACCATTGTAAAGACTTAACCATAGCTATGAGTTAAAGGTTGGGTTGAAAAATATCTTAAGCTAGACAAACAAGTGGACTTAGTCAATGAAACCTACAAGCTTCTCCAAGCTTCAACCATGACTCATTATCCAAGTTGTTTGAATTACTTAAAACAAATAAAACCCTAACTTTAACCTAGCATGGTGTGAGTCTCATACTTACATGTTGCATGTGTAACCTAGCATGACACAACAATATATATCACATATATATTTTGTGCAAAAAGAAAATAATACATTTAACATATATCACATATATATCAATGTATCATAAGTGAGAAAAATGAATACTTAAGTGAGATAATATTAGTTAATGTAACTTAATATATCAAATATATAATTCTATATTAAATTATTAAATCAACTCATGATTTAATAATCCGGCTATAACCTTTATGACCGACCAATATAAAATGCAACAACTTATCGAATCAACACTTGATCCGATAACCCGGCTATATCACATATACCCGACCAATGTCACAAGTCACGAGAATAGAATGTGGTATCACATACTCGCATTAATCTCGGTCCCGCACATATCACATATGTGCTCGTCCTCCGTTTCGCATGAACCAGGAAACCTCTGTGTAGGACTCTAAAGACTCGTCAATACGCCGGCAGTAGGTGATGATCATAACAAACACCCACAAGCCACAAGCGGCCTGCTAAACGTAAAGGCCACCCGGGTAGCGATCATAAGATCAACAAGCAATCCTGCTCGTACTCCTGCGAATCCAATCAGTAACACTACCGTATAATCCGGTCTCTTCGTCTTATATGTTGCATATCACAGCCTGGGGGTGGTATAACGTCAAACCCCAATAGCCAGTAAATCTCAGCAAACCTGGCCAGGGATTTCCTGTTATGGACAATCAAGCACAGCGCAACATCAACCCCCAATACCGGGAGAGACGAAACCCCTCTTATCGCTCATTGCCTCCATGTGATTCGGGAATGTACCCAAAAGCCACCGTTTTGCACGTTCTCTTGAACGTGGTAAGGTGGAAATCAAAGCACAGTGGGAATCACACAAGACTTTATGACGATCTCGGGTCTACAGACTAACCTGTACCAGTGTCACCAGAGAACTGCTATCCGACGATAGGTATAATACCATCTAGGAGTTCTCGGCGAGTCCGTCCAGTGTACCCAGTCTCCACTGAGCACCTGTATACCTTCTTTGATGTCAAACACCAATGGATATGGGATCATCCATCGCCCATCATATGGGTCGAGAAGCGTATACGCTAGTCTACTCTGGAGTATCGATTGTTGGATATATATGCCCTAGAGGCGTTCATTGTATAGGATGATAGGGATATGTATGTATATGACAATCTTGCTTGATATGATAGTACGCTATTTGGTTTGTCTTTATCTTAACGTGTGATATATTTTACTTTGTATTTGTTAGTGTTTATGCCCTAGAAGGCCATTACTGTATCATACTGGCTTGTATATTACTTAATGGAAGCTTGGGATATTCACATGTATATAACAGTCTTGCTGAACATGGTAGTATGCTACTTGGTTTTTCTATCTTAATATGTGAGTGTACGTATTGATAGAGCTCTTAGGATCTTGCTTGTCTACCAGCGTTGTGATGGCAGTCACACTAGTGGGGGCTGGGTAGTCTACAAGCACATCCTTATTCAGGTCCCTGGTCGTTGGATTATCGAGACAGAGCATCGATACTCCGGAGTAGACTGGTGTGTACGCTTCTTATCCCGGTTGGGGAGATGGTCTGTCCCACAGCCGTCAGTACGTCGTACTGGAGATAGTATACAGGTGCTCGTTAGGTTACGGGTACACCGGACAGGACTCACAGGGGACTGTTGGTTGGTTTGATACCAGTCGTCAGTGAACAGTTCCCAGGTGACATGAGTACAGCGTAGTCCGCAGACTTGATACTGCTACTTCGCCTCGAGTGTGTCCCACTGTTCTTAGATTGCTACCCTACCACGGCTCAAAGGAGTCGTGCAAACAGGTGGCAGTTGGGTGCAGTCCCGAGCACTTGGAGGCAGTGGCGGTTAGACAGGATTCGTCCCTCCCGGTATTGGGAGTAGATATCGTGCTGTGTCAGAGAGCCATTACGCAAAGTCCCTGGCCAGGGCAAGCGAGATTTGCTGGTAGGTTCCAGTAGTTTCTCAGGGTGTAATGGGCTTCACTCCGACACGACTTATACCGCTATTAGGGGACTGACGCTTGCCGCCCCCTAGGCCCGATATGCGATAGTCTTGGACGAACGGACCGGACTGTATGGAGATTGTCACATCAGACTCAGTAGGAGTTCGGATGGGTTTACTCATCGGCCTTCTTATCGACAACTACCTGGGGACCGTTACGTACAGCTAGTGCCGCTTGCGGTCTGTGGTTAAACCCACTGCCAGCGTAGTAGTCGAGTCTCTAGAGTCCCACACAGAGAGTTTCCTACTCCAGGCGAAACGATATAGAGGTTGCATGGTTTTGCGACAAAGGGTTCGGACGCATACGTGCGTTTACGCGCGTACGACTTTCGGACAGTTTTTACCAGTCGGCTTTGGTTTAAGCCAGTTACTGGTATCCGGTTATTGGATTTTTACAGTCTAAAGTTTTTCCGTATTTTTGCGGATTGGAGGGGCGTTCTCGTAATTGTACGAGAAGCTTCTAGAAGATGCGACTAAGGAGGTTTCTTTTGGAAAGAAAGTGAGTCATGGTGGTGATTCATTCATTTCATTAATGCACATTTATTGCTTAATGACTCATGCTAATGAATCACCACTAGATATTTTATGAAGCATGCTTATTCATTTCCTTTATTCATTATTCTTAAAAAGAAATGCTTCATAATATATTATGATACACTCTCTCTCTTCTCATTATCTTATCACACATTGTCTCTCCTCAAGCTCTCATCTTCAAACCCTAATCCTTAATCCTCATGTGTTGAGATCAAAGGATTAGTTAGACTAAACAATCCATAACCTTCACTCTACATCATCCTTTCATCTTTGATTAGCAATCAAAGTTTATTAGTTACCTCAAGTTAGAGGTTTAGCTTGGAGTTTCGCTCTCGGGTGGATCGTCTACTACCTAGAGAAGGTCGAGGAGAACAAAGGAGGACACAAAGACGAAGGACTTGTTTCGATCGGTATAATCCCTTAACACTATAGTTTAGTTTAGCTATGTGTTTGGTTATTATTTGTTTAGCTTCGATTCAAGCGGTTAGTCGATGTTCGTTGTTTAAACTTGATCGTTTTTGAAAATTCCGCCTCCCCATAAGTACTGGGGTGTACTACATCGACTTACAGTGGTATCAGAGCCTCGCTAAACAATAAATAACTTAATTGCAAATTTGTACGAATTTCGAACGGAAAAACAAAGCCGCAAAACCCTAATTCTGCCAAGTTTCTGTCGAAGTTAAAATGAAGTCCTAAAATTTTTCTGGTGTGTTCAGAGAGCTTGACATGACCACAGGAGAACACCCAAAAAATTTGGGCTTCTGATTCGTCTAAAGTGCCGCGGAAGGGCGGCGGATCCCACCGATCCGCCGCGCAACCGCGGCCGAGTTGACGAGTCAGGAACTCGTTTTTTTTTGGGTGGGTCCCCTGTGGTGTTTTGGGTTTTCTGGAATATTTAATTATTGCTCAGGTTACTGTTTAACAGAGCAGATTTTGGAGCAATATTGATGTTGTTTATTCGATCGAATTGTACAGTATTTGCGTATTGGATTATATCTGTGATTGTTTAATGTGTTCGTAAACCTCCCCTAACTGCTAGTATGTCGGTTGGCAGGGGGTTGCACATTTCTGAAATGGTTATATCTGTTTGTGCATATAAACTGTATTGGACTGTTGTGGTGTATAGCCGGGGTTTGCAATGGGTTATTGTTTAATTCATTTGTTGTAAATGTAATTTGTTGTAATATTATTTTCACGGGGCACTTCCAGGTTGCGGTCGTAGCCACCGTTGTATTATTTCATTTTACTGTTTTTGCTCCTAGGACTGACCCAAGGTGGGGTACACAGACTACCGGGTGGGTAGTTTGCCGTACCCGTAGGGGTCGAGGGTGGGGTAACGGCTATTCATCACAACTGTGTAATCTGTCTTTTCTTGCAGGCTCAAAAGAAATACAGATTGCTTGCAAATCCAATATTGTTTATCTGTGTTCTGGAATGAATATCATTGCGTCAGACGAATGTAAAATATCTATATTTATGATAGCTATTTAGACGCCACTTATGTTTTACACCCGCGCTAGCCCAGCCCCCGCTCTGTCGTTAGTTAAGTAACCTAACGGGTGATGACGGGACCCCGTGGCGAATGCGGATGGCATAAGAGGACGTTGTATTTTCGTTGTTTTCTGCAATGATAGGATAATGATGGGACGCATTATCTATAATGCAAAGTAAAACAAACCAAAGTTTAAACCGTTGGAACAATTTAAAAGAAACCACTCGGTTATTTTTAAAACAGATATTTTTAAATGCGGAGCTTTAACCACTCCTTTTAAAAGCTATCAGGTTCCTTCGGTTATATCAAGTTCACTACGTTCACGGTTTCGCCAAAACCAGTCGTAGCCCTCCGTCATTTCTTATGAATGGTCAGTAGTATTCAAGCTATGTTTGTTTGGCCCTTAGTCAAGACATAGTGATTGGTAGCTGCTGGGGTATTCATTTGTTGCATAGATAGATGAGTTGGTTTGGGACAGTCGTATTACTTTGTTTGGCCCTTAGTCAAGAGTATACGGATGGGTCCAAATCAACAGGATAATGATGGGCAGAACTTGACATGTGACTTATGATTTGTTGGCCCTTAGTCAAGATCATAAGAGCATGGGGCAAAAATCCATATCGGGAATTTCTAAAGAAACTGAAATTTGCAAAGAGATGCATACCATTTGGAGTTTGATGAATGTTGGTAGGATTCCTTCAACATTATCATACGATGATATTTGGATCCCGATCCTACTGTGAGTATATGCTACTTATCAGGATATTCGTCGCTTAACGATCAATGCTATAAACCTAGTAGGTGTCCAGAAAAGTGTCAGCGGGGTTACGCCCCCAGAGAAAAGAGGTTATTTAATTAAGGAACTTCGCGAAAGCGTTGGAAAACCTCCCTCGAAGTATCGACACCGGCCTGGCTGAACGGTTAAGCAAGTATTGTACGGTGAGAATAGTCTTGGCTAATTCTTCTTTTATGGTTTGAGGAAGGATTCGAGAAACAGTGGGAGCCATCCAGTTTAGATAAATTAAAAACCATTCTAAACTTGCAAGAGCATCATGCTAAAGAGTTTTCTTCTCTCTCTCCTAATTGCAGCGACCCTGAAAATGACTGGACTTAAGTTACTTTTAGAGAAAAATATACTGACAGGGCCAAACTATAAAGATTGGCTGCGGAATGTCAAGATGGCTTTGACCTATGACAAACTGGGGTACGTCCTCACCGCTACAGCACCTGCTGTCCTTGGTCCCAAATCCAGCAATGCGGATAAGGAAATCCGCAAAACCTGGGATTTAGATTGCGCGAGAGCCAAGTGCATCGTGCTTGCCTCGATGAACAATGAACATCAGAGGAGGCACGAGGATATGTCCCTAGATGGCATATTTCTCCATACAAAGGAACTTTATGGAGAGCAATCTCGTATAGCAAGATACGAGACCTCTAAGAAATTGTTTCGAGCGAGGTTGGCTGTCGGGTCATCAGTAGGTGAACATGTCCTACAGATGATCGGCTATATTGAAGAGCTCGCGGACCTTGGGACGACTTTGGATAATGAGCTCTATACAGACCTTGTTCTCCAGTCCCTTCCTCCCACCTACGCCCAGTTTATCCTCAACTTCAATCTTCAAGGAAAAGAAGTTGAACTTGCGGAACTCCTGAACATGTTAAGGAGTGCAGAGGGCACCTTGCAGAAGGCAAGGGAAACACCCGCTATGTTTGTTGGCGGTTCATCTTCTTCCGGGTCCAAGGCTAGGGCCAAAGGAAGGAAGAAGAAGGCCGCACCCAGACCTAGAGGAGGTGTTAGTAAGGTGGGAAAGAAGGGAAAGAAAAAATTTACAGCACCGGTAGTTGGCCTGGATGAGTGCTTCCATTGTCACAGGAAAGGGCACTGGAAGAAGGATTGCAAGGCGTGGAACGCCAAGAACCAGGAACCGAAGCTGGCTGTGGCTTCGACTTCAGGTGTGTTTGTAATTGAGAATTGTCTGTCGATCAACTCTACTTCCTGGGTATTGGATACCGGGTCAGGATCTCATTTTTGCAATTCATTGCAGGCACTGAGAAACCGTAGAGTGCTGAAGGAAGGTGATATGATCCTCAGGGTTGCTAACGGAGCTAGCGTGGGAGCTGCGTCCGTCGGGGATTATCACCTAGGATTGACGAGTGGACACATTTTGGTTTTACATAACTGTTATTTTGTACCCAGCTTAATGTGTAATATCATATGAGTTTCCTTGTTATCAAATAAAGGTTATGATTTCACGTTTGTAAGAGATGTTGTCAACATCCACCTTAATCATGGTTTGATTGGGTCCGGTACTCTAAATAACGGCATATATGTGTTAAACCAACTCCAAATTTTCAATGTCCAGAACACACTAAAAAGAAAGTCTCCAGATTTAAATAAAGCTTTCTTATGGCATTGTAGACTGGGTCACATCAATGAGAGAAGGTTGACTAAATTGCATAGAGAAGGATATTTGGACACGTTCGAATATCAAACTTATGACACTTGTCAATCTTGTCTCAAAGGAAAGATGACAAAGACTCCATTCACTGGACAAGGAGTAAGAGCGAGCGAGCTCTTAGGACTCATACACAGTGATGTATGCGGTCCAATGTCTACACATGCGAGAGGTGGTTATTCCTACTTCATTACTTTTACAGATGATTTCTCTAGGTATGGATATGTTTTCTTAATGAAGCATAAATCAGAGGCCTTTGAGAAATTCCTGGAATTCAAGAATGAAGCGGAAAACCAAACAGGCAAAAGTATTAAGACACTAAGATCTGATCGAGGTGGAGAATACTTAAGTGCCGAGTTCCTAGGTTACCTAAAAGAGAAAGGAATTCTCTCTCAGCTTACTCCTCCATACACTCCACAGCACAACGGTGTATCGGAGAGACGGAATCGAACCCTATTGGATATGGTACGATCCATGATGAGTAATGCTGAGTACCGCGATCTTTCTGGGGTTATGCGCTAGAATCAGCGGCATATCTTTTGAACCAGGTTCCAACCAAGACTGTGCCTACCACACCATATCAGATGTGGAGTGGGAAGAAACCCTGTCTAAAACATTTTAGGACATGGGGGTGTCCAGATTTTGTAAAAAAGCAGCATGTGGACAAGCTCGAGGCACGCTCAGTACAATGTAAGCTTGTGGGATATCCAAAGAACTCCAAGGGATATTATTTCTATTACGCAGAGGAACAAAAGGTTTTTGTTTCTCGTCATGCCCACTTCTTAGAAACTGAATTTTTAGAAAATCAGAAGAGTGGGAGCGAAATAGAACTGGAAGAAATTCCAGAACCACAAGCTGCTACTGAAAGTTTGGTAGAACCAGAGGTTCAAGAAGAACAGAACATTCCCGCACCCCTCCGCAGGAGTAATAGGCCGTCTCGTCCGCCTGAGAGATACTACGGTTTTCTCATAGACGGGGATAGAGAGGATTGCATCATAGATGATGATGAACCTACTGACTTCCAGCAGGCCATCCAGAGCGGCGACTCGGTACGATGGCTAGATGCAATGCGGACCGAAATGGAGTCCATGTACACCAACAAAGTATGGACTTTGGACTTTGCTCCAGATGGGGTAAAACCCATAGGATGCAAATGGATCTTCAAGAAAAAGATTGGTGTAGATGGACAGGTGGAAACCTATAAGGCTAGACTTGTTGCAAAGGGTTTTCGTCAAAGACCTGGTTTGGACTATGACGAAACTTTTTCTCCAGTGGCTATGCTCAAATCCATTCGGGTCCTTCTTGCTATTGCTGCCTTCCATGATTATGAAATCTGGCAGATGGACGTAAAGACGGCTTTTCTGAATGGAAATTTAGAAGAGAGCGTCTATATGGATCAGCCAGAGGGTTTCAATCAGAGTTGGAGCAGCGAGAAAGTATGCAAGCTGCTTAAGTCTATTTATGGACTAAAGCAGGCATCGCGGAGTTGGAACATCTGTTTTGATGAGACAGTCAAAGAATATGACTTTATCAAAAATCCAGATGAACCGTGCATATACAGTAAAGTTGTGGCCAGAAGTGTCGTATTCCTCGTCTTGTACGTGGATGACATTCTATTGATAGGAAATGACATTCCTATGCTACAATCTGTCAAAGGATTCTTGTCACACAGGTTCTCCATGAAAGACCTGGGTGATGCCTCTTACATTCTTGGGATCCGGATCTATCGTGATAGATCCAAGAGGATGTTGGGACTTTCGCAGTCCAGGTATATCGACACTGTACTGAAAAGATTCAGTATGGAAGATTCTAAGCGCGGTAATCTACCGGCTTGTCACAGAATCACCCTCTTCAAAGAGATGTCTCCCAAGACTGATTTGGAAAGGGAACGCATGTCTATTATACCCTACGCTTCTGCGGTAGGCTCTATAATGTATGCGATGTTGTGTACCAGACCAGATGCAGCTTACGCACTGAGCGTGGTAAGCCGGTATCAGTCAGGCCCAGGGGAGAAACACTGGATAGCAATAAAGAACATTCTCAAGTACCTGAGAAGGACTAAGGAGATGTTCTTGGTTTACGGCGGAAAAGACCTCAGGTTGGAGGCCTTTGCTGATTCCGGCTTCCAGAGTGATAAGGACGATTCCAAGTCCATGTCGGGTTATGTCTTTACCCTCAATGGAGGGGCGGTGTGCTGGAAGAGCTCCAAGCAGGACACCGTTGCTGACTCGACGATGGAAGCGGAGTATATAGCTGCTTGCGATGCCGCAAAAGAAGCAGTCTGGATGAAGAAGTTCCTAACAGAACTTCAGGTGGTTCCTACCATAGTTGATCCAATACCTCTGTATTGCGACAAAAACGGAGCTATAGCTTTAGCGAAGGAACCAAGGTCCCATCAGAAGTCCAGACACATCTTGAGGCGGTATCACCTGATCAGGGAGATCATTGATCGTCAGGAGATCGAGGTTCGGAGAGTTGCTTCAGAAGAGAACATTGCTGATCCATTCACAAAGGCCCTTCCTCAGATTCAGTTCGAGCGGCTACTCGAGATAATCGGTCTTCGATACGCCAGTACATGGCCCTAGTGTAAGTGGGAGATTGTTAGTGTTTATGCCCTAGAAGGCCATTACTGTATCATACTAGCTTGTATATTACTTAATGGAAGCTTGGGATATTCACATGTATATAACAGTCTTGCTGAACATGGTAGTATGCTACTTGGTTTTTCTATCTTAATATGTGAGTGTACGTATTGATAGAGCTCTTAGGATCTTGCTTGTCTACCAGCGTTGTGATGGCAGTCACACTAGTGGGGGCTGGGTAGTCTACAAGCACATCCTTATTCAGGTCCCTGGTCGTTGGATTATCGAGACAGAGCATCGATACTCCGGAGTAGACTGGTGTGTACGCTTCTCATCCCGGTTGGGGAGATGGTCTGTCCCACAGCCGTCAGTACGTCGTACTGGAGATAGTATACAGGTGCTCGTTAGGTTACGGGTACACCGGACAGGACTCACAGGGGACTGTTAGTTGGTTTGATACCAGTCGTCAGTGAACAGTTCCCAGGTGACATGAGTACAGCGTAGTCCGCAGACTTGATACTGCTACTTCGCCTCGAGTGTGTCCCACTGTTCTTAGATTGCTACCCTACCACGGCTCAAAGGAGTCGTGCAAACAGGTGGCAGTTGGGTGCAGTCCCGAGCACTTGGAGGCAGTGGCGGTTAGACAGGATTCGTCCCTCCCGGTATTGGGAGTAGATATCGTGCTGTGTCAGAGAGCCATTACGCAAAGTCCCTGGCCAGGGCAAGCGAGATTTGCTGGTAGGTTCCAGTAGTTTCTCAGGGTGTAATGGGCTTCACTCCGACACGACTTATACCGCTATTAGGGGACTGACGCTTGCCGCCCCCCTAGGCCCGATATGCGATAGTCTTGGACGAACGGACCGGACTGTATGGAGATTGTCACATCAGACTCAGTAGGAGTTCGGATGGGTTTACTCATCGGCCTTCTTATCGACAACTACCTGGGGACCGTTACGTACAGCTAGTGCCGCTTGCGGTCTGTGGTTAAACCCACTGCCAGCGTAGTAGTCGAGTCTCTAGAGTCCCACACAGAGAGTTTCCTACTCCAGGCGAAACGATATAGAGGTTGCATGGTTTTGCGACAAAGGGTTCGGACGCATACGTGCGTTTACGCGCGTACGACTTTCGGACAGTTTTTACCAGTCGGCTTTGGTTTAAGCCAGTTACTGGTATCCGGTTATTGGATTTTTACAGTCTAAAGTTTTTCCGTATTTTTGCGGATTGGAGGGGCGTTCTCGTAATTGTACGAGAAGCTTCTAGAAGATGTGACTAAGGAGGTTTCTTTTGGAAAGAAAGTGAGTCATGGTGGTGATTCATTCATTTCATTAATGCACATTTATTGCTTAATGACTCATGCTAATGAATCACCACTAGATATTTTATGAAGCATGCTTATTCATTTCCTTTATTCATTATTCTTAAAAAGAAATGCTTCATAATATATTATGATACACTCTCTCTCTTCTCATTATCTTATCACACATTCTCTCTCCTCAAGCTCTCATCTTCAAACCCTAATCCTTAATCCTCATGTGTTGAGATCAAAGGATTAGTTAGACTAAACAATCCATAACCTTCACTCTACATCATCATTTCATCTTTGATTAGCAATCAAAGTTGATTAGTTACCTCAAGTTAGAGGTTTAGCTTGGAGTTTCGCTCTCGGGTGGATCGTCTACTACCTAGAGAAGGTCGAGGAGAACAAAGGAGGACACAAAGACGAAGGACTTGTTTCGATCGGTATAATCCCTTAACACTATAGTTTAGTTTAGCTATGTGTTTGGTTATTATTTGTTTAGCTTCGATTCAAGCGGTTAGTCGATGTTCGTTGTTTAAACTTGATCGTTTTTGAAAATTCCGTCTCCCCATAAGTACTGGGGTGTACTACATCGACTTACCATATTTATATACATGTTGACAAAGCCCATAGGGTGTTTGCCTGACTACCGGCGTTGTGATGGCAGTCATACTTGTGGGAGCTGGATAGTCAATAGGCACATCCTTGAATGTCCCTGGTCGCAGGAGTATCAAGACTGGGCATCGATGCTCCAGAGTAGACTAGTGTATACATATCTAGACCCTGATGAGGGGCGATGGATTGGTCCCGCAGCCATTGGTGATGTGCACCTAAGATTGTATACAGATGCTCACTGAGTGTGAGTACACTAGACATGACTCGCCGAGAACTGACTTGATGGTATTATACCAAGCGTCAGATATCAGTTCTTAGGTGACGTGTGTGCAGATAGTCTGTCGACTTAAGATCGCCATTTGTCTCGTGTGAGTTCTCACTGTGCTTTGATTACTACCCTACCACGGCTCAAGGAGTCGTGCAAATAGGTTTTAGTTAGGTACAATCCCGAGCCACATGGAGGCAGTGAGCAACTGTTAGGGATTCGTCTCTCCCGGTATAGGGAGTCTATATCGCACTGTGATCGGTTGGTCATTACCATAAGTCCCTGGCCAGGGCTGATTGAGAATTACTGGTGGACTGACCAGTAGATTCTCGGATGGTCTTGAGCCATACCGGCACGACTTGTACGGTTGTTAGGGGTCTGACGTTCACCACCTCCCTAGACTATACATGCGATACTTTCAAACGAACAGACCGGACTGCACGGATATTGTCACGGACAGGCTCAGTAGGGGTTACGGACGAGTTCGCTCGTCGGCCTCCTTTCCGACACGTACCTGGGTTGCCGTTACGTACAGCTAGTGCCACTGACGGACTTGTGGTTAAACCCACTGCCAGCGTACTGTCGAGTCTTTAGAGTCCCACACAGAGGGTTTCCCTGGATCAGGCGAGACGATGTAGACGCCGTATGGTCTTACGGCAGGGTTTCGATCGCATTCGTGTACTGGCTACTCGAATGACGATCGGACGGATAATACTGGTAGGCTTTGGTTTAAGCCGGATACTAGTATTGTAGTATTGGATTATACTGATCTCGTTGTATCCGTATTTTTCGGAATACGGATACGGGTATGAAAATATGGAAAAAGGGCATTCTTGTAAATTCACAAGATTGACCTTCTAGAAGGAGACACCTCATTATTGTTTTATTCTTTTTCATTAAAGAATTAATGAGATGGAAATTAGGAGGCATGGGTTGAAGAATGGCTAAGTATTTGTTTATTTCATTTGGAGCCAGTTGTAGATTATATGTTTTAATAATACCATGGTTGAATTATTGGCTCAAGACTTAGCCATCCTCTCTTCTCATTTTCATGATCATTCTCACAAAAGCTTTCTCTCTGCTAGTTTTCTTTCTCTCCTTCTTCCTCAAGCTCATACACTTGCATGTGTTGCAAAACAATGAGCTTTGAGATCAACTAGTCCAATACACACTCTCTCTACATCCACTTAGTCATCTCTCCTAGCATGTTAGATCACTAAGGTATCTTATGGAGGTTGGAGCTTGATCATAGGCCCCTCGGGTGGATCCATCTTCGACGCAAAGGAGACAGGCAATTGAACTCTTCCAAGACCTAGTAGAAGCCAAAGAA
Source organism: Agapanthus africanus (assembly GCA_030015575.1). NCBI lineage: Eukaryota > Viridiplantae > Streptophyta > Magnoliopsida > Asparagales > Amaryllidaceae > Agapanthus > Agapanthus africanus. Next base: position 343,340,909 of record JASDDO010000012.1, read on the forward strand.
AGGAGATCAAGAAGAAGGAGCTTGAACCAAGGAGCAAGGAGCAACTTGAAGACTCGAAGGACTAGGAACGGGGGTATAACTCCTTTACATAGTAGTTAGCTCTCTCTCTTAGTTTAGTTTTGTTAGTTAAGGTTTAAACAAGATCCTAAAGTGGAAAAAGTCTGATGCAAAGCAAAAACAAGTTTCTTTTGAGGTGAGAAAACCGTTTTTAAAGCATTCCGCCTCCCCGCGACCCGTGGGGTGTGCATCATGGACTTACACTGGTATCAGAGACATATTAAACCTTAACTAATTTGTTAGCAAAGTGTTAGAAATTCGATCGCCGGAAAAACCCGAAAATCGCATCCGAAAAAGCATGTTTCTGTCGATTTTGAAAACTGGTCTAAATTTTTTTTCAGAGAGCTTAAAAATTCGTGCAGGCTTTTTTAAGAACACAGAAAAAATTTGGACTCGTGAATCGGTTAGACCGCTGCAGTTCCGCGGCGGAACCATGCGTTCTGCCGCCGATCCGCGGCCGAGTTGACTCCGATTCAGTCCAAACTTTTTCTGTTATTCTTATTTTCTGGAATTGTGATTTTTGGGATATTTTGTTTCTGCCCAGATATTTTGTGTACTGTGTTAAACTGAGGGTAGATTCAAAATTGTTTAATCGATAGAAATTCTAATTGCTTTAGCTAATCGGTTCTTCTGTAATGTTTTATGTGTTTTGAAACGTCTGCTAATCGCTATACGACGATTAGTGGGGTTGCACATATCTGTGATGATTGGTTTGTGTATATGAATCTTATTGGATCGTCGTGATGAATAGCCGGGGGGTGTGAGACGAGTGTTTTCTTTTCTTTCATTCAATGTAATTTGTAAAATTGATGTAATATTATTTTTGCGGGGCACATCCGGGGTGAAGTTGTAGCCACCGTTGTATTATTTCTCTTACTGTTTTTGCTCCTAGGATAGACCCAAGGTGGGGTGCACAAACTACCGGGTACTTTGAAGTGCTAAGTGGCATGCTCACGTTGTTGAGGCAGACTGCTTCACTTCTGGTACTTGGCGGGTAGTTTGCCGCACCCGTAGGGGTCTAGGGTGGGGTTTTGGCTATTCATCACGACCGTGGAACCCGTCCTTCGTTATGGGCTTAAACGAAGTGCGGTATTCCTAGTATATCCAATATGTCCATCTATGATCTGGAATGCTTATTATTGCGTGCGATGAATGGATATATCTATATATGATATTTATTAGGCGTTGCTTATGTTTTACACCCACGCTAGTCCAGCCCCCGCTCTGTCGTTAGTTAAGTAACCTAACGGGTGATGACGGGGCCCAGTGGCGAATGCGAATGGCATAAGCGTACGTTGTATTTTCGTTGTTTTCTGCAATGGTAGGATTAAATGATGGGACAACATTAATTCACTAATGCAAAGAAAATAAACCTAAACTAAATCGTTGGAACAATTTCTAAACCGCTCGGTTTTCTTCAAAAAGCAAATTTTAAATGCGGAGCTTAAACCACTCCTTTTAAAAATCTATCTTGGTTCCTTCGATCATATCAAGTTCACTACGTTAACGGTTTCGCCAAAAACCAGCCGTAACCCTCCGTCGTTTCAAATAAACACCACATCGTATTCATGCTATGTTTGTTGGCCTACGTCAAGGCATAGTGTATGGTAGCAATGTGTTGCTTAGATAGATGCATTAGTTTAGGACAGTCGTACAACCTTGTTGCCCTACGTCAAGGGCGAGTACGGATGGATCTAAATTAATCAGGACATCGACGGGTAGAACTTGACTAGCATCTTATGATTTGTTGGCCTACGTCATGGTCATAAGAGCTTGGGGTAAAAATCACATCGGGAGTTTCAAACATAAAGGAAACTTGCAGATTTAGTATACCTTCTGGAGTGTGGTGACTAGAGTGGCTTCCATCAAGGGCATCATACGATGATAATTGGATTCCGATCCCACTGATGATTAGGATTACTCTCAGGAGATTTTCTCACTTAACAATCAATGCTATAAACCAAGTAGGTGTGTAGAAAGGTGTTAGTGGGGCTACGCCTCCAGGGAAAAGAGGTTATATAATTAAGGAACTTCGCGAAAGTGTTGGAAAACCTCTCTCGAAGTACCAACACTGGCCTGGCTGAAAGGTTAAACAAGTATTGTGACGTGTGATTAAATCCTGACTAATTCTTCTTTTAGGGTTTGAAGAAGGATTTGAGGAAACAGTGAGAGCCATCCTGTTTAGACAAACTAATAAACCAATCTAAACTTGCAAGAGCATATGCTGAGTGTTTCTTTTCTCTCTCCCTGGCAGCTACCATGACGGGACTAAAACTATTACTTGAAAAAAATACACTGACTGGGCCAAATTATAAAGATTGGCTAAGGAACGTCAACATTGCACTGACTTATGACAAAGTTGTATATGTTACCACCGTTGTTCCTCCCCCTATCCCAGGAACAGATTCCTCAGTTGTGGACAAGGAGGTTCGCAAAACCTGGGATCTAGACTGTGAGAGAGCTAAGTGTATCGTGCTGGCGTCCATGAACAATGAACTCCAGAAACAGCACGAGAGTATGGATATTATATCCATATTTCTCCATTGCAAGGAACTGTATGGAGAGCACTCCCGTATCGCGAGGTACGAGACCTCAAGGAAACTGTTCCAGATGAGGTTAACTTCAGGATCACCTGTAGGAGAGCACGTCCTGAAAATGATCACCCTCATTGAGGAACTCGCAAACCTGGGATGCGTGCTAGAGAATGAGTTATACATCGACTTGATTTTGGAGTCCCTTCCCCACACCTTCTCTCAGTTCGTGCTGAACTTCAACATGCACGAAATGGAAGCTGATCTTCCAAAGCTCCTCAACATGCTGAGGGTAGCAGAGACCTCCTTGAAAAAGGAGAAGACCCCCATTCTGTATGTTGGCCAATCATCCTCTTCTAAATCTAAAGCGAAAGCTAAAGGGAAGAAGAAGATGAAAGCCACCAAACCGAAAGGCGGGGTCAAGAAGATGCAGGGAACGAACAAGGCAGGAAGGGTGAAGGCGGATAAGAACGAATGCTACTATTGTCACAAGAAAGGGCACTGGAAGAAGGATTGCATGGCTTTCAAAGCCAAGGACATGAAGCAAGCTGCTGCTTCTGCTTCAGGTGTGTTTGTAATCGAAAATTGTCTTTCAGTAAACTCTACATCATGGGTACTTGATACAGGTTCTGGTTCTCATATCTATAATTCTTTGCAGGCTCTGAGAAACCGTAGAGCACTGAAGACAGGTGATATGACTCTCCGGATGGGCAATGGAATGCACGTAAATGTTGTTGCAATGGGGGAATATCACCTGGGGTTGACTAGTGGGCACATTTTGGTGTTGTACAGCTGTTTTTGTATTCCCAGTATGCTGTGTAATATTATATCAGTATCTTTGTTATCTAATGAAGGATATAATTTTGCACTTGAAAGAAATGTCATGAACATTCTCCTAAATCAAGAAATGATTGGGTTTGGCATACTGGAAAATGGCATATACATACTTAATCAACCTCAAGTTTTCAATATTCAAAACACAATTAAAAGGAAGGCTCCAGATTCAAACCAAGCCTTCTTATGGCATTGTAGACTTGGTCATATAAATGAAACAAGGTTGACTAAGTTACATAAAGATGGATATTTAGATCCGTTTGAATATTCATCATATGCAACTTGTCAATCATGTATCAAAGGAAAAATGACCAAATCACCGTTCACCGGACACGGAGAAAGAGCCACGGAACTCTTAGGACTTGTACACAGCGATGTATGCGGTCCGATATCTATACATGCACGAAGCGGTCACTCCTACTTCATCACTTTTACTGATGACTTCTCTAGGTATGGACATGTGTTTTTAATGAAGCATAAGTCCGAGGCTTTTGAGAAGTTTAAGGAGTATAAAAATGAAGTAGAGAAACAGACTGGTAAAAGCATCAAGACACTTCGATCTGATCGAGGTGGAGAATACTTAAGTACCAGTTTCCTTGAATGCTTAAAAGAGAATGGAATTCTCTCTCAGCTTACTCCACCTTATACACCTAAGCATAATGGTGTATCAGAAAGGAGGAATAGCACGCTACTTGACATGGTGCGTTCAATGATGAGTAGTGCCGAGTTGCCACTTTCCTTCTGGGGTTTTGCGCTAGAATCAGCAGCATACCTATTGAATAGAGTTCCGACTAAGTGTGTGCCTACCACTCCATATGAAATGTGGAGCAGGAAGAGACCATGTCTCAACTATATCAAGATATGGGGGTGTCCGGCATTTGTTAAGAAACATAATCCGGACAAGCTCAAGGCACGATCGGTTTTGTGCAAGTTTGTGGGATACCCCAAGCATTCAAGGGGATATCTGGTCTACCACACTGAAGAACAAAAGGTGTTTGTCGCTCGCCACATTGTCTTCTTAGAGAGAGAATTTCTTGCAAAAGAAATTAGTGGGAGCGCGGTAGAGCTGAAAGAAATTCCAGAACCACAAACTACTACCGATGACTTAGTAGAACCTCAGGTTTCAATAGAGCCCGACCTGTTAGTTATATGTATGCTCTAGAGGCCATTACTGTACATTGGATGTATATTGTAGTGGATGCTGGGACATATATAGGGAGGACTTTCTTGCTCGACATGATAGTATGCTATCTGGTTGCTCTTTACCTTAACGTGTACAAAGATTGTCTCTCTATTACATGTTGGTAAAGCCCTTAGGATGTGTACTTGACTACCTAGACTATGATGCGGATCATACTAGTGGGGACAGAGTAGTCCATGAGTACATCCTTCAAAGTCCCTAGTCGTGGGTGTATCGAGACGGGGCATCGATATACCAGAGTAGACTAGCGTGTACCTTCTCGACCCATACAGATGGGCGATGGATGATCCCATATCCATTGGTGTTTGACATCAGAGGAGATATACGGGTGCTCAGTAGAGACTGGGTACACTGGACGGACTCGCCGAGAACTCCTAGATGGTATTATACCTTACGTCAGATGGCAGTTCTCTGGTGACACTGGTACAGAGCAGTCTGTTGACCCGAGATCGTCATAGAGTCTTGTGTGGTTCCCACTGTGCTTTGATTTCCATCTTACCACGTCCAAGAGGGCGTGCAAAACGGTGGTTTTTGGGTACAGTCCCGAATCACATGGAGGCAATGAGCGATAGGAGGGGATTCGTCTCTCCCGGTATAGGGGGTTGATGTTGCGCTGTGTTCGATTGGCTATATAACAGGAAATCCCTGGCCAGGGTTGCTGAGATTTACTGGTAAGTGTTACCAGTAGTTTCTCGAATTGTTATAGACCTCATAGCGACACGACTTATCGAGCTATTGGGGTCTGACGTTTACCACCCCTAGGCGAGATATACGACGTATCAGACGATCAGACCGGACTGTACGGTAGTGTTACTGGTTGGATTCACTGGAGTGTGAGCGGGCTTGCTCGTCGATCTTCTGATCGCTCAATACCCGGGTGGCCGTTACGTTTAGCAGACCGCTTGCGGCTTGTGGGTGTTTGATATGATCATCACCTGCTGCCGGCGTATTGACGAGTCTTTAGAGTCCTACACAGAGGTTTCCTGGCTCAAGCGAAGCGAAATAGGAGTGCATATGAGATATGTGCGGGACCGAGAATGATACATGTATGTGATACTGTATTTGATTCTCGCGATTTGTGACATTGATCGGTTATATGCGATATAGCCGGGTTATCGGATCAAGTGTTGATTCGATCAGATGTTACTGTTGATATTAGTCGGTTATATGCGATATGACCGGATCATTAAATCAAGTGTTGATTTAATGATTTAATGCATAATTATATATTTGATATATTACTTTGCATTAACTAGTATCGGTTCACTTAAGATGGATCTTCTCACTCGGATATGCGCATTGTATATGCGATATACTTGTGTGCACTTGATTGTATCATGTTTGATGATACATGCTTGATTGGTTAAGTGTAAAGAATTAAACCTTGGTTAAGTATATGGTTAGGTTTTTATTTATCCATTCATTTATCTATTTCATTTTGGATTAATAAAGAGAGAAGAAAACAAAATGGTTGCTTTAATTCATGAAGTTTCTTGAAGCTTCATGCAACTTTGACCATTTTGTCTTCATCTCCTTAACCTAACCATTCACTAACCCTAGTCTATTCTCTACACCTAACTATGGTTGGAATTATGATAAGGATTCCTTTTTCTTTTCAATTCTAATTAACTTAATATAATTCCTTCTTCATCTTCTTCTTCTTCACATGAAGAAGCTTACTTCATCAATGGTGATTGATGAATTAGAGTGAGAAATCCAATTCTAAAGTCTACCCACTTCCTATTTCTTCATCCTCTACCTCTTGCCAAGTAGTAGAGTGTGTTTCCTTCACAAGTTTTCATGACTTGGTGAAGTTGGAGCTTGATTTAGTGATGCCTCGACGTAGATCATCTTCGGCATGGACATCGACGACCTAGCTCGCCATTTCTCCGACGAAGCCGACGCTAGAGCCCGGGAATTCATTTGGACAGCGAGGGGACTTCGTTGCGGAGCTATGGAGGTGGAGCACCAGATCTACAAAGGTTGTATTTCCGTTTCCTTTTTGTTAAGTTGTTAACTAGATTTCATTTTCGCCTAGATTTCTAGCCAACGATCCGTAGTCGGGTTTCTCGGCACCTAGATTTTTTGAAATTGACATGGTTGATGCCCTGTGAGACCTCCTTGGGGTGCCTAGGAACCCTACACGACCAACCAACGCCACTCCACAGATCTAGTAGGCTTTCTCGTCCTCCTGAAAGATACTATGGGTTTCTTGTAGATAGGGATCGAGAGGATTGCATCATCGATGATGATGAGCCTACTAACTTTCAGCAGGCTATCACGAGTAAAGACTCGGTGAAGTGGCTGGATGCTATGAGATCCGAAATGGAATCCATGTACACCAATAAAGTGTGGACTTTAGATGTTGCTCCTCCTGGGGTAAAACCAGTTGGATGCAAATGGATCATCAAAAAGAAGATTGGTGCATTTGGACAAGTGGAAACCTACAAAGCTAGACTCGTTGCAAAAGGTTTTCGTCAAAGACCAAGATTGGACTATGATGAAACATTTTCCCCAGTAGCTATGCTTAAATCCATTCGAATCCTGCTTGCCATTGCTGCCTTCCATGACTATGAAATCTGGCAGATGGACATAAAAACAGCTTTTCTAAATGGACATTTAGAAGAGAGTGTTTACATGGATCAACCAGAAGGTTTCTTAGACAGTGGGAGCAGCGGAAAAGTGTGCAAGTTGCTTAAATCCATTTATGGATTAAAGAAAGCATCGCGGAGTTGGAACATCTGCTTTGATGAGACAGTCAAAGAATTTGACTTTATCAAAAATGTAGATGAACCATGCATTTATAGGAAGATTGTAGAAGGAGCAGTAGTCTTCCTCGTTTTGTACGTCGACGACATACTACTGATAGGGAATGATGTCCCTATGCTACAATCAGTAAAGCTCTTCTTGTCACAGAAATTCTCCATGAAAGACTTGGGAGATGCATCCTACATTCTGGGCATTAAGATCTATCGTGATAGATCCAAAAGGATGTTGGGACTTTCACAGTCCGGGTATATTGACACTATACTAATGAGATTTAGTATGGAAGATTCCAAGCGCGGTAATTTACCCGCTTGTCATGGGATCACCCTCTGTAAAGAGATGTCTCCAAAGACTGATGAAGAGAGGGCTCGCATGGGCATTATACCCTACACTTCGGTAGTAGGATCCATAATGTATGCGATGTTATGTACGAGACCAGATGTAGCTTACGCACTTAGTGTGGTAAGCAGGTATCAGTCTGACCCAGGTATGAGGCATTGGATAGCGTTAAAGAACGTTATCAAGTACCTGAGAAGGACTAAAGAGATATTCTTGGTTTACGGTAATGGGGACCTCCAGGTCGAGGCTTTTACCGACTCCATCTTCCAAAGTGACAAAGATGACTCTAAATCCGTTTCGGGTTTTGTGTTTACCCTCAATGGAGGGGCGGTATGTTGGAGGAGTTCCAAACAGGATACCGTCGCAGACTCAACTATGGAGGCTGAGTATATAGCTGCTAACGATGCCGCCAAATAGGCTGTCTGGATGAAGAAGTTCATCTCTGAACTTCAGTTGGTTCCGTCCATTGCCAATCCAATACCTTTGTATTGTGATAACAATGGGGCTGTAGCGTTAGCGAAGGAACCAAGGTCCCATCAGAAATCCAGGCATATCTTCAGGCGGTATCACCTGATCAGGGAGATCATGGATCGCCGGGAGATCGAGGTGCGGAGAATAGACACAAAAGACAACACGACAGATCCATTAACCAAGGCCATCCCTCAAGTCCAGTTCGAGAGGCTGTTTGAGATGTTGGGCATGCGGTACGCCAGCAACTGGATCTATTGCAGACAATGGGTACTCATTGCGCCAATTACAGGCCTTAGTGCAAGTGGGAGATTGTTGGATATATATGCCCTAGAGGCCTTCATTGTATAGGATGTTAGGGATATGTATGTACATGACAATCTTGCTTGATATGATAGTACGCTATTTGGTTTGTCTTTATCTTAACGTGTTATATATTTTACTTTGTATATATATACATGTTGATAAAGCCTATAGGGTGTTTGCCTGACTACCGGCGTTGTGTTGGCAGTCATACTTATGGGAGCTGGATAGTCAATAGGCACATCCTTGAATGTCCCTTGTCGCAGGAGTATCGAAACTGGGCATCGATGCTCCAGAGTAGACTAGTGTATACATATCTAGACCCTGACGAGGGGCGATGGATTGGTCCCGCAGCCATTAGTGATGTGCATCTAAGATTGTATACAGATGCTCACCGAGTGTGAGTACACCGGACAGGACTCGCCGAGAACTGACTAGATGGTATTACACCTAGTGTCAGATATCAGTTCTCAGGTGACATGTGTGCAGATAGTCTGTCGACTTAAGGTCATCATTTGTCTTGTGTGAGTTCCCACTGTGCTTTGATTACTACCCTACCACGGCTCAAAGGAGTCGTGCAAACAGGTTTTAGTTGGGTACAGTCCCGAACCACATGGAGGCAGTGAGCGACTGTTAGGGATTCGTCTCTCCCGGTATAGGGAGTCGATATCGCACTGTGATCGGTTAGTCATTACCATAAGTCCCTGGCCAAGGCTGATTAAGAATTACTGGTGGACTGACCAGTAGATTCTCGGATGGTCTTGAGCTATACCGGCACGACTTGTACCGTTGTTAGGGGTCTGACGTTCACCACCTCCCTAGACCATACATGCGATACTCTCAGACGAACAGACCGGACTGCACGGATATTGTCAGGGACAGGCTCAGCAGGGGTTACGGACGAGTTCGCTTGTCGGCCTCCTTTTCGACACGTACCTGGGTTGCCGTTACGTACAACTAGTGCCACTGACGGACTTGTGGTTAAACACACTGCCAGCGTACTGTTGAGTCTTTAGAGTCCCATACAGAGGGTTTCCCTGGATCAGGCGAGACGATGTAGACGCCGTATGGTCTTACGGCAGGGTTTCGATCGCATTCGTGTACTGGCTACTCGAATGACGATCGGACGAATAATACTGGTAGGCTTTGGTTTAAGCCGGATACTAGTATTGTAGTATTGGATTATACTGATCTCGGTGTATCCGTATTTTTCAGAATACGGATACGGGTATGAAAATACGGAAAAAGGGCATTCTTGTAAATTCACAAGATTGACCTTCTAGAAGGAGACACCTCATTATTGTTTTATTCTTTTTCATTAAAGAATTAATGAGGTGGAAATTAGGAGGCATGGGTTGAAGAATGGCTAAGTATTTGTTTATTTCATTTGGAGCCATTATTCAAGCATGGTTGTAGATTATATGTTTTAATAATACCATGGTTGAATTATTGGCTCAAGACTTAGCCATCCTCTCTTCTCATTTTCATGATCATTCTCACAAAAGCTTTCTCTCTCCTAGTTTTCATTCTCTCCTTCTTCCTCAAACTCATACACTTGCATGTGTTGCAAAACAATGAGCTTTGAGATCAACTAGTCCAATACACACTCTCTCTACATCCACTTAGTGTCACGACCCAAAGTTTGTATGTGACCGGCACATAGATTGTATAATATCTAAATATATGCATACAGTCCAAGTAAGCCGAAAACCAAGATCAAAATCCTTTTTGCGGAATTCTTTATATAAAATTTAGTTTTCAAGTAAAATCACAGTTTTTGTGTAATTAAATTATTAAACAAGTATAAGGTGTTAAGTTTGGTTGCATCCCTAGTTGGGATCAACAATATCAATAGTGAAGACAAGTATCCAAGAGTATACTACATCAATAAGAATTTCAAATAAGTAAAAGAAATAACAATTTATAGAACTAAACCATCTCATTTGTCAAATAATATACATATAACCATCTCTCACTCTAAGTCATATACAGGTCTGATGGAGATTTTCTAGATACAAAATACAATACCAAAAGAGAAGGTTACTATATATGTAACCCACCTATCAAAAGATGTGAAAAAGCTGCAAAAAGTGGGGCTGCACTGCTACTGACCGTCCGCTCTACCCCTGTAAGGAACCGTGGCACAACGGGGGTGAGTTGCCAACTCAGTGAATATAGCTAACATATAACGGTTAATAATGTAAATATGTCGATCATAATTAACTGAAATGAGAGCGAGTATGATGTATGATAGCATGTGTACTATAAATCACATAACCCAAAACTGCAATCTCATCATTTATCCCAATAAATTTCACCTTTCCGTGTCCATCATCGACACAAAACTTCCATTTCTCCCAGGCATCATTCTTCGAATGATCCTGAAGTCAAATATCGGTCGGTATCCTCTAGATATTCGCCGTATTTTACTACTATCTCCGGTATCGAGTAACCTCGCTAGGCTCCCCCGCCTCAAATGCGGCTATCCTGCCCCTCGGTCTCGACCGGGTCCACCATGTATCCAACTGTATATCTCCCACACTCAGCATGGATAACGTAAAATCTGCGACCATATATCTCTCCCACTCGGTCCGGAATAAAACCAAATCATAAAACATCTTATGGTGGACATGACACATCAATCATGAAAATCACTGGATTTATGTAATAGTATTCAAAACTCAAAACCATAAATCCTCAATAATACATTTATCTCTTGTATCAACATAAAATACTCAAATACTAAACATGATATTAATGATGCAATTTACTACTGTTATTGGTGTTTAAGATATGATATGAATCATTTTTAACAAGAAATTTACTAAGTGTAAAAGCGACATGGTAATATCGACGAGGTGCGTGTAACATGTAAGATGTGCACGTGACATAACTCGTCGATACTTGTGCAGTGTACTAGCAACTAAGCAAAATATATGTGAATTATGAATGCATATTGTCAATTTAGCATAACAAAATAAAGCATTTATTTAAATAAAACTACGGGCGTAACATGCCATCTTTACAAAATTCCCCGGTAGATGTTTAGTCTACTCACCGGAACACGTCGTATCTACTCAGGAATTGCCAATCCTTTTCCTTTCCTCGCTGCCTCCGAAAATCCCGTATTTGAATCTAACATCACAATTTAACTTATATAAGGAAACGGCTACTCCGACATGACGGAAATGAAAAACACCCGTTCCCATGTACTAGTTATATTGTATACGACTATATCAATCTATTCAACACTTAACCTTACTGGATTTTAACCCAACTCTGTATCGCGACAGAAAACAGATTGCGATACGCTTTAACCATGTCGTAACTTTGGTTTCATAGATAGTTTTTCCGATATAAACTTCCAGATTTCATATACAGCTGAAATAACTTAATTAAATAACACTAAATTCGCTACAATTATACACAGAACCCTATCCAACAAGCCAAAATACCTTAGCTTCCAACAAAACCGGCGACGCCGGATTTTTCCCCTTGGTCGCCGGCCCAATTCCGAGCCCTCTGGAACGTGCTCCTAAGGTTTTCTCTAGGTGCTACATACATCATTTAGGTCCTGTTTAGTTGGGTTAATACGTCTCTAAATTAAAGCAGATTCAAACAGAGCCTAGTTTTGACTAAAATACGATTTTATAGAAAATTTTCATCTCAAATTAAGTAGCTACAGAACTTAAACTCCTGCTGTGATTAAGAATATTACCCACAATAATTTGTTGGAATAACCCCTCCAAGATGCTAAGCCCCTTGTCCTTGCTTGATGGTGATGAAATCTTTGCCTAGTTCTTCTTTCCCTTGTTCTTCTATGTTTGTTCTTGTTTTTCTTTCTTTTAAATTTTCAGAATTTTAATTAACTAACTGATCTGAACAAGGTTTATATATGGTGATGGAAAGAAGGAGGTGGTAGTAGGAGGTGCCAATGAATTAGATGTGCCCTCTTCATGCAAGAAGGATGTGTTGGTGTGTGTGTGTGTATGCAAGGGAAGATGTGTCACTACTAATCTCCTAATTTTTATTTTAAGTAACAATAAAATTCTGAACTAATTGGTTTTCTACTCCTATTTCATTTACACCCTTAACAAATTCTCATTTGCACAAAATCCTAAACTTTACCTAAAAACCCTTCACAACTTAGTTATTATATAATACCCTTTTTATTAAAATGAAGCTAAAATTATCACTAAAACCTTTATAACTTATTTATGTTGCATGCTAAAATTTTAATTTAAATTGTTTTTCATACATCTTATGAAATTGTGTTATGTGGTTTTAATAACTTTTTAATTCAATATTTTCTTATTTAATTATTAAATTTTTATTTATTTCTAAAATTCCAAAATGTTACAATATTCCCCCCTTAAGAAAATTCGGTCCCCGAATTTAAAACTTAACTAAACGTACCTTCAAAAAGATGTGGAAATTTTCTTCGCGTCGCATCCTCGGTCTCCCAAGTAATCTCCTCGCGGTCCTTTCCTTGCCAAAGAACCTTTACAGATGGAAGTACCCTCGATCTTAATTTCTTTGCCTGCCTGTCTAGAATAGCGACTGGCTGCACTGTGTAGGATAAATCCGGCTCAAGCTGTAAGGTCTGATGCTGGATCGCGTGAGAAGGATCGTGAAGATACTTGCGAAGCATCGAAACGTGAAACACCGGATGCACATCGGGAAAACTCGGTGGAAGTGCTAAACGATAAGCTACAGCACCCACTCTCTCCAGAATCTCGTAAGGTCCAACATATCTGGGGCTGAGCTTCCCCTTTTTCCCGAAATGCATCACACCTTTCATCGGATATATACGAAAGAACACATGATCTCCCACCCGAAACTCTAGTCTACGACGTCGTCGATCTGCATATGATTTTTGTCTGCACTGGGCCGCCCTCATTCTGTCCCGTATCAATTGAATCTTCTCTGTAGTCTCCTATACTATCTGCGGTCCCAAAATGCTACTCTCGCTCAGTTTCGTCCAGCAAACGGGTGATCAACATTTCCTCCCATACAAAGCTTCGAAGGGTGCCATGTGGATCGTCTCCTGAAAACCGTTGTTGTATGAGAATCCTATTAAAGGTAGGTGACGATCCCAACTACCACCAAAATCAAGACTGCAAGCGTGAAGCATATCCTCTAAAGTCTGAATGGTCCACTCTGACTGACCATCTGTCTGTCGGTGGAAAGCTGTAGTAAAACTCAATCGTGTACCAAGAGCTTTTTGAAGTTTCTGCCATAATCTGCTAGTAAACTGGGTACCCCGATCTGATACTATGCACGTCGGAACTCCATGTAATCGTATAATCTCATCGATATAAATCTGTGCATACCGTGCAAACCCATACGTCGTCTTCACCGGAAGAAAATGAGCCGTCTTTGTTAATCTATCTACAATCACCCAAATGGAATCATACCCTCTGCTAGTCCTGGGTAGACCCACCGCGAAATCCATGGAAATTTGTTCCCATTTCCACTCTGGAATGGGCAAGGGCTGCAATTCTTCGGCTGGCCTCTGGTGTTCTACCTTGACTTGCTGGCAAGTCGAGCATCTCGAAACATATTCCGTAATATCCCTCTTCATTCCTTCCCACCAATAAATATCCTTCAGATCATGATACATCTTGGTGGAACCAGGATGAAGACTGTATGCTGATCTATGGGACTCCTCTAAAATCTCACGCCTCAATCCGTCAGAATCTGGTACACAGAGACGAGTCCTAAACGTAATACTCCATGATCATCAATCACAAACTCCGTCTCCCTGCCCTGCCTAACCTGATCCATAATCTCCATTATACGAGTTTCTGCGGGCCGTGTCTCTCGAATACGATCCAATAAATGAGGTCGAGTGCGAACATGTGCTAGCTGTCCTCCTGTCGAGGTGAACTCAAACTGTATACGACTATCACATAAAATCTGCCAGTCTATAGAAGACTGTCTCTGCATGGTGCGCAAATGAGATAAGCTACCTCCAGGTCTCCGACTCAAAGCATCTGCTACAACATTTGCATTGCCTGGATGATACAAGATCTCACAATCGTAACCTTTCACCAGTTCCATCCATCTACGTTGCCTTAGGTTCAGTTCCCTCTGCTGAAAAATATACTTTAAGCTCTTATGATCTATGAAGATTTGGCACGACTCTCCATACAAGTAATGTCTCCAAATCTTCAATGCGAATACCACAGCAGCCATCTCTAGATCATGAGTGGGGTAGTTTTGTTCGTGCTTCTTCAACTGTCGAGAAGCATAAGTTATAACCATGTCGTGCTGCATCAACACACAGCCTAACCCCACTCGAGATGCATCACAATACACAACGAAACCACCTGACCCGGAAGGTAAAGATAAGACTGGTGCAGTCGTCAAGCGCGTCTTCAACTGCTTGAAACTCTGCTCACATGCATCTGTCCACTGAAATGGAACCTCCTTCCTAGTCAATCCGGTCAAAGGTGAAGCGATCCATGAAAAATCCTGCACGAAGCGTCGGTAATAACCTGCCAGACTTAAGAAACTCCGGACTTCTGAAACTGATACAGGTCTAGGCCAGTGTTGTACCGCTTCAATCTTCTTTGGGTCCACACATATCCCAGCTCTAGTAACTACGTGTACCAAGAATTCCACACTATCCAGCCAAAACGCACACTTGGAGAATTTTGCAAACAGCCGATGCTCCTTCAAGGTCTACAACGTAATACGCAAATGCTGCTCGTGCTCCGTCCGACTCCGAGAATAAACAAGAATGTCATCTATGAACACTATAATAAATTGATCAATGAAGGGTCTGAAGATACGGTTCATCATATCCATAAAAGCTGCTGGAGCGTTGGTGAGTCCGAATGACATCACCAGAAATTCATAGTGCCCATATCTTGTGCGAAACGCAGTCTTCGGAATATCGTCCTTCCGAACCCTCAACTGGTGATACCCTGACCGCAAATCAATCTTCGAGAAGTAACCATCTCCCTGCAACTGATCGAATAAGTCGTCTATACGTGGTAGTGGATACATGTTTCTCACAGTGACGCGATTCAGCTGTCGGTAGTCGATGCACAGTCTCATACTACCGTCCTTCTTCTTTACAAATAAGACAGGAGCTCCCCACGGTGATACACTAGGACGCACAAGTCCTCTATCTAACAACTCTTGCAACTGACTTTTGAGTTCCTTCAACTCTGTCGGTGCCATTCGATAGGGTGGTATAGAAATAGGCCCCGCACCGGGAATCAAATCAATGCAAAATTCAATGTCGCGATCAGGCGGTAATCATGGTAACTCAGTAGGAAACACCTCAGGAAATTTTCGTGCGACCGGAACCTGGTCCAATGGAATCTCAGCGACTCCTAAATCTTGAACAAATGCCAAGAACCCATGACAACTCTTTTTCAAGAGTCATCCCGCACAAAGAGCAGAAATCATGTTGGCAGGAGTTATTTTACAATCCCCCTTCACAACAAACACCGGTTCACCTGGAAAACAAAATCTAACCATTTTCCCATGACAATCTACATAGGCATGACAAGCGGCCAACCAATCCATACCGAGAAGTATATCAAAATCTAGCATATCCAGGAGAATCAGATCAACTAGTGAATCTCTATCACCAATACGTACAGAACATGATCTGAATACGTGTCGAGCTATAAAAGAATCTCCCACCGGAGTAATCACTACCCACGATAAATCTAACAATGACGACTCTTTCCTTAAAGAAAGTGCAAAGCGTGAAGATACATAAGAATGTGTAGAACCGGGATCAAATAAAATGTGTGCATCTAACGAACATACTGCAAGAGTACCTGTCACAACTGCATTTGATGCCTGGGCATCCTGTGGAGTCAGCGCAAAAACCCGTGCCTGGCCCCTGCCCGCATCCTGTCGTCCTCTACCTCTATCTCCTCGACCTCTCTGAGAACGTCCTGCAAAGCCTCGACCTCGTGGTGCAGCTGCCTGGCATGTAGTGCCCACTGGAGGAGGAAGTAAAGCCATCGGTGTAGAAGGTGGAGGGGGTAAAGCAGCCTGTGGAACAACGGTCCCTCTCTGGGATCTACAATCCCACGCAAAATGTCCTGAAAGTCCGCAACTAAAACATGTAGATGGGGCCCTCTGATCCTCGGACTAAGAACTGAACATCTGGCCCAGAGTCCAGCCTCGTCCAAAACTACGTCCTGGAGTATATCTGCCTCTACCTCTACCAAACTGTCTATCCGTTGGTCCAATCGGTCTACTCCTCTTTGGCTTTAGGACAACCACTGCCTCGCTCAAACGCTCCTCTACTCGTATCGCTGCATCCATGGCCTGCGCATACGTATCAAAATGCTGGGAGCATATAACTAAATACAACTGCGTGTCTAGACTCCTTAGGAACCTCTTCACCCGAAGTTCCTCCATAGGTACTAAGTATGGAGCATAGCGCGACAACTGGGTGAATCGTAAATCATAATCTACCACTAACGTACTCGCCGATTTCCGCAATGCTTCAAAACTGCTAGCTCTAGCGTCCCTCACACTCAGTGGAAGAAATCTAGCAAGAAAGACCTCAGAAAACTCGGCCCACAACATCGGAGGAAGACCCGTAGCTCGTCCTCTCTCCATCGACTCACACCACTCCTGTGCAAATCCCTCCAAACGAAAACTAGTCGGCTCAACTGACCTCGCATCAGAACATCGTAATGATCTACCAATCCTCGCCATCCTATCAAGAAAGGATTGAGGATCCTCCGCTATATTGGTCCCTGTAAATACCGGAGGTCTCAACCTCATAAACTCCGCAAGCGATACCTCCATCACTCTCGTATCTACAAGTGCTACGGTCTGCGTAGGTTGTACCTCGGACTCTGCCACGGTCGGTGTCAGATCCTGTCTCAGTACTCGAGTGGCCTCAGCTAACTGTCCTACCACTCGCTGCAATCCTAACATTCCCTCCTCTATTCTAGTCATGCGATCTGGAGGATGAGGATCAACATGCTCATGCACCGCCGGAACGTCCGGTGTCTCAGTCTCCGTCAAAGGCGGATTCGCCCAGCTGCATCTCTGGCTGTGGCTCTCCTAGCTCGCGTAGCCATAGCAACTGGAACAAGAAACGAGAGTTGATCAGGCTTATGAATAGGAACAATCAATAACGGAGAATCAAAGGAAAAAAACTCAGAAACCTAACTCCGTCAAGCGTCATGCAAATCATCGGATTTGCACGCATATCCTCGGAGTTACAATGGAGATACAGATCTCGAAATCCACTAATGAAATCCAATGTACACTAGTCAAATGCTATAATACGTGTATAGTACGCATCTTTGGAAAACTTTCAAGAACTGAATAAAACTCATGCTAAAATATTTTCTAAATCGCCGCGTGAATGCGCAACTCACGGCATAAGTGACAGACATTCATTTATAAAATAATAATATATGTCCATATATGTTTTGCTAAGTATACGTTCCGTCGTTTCAAAATATCCCAAAAGGTTTTCCTTTATAAACGTTTGTGTCACTCACGGACACGTAGGAAATAGCGAGACTATAGCTCTTTTTCAAAAACCTCTTGGTAAACTTTTAATGCATGCAAAGTACTCAGGTACTGTTCTCAGATCAGTCCTGTTTGGCCACTATATACTATGGTGCCCAACAAGGAAACAAAGTGCTCAAAAGCAAAATCAGCCTCAAAAGGCGTACCCAACAATCACGTGCGTCCGGTGCGCACGGAAATCAAATCCAAATACAGGTGCTACGATATGCACAAAAGCCAAAACTAAGTGCAACGGGTGTGCACGAAAACATCTGTCCAGTGCAACGGGTGTGCACGACAACAATATCAAGTGCACCTAGAGTACACGAAAATCATAAATCGAGTGCATCCGGTATGCACAAAATCACATCTCATATCATGCACCCAACATGCGCGAAAATTCAAATCAGGTGCATCCATAATGCACGAAACAAATCTAAATCATATGCATCAGATGCGCACAAAATCCAAAATCAAGCGTCTAATATGCGCAAAAATCCAACCCAAATGCGTCAAGTCCGTAAAAGCGTATAGTGCAGTAACATGTACGAAATCGAACATCAAGTGCAAAACGCGCACAAAACACAAATCTGGTAACACAAATACTCAAAGACATAAATCGGGTGCAACCAAGGTACGAAGTTCAAATCTAGTGTAACAAATGCACGAAATACCGATATGGTGCAACCACGCACAAAATGTAAACCCAGTGTAATAAACGCACGAAATATAAATCCGACAAACGCACGAAACGAAAATCTAGTGCAACAAATGCACAAAATCAAAATTTAGTGCAACTAATGCACGAAACACAAATCCGGTGCATCTAGTGCTCAAAATACAAATACGGTGCATCTAGTGCACGAAATATAAATCCAGTGCATCCAGTGCACGAAATACAAATCCAGTGCATCAAGTGCACAAAATACCAATCAATAACTCAAATGCGTAAATAGTATCACCGAGTGTACCAAGGTGTATAAAATCGTAAACGTGTGCAACTGCATGCACAAAATCCGTATCAATGCACTGCAAGCACATGTGAGCTATACCGAGTGCAAGAATCAAATCGAGTGCGTACCACACGCACAAAATCAAATCAACTGTGTGAAATCCACGAAATCATAAACATGTGCAGCCAAGGCACAAAATCAATATCAAGTGCAATAGATCTGCACAAATCAAAAACCGACACAACGGTGTATAAAAACATATCTCAAGTGCAATAACTATGCACAAAATGTAAATGCCCAGTCGGTGAAACCATGGTGCACGAAAACCAATATCATGAAACTCATCATCAAAACTCAAATCCAAGCGATATAAGCATGATACTCAGATCACAAACGCAAATCGCAATAAATGACATTGAGGTACACCTCCTACAATGTCGAAAAAATGTATTGGTGCGCCTAAAACTGGTAGAGCAAGAACATCCGCTTGCTTCCTGCTCACGGTCTGGCGTCCTCTGTCTCTGGGTCCTCATTTTCTCTTCGGATTACCAATCTCGCAATCCATCGGCTCATCGGCCCGGTCAGGTGTGCTAACGGGGATGATTCCGTTCTGGCACGTCTCTGGTCATCTCTCGGTCATGTTAGTTATATGTATGCCCTAGAGGCCATTACTATACATGAGATGTATATTGTAGTGGATGATTGGACATATATAGGAAGGACTTTCTTGCTCGACATGATAGTATGCTATCGGGTTACTCTTTACCTTAACGTGTATACTGATTGTCTCTCTGTTACATGTTGGTAAAGCCCTTAGGATGTGTACTTGACTACCTGGACTATGATGCGGATCATACTAGTGGGGACATGGTAGTCCATAAGTACATCCTTCTGTTAGTGTATATGCCCTAGAGGCCATTACTGTATCATACTAGTTTGTATATTACTTGATGGAAGCTTGGGATATTCACAGTTGTATATACAATCTTGCTCGAAATGGTAGTATGCTACTTGGTTTGTCTCTACTTTAATATGTGCATGTGTTTCTTTTAGCATATCGCTGATATACATATTAGTAGAGCCCTTAGGATCTTTGCTTGATTACCAGCGTTGTGATGGCGCTCACACTTGTGGGGGCTGGGTAATCCATAAGCACATCCTTATACAGGTCCCTAGTCGTTGGACTATCGAGACAGGGCATCGATACTCCGGAGTAGACTAGCGTATGCGCTTCTCATCCCAGTGTGGGAGACGGTCTGTCCCACAGCCGTCAGTACGTCGTACTTGAGATAGTATGCGGGTGCTCGTTAGGTTACGAGTACACTGGACAGGACTCGTCGGGAACTGTTGGTTGGTATTATACCTATCGTCAGTTATCAGTTCCCAGGTGACATGAGTACAGCTTAGTCCGCTGACTTGACACTGTCACTTCGCCTCGAGTGTGTTCCCACTGCACTTTGATTACTACCCTACCACGGCTCAAAGGAGTCGTGCAAACAGGTAGTTTTTGGGTGCAGTCCCGAAGCACATGGAGGCAGTGATGGTTAGACAGGATTCGTCTCTCCCGGTATTGGGGGTTAACATCACGCTGTGTCCAGGAGAGCCATTACACAAGTAGTCCCTGGCCAGGGAAAGCGAGATATACTGGTAGGTTTCCAGTGTTATCTCAGGGTGTTCTGGGCTACACTCCGACACGACTTGTACCGCTATTAGGGGACTGACGTTCACCACCCCCTAGGCCCGCCATGCGATGTATCAGACGAACAGACCGGACTGTACGGAGACTGTCACATACAGGCTCAGTAGGAGTTCAGATGGGGTCACCTCGTCAGTCTTCTTATCGGCATCTACCTGGGGACCATTACGTACAGCTAGTGCCGCTTGCGGTCTGTGGTTAAACCCACTGCCAGCGTAGTGTCGAGTCTTTAGAGTCCCACACAGAGAGCTATTCGCCTTTAGGCAAAATGAGTAGAGGTCGCATGGTTTTGCGACAGGGTTCGTTCACATCCGCGCACTTGTGCACGTTTGCTGTCCGGACAGCTTATACTAGCGGGCTTTGGTTTAAGCTGGATCCTAGTATATGATTTGGGATTGGTTTTATCTCTTTGTATTCGTGTTCCCCGGATCACGAATACGGGTCCGTATGCACAGTTGCTTGAGACAGGGGGAGAGGACTTTGATTAGGGTTAATGACCATTGTCATTTTATTAACCATAATGCTTATGTGTGTATTATGCTTAATTGATATTAGTTTAATATAATTGTGCATGGTTATGGTTGTTGACCATTTGACATTCTTGACTTGTTGACCTAGGTTGACACTTTGACCATCATCATTTCATTTGGAAGATGCTCTTTGATCCTTGCAATTTGCATTAAAAATGAAATGATAATGGTCATGTCATGATTAAGCCATGATAATTATCTTACTAATTATCGATTTTTAATAATTCACACATATATATGAGAATGCTTCATATTTTCTCTCATTCTATCATTTACTTTCTCTCTCTTGCTCTTCCTCTTCCTCAAGCTCTCCCCTCTCATGTGTTGAGAAACACTTGAGCTTGAGAAAAACCATTCCATAGTAATCTCTACTCTCATCTAGGGTTCTAGGATTAGCACTTCTAGCACCCTAGTTACTTCTAGCTTGGAGTTGAAGCCAAAGGTTGAGGCTTTCGGGTGGATCCTTCTTCGACGTGAGAAGACGACAAAGGCGATCCCTTTCTACTACTCCAAGGAGCAAGGAGAGAAGGACATAAAGCCCTAGGTATAACCATTCTAACCTTTAGCTAGTTTCTAGTTAGCTTTAGCTTGTTTTTGTTTAGCAAAGATCCTCCTTTGTCTAGTCCATGTTGCCTAGTATGATAAAAATCTGATTTCTATTCCGTTTTCCGCCTCCCCGTAAGCACCGGGGTGGGCAACGTGGACTTACACCTTCAAGGTCCCTAGTCATGGGTGTATCGAGACGGGGCATCGATATATCAGTGTAGACTAGCGTATACCTTCTCGACCCATGTAGATGGGCGATGGATGATCCCATATCCATTGGTGTTTGACATCAGAGATGATATACGGGTGCTCAGTGGAGACTGGGTACACTGGACGGACTCGCCGAGAACTCCCAGATGGTATTATACCTTACGTCAGTTGGCAGTTCTCTGGTGACACTGGTGCAGGTTAGTCTGTAGACCCGAGATCGTCATAGAGTCTTGTGTGATTCCCACTGTGCTTTGATTTCCACCTTACCACGTCCAAGAGGGCGTGCAAAACGGTGGTTTTTGGGTACAATCCCTAGTCACATGGAGGTAATAAGCGATAGGAGGGGTTTCGTCTCTCCCGGTATTGGGGGTTGATGTTGCGCTATGCTCGATTGGCCATAACAGGGAAGTCCCTGGCCAGGGCTGGTTTAGAGATTTACTGGTAAGAGTTACCAGTAGTTTCTCGACCCATTATGAGCCTCATATCGGCATGACTTATCGGTTATTGGGGTCTGACGTTTACCGCCCCTAGACATGATATACGACATATCAGACGAGGAGACCGGACTGTACGGTAGTGTCACGGTCAGGCTTTTTGCAGGAGTTGGAGCGGGCTTGCTTGCTGATCTTCTGATCGCTCAATACCCGGGTAGCCGTTACGTCCAGCTAGTACCGCTGACGGCTTGTGGGTGCTTGATATGATCATCACCTACTGCCGGCGTATTGACGAGTCTTTAGAGTCCTACATAGAGGTTTTACTGGCTCAGGCAAAACGAAATAGGAGCGCATATGTGATATGTGCGGGACCGAGAATAATGCGAGTATGTGATACCGTATTCAATTCTCGCGATGTTTGTATCGATCGGTTATATGCGATATAACCAGGTTATCGAATCAAGGGTTGATTCGATAAGTCGATACATTGGATGTTAGTCGGTTATATGTGATATAACTGGATTATTAAGTCAAGTGTTGATTTAATAATTTAGTGTATAATTATATATGAGATATACTAATTTACATTAACTAACATTGGTTCACTTAAGCATTTGTTTTTCTCACTTGTGCACAACTTAATATATATGTGATATATATTTATTTGTGTTCATTTTGTATCATGGTTGTTGATACAACTCTCATGGGTGTATAAGACTTATACCATACTAATTATAGTGTTAGGTTTTTATATTTAAAGTAATTCTAAAATTAATGGATAATGAGCTCACATGCATGAAGCTTCATGAAGCTTATGGTTGCATTGACTTAGTCCACTAGTTTTGTTTTACTTAAGATATTAATTAACCTAACCACTATAATTAGACATGGTTATGTCTCTACATGAGTTAGTGTATGATACCCACTCACTCATGGTTAGCTCTCTCTCTCTTGATTTAGTTTTCATTCTTATTTTGAGCTCATCTTCTTCCTCCTTCAAATTCTTTCTAGGGTTTGATAAAGAGAGAGAAACATTGTGAGAAAAGAAATTCTAAAGTGTACCCATTTCCTATTTCATCATCCTTTACTAGACAAGTACTTTAGTTTAGGGTGTTTGCTTCACTAATTCTCTAGTTAGTGAAGTAGAAGCTTGAGTTCGTATTCCCTCGACGTAGATCATCTTCGGCCTCGAAAACTTCAAGCAATACCGTTGCAATCTTCTCATGGAGTCGTCCGAGAGTCCGGGAGTTCGATGATCGCAGCGAAGGGACTACAACAAGGAGCTTTAGAAGTGAAGGACCGATCTACAAAGATTGTATTTTGTATTCACTTAGTGATAATTGTTATTTACTAGCATGTGTTACCCTAATTATCTAGCAAAGATCTTGTTTAGAGTTATTCGGCACGGCTAAAATTTTAATCGGGCATGGTTAATGCCTTGTAGAACCTTCTTAGAGTGCCTAGTAACCCTACAGTGGCATCAGAGCCTAGCTAGAGCATTAGGCGACGTGTACACGAAATTAAAACTCCGAACGAACCCCGATACGTCAAAATGAACCCCTCTCTGGACTTTTTTTTTAAAAACTGTGATTTTTCAGAATTAAAAATGCTTTAAAATACTAGCAGGATAATATAAGCACCACTGTGAAACACGTGTCAATGATCCGCACAATCCGCCGTGGAACCGCGGCAATACCTTGCTCCTGCCGCGCATCCACGGCCGTACAGACATGTTGTTGACTCGTTTTTCCAGGGTTATATCCGTAGGTGATTATGTATATTTCTGGGTATTTTTAAACTGACTCAAGTGTTGAGTATTCTGGGGTTTATTTTGTAATCGTTGATTCGATCGGAATATTTAATTTCTTTTTGTTTTCCGGATATTTAGAAACTGTTAAAATGTTCGAACGGATATCATTAACTCAATTTTTCCCGGCACGAAAAACTTTCAAATGTTGAATTTTCTTGAGTTTAAATCTTTCGGAAAAACGTGCATGTAACGCGATGGACCCTCTAGAAGAACACAAACCTTAACTCGATTATGTGACCGTTTAAACCGCCTCTAAACCTTAGGGTTTGGGGCGGTACGGCGTGCCACATGTGAGGCGTTGGCTTGACCCTTCTACGGCTGGACCGTTGGTACTGTGACGTATTCTGGAATTTTTGAACTCCGCTCAAGTGTTGAGCTATTTAGGAAATCTTGGGTATTTGATTATTCGATCGGAAAGTTTAATACTGTCTATTTATCGGGAATGTGATACAATATGTGGAATTCATATAGTTAGGCATGAAATGCGAAATATGTGATATTTCGGATTTACGATGTCTAAAGTGATTGTGGATTCCAAATGTTGTAGTTTTACACTTTCTTTTCTGTGACCGTAAGTGTAATATGTGATATCGCCGGTTTCATTGCTATATGTCAACGACAATTGGGATGCATATTTACTTACGTTGATGACATGTGATGTTATGTGTTGCTGGATATGTTATATTGGATCGTCGCGTTTCTGAATAGCCGGGGGTTTTATGTGAGATGAGGGTTTTTATTTTCATTCATGTAAAATTAAATGTATGTAATATTCTTTTATTGGGGCACTTCCGGGATGAGGTCGATGTCACCATTTGTATATTATTTACTTTTCCGCACTAGGATAGACCCAAGGAGGAGAGCACAAGTAACCGGGTTCTAGAGTCCAGTGGGAGACCAACTCGAGGAGTCGAGTCCGGGTCTCCTAACTCTAGAATTGGAAGGGTTGCTTGCCACTCTCGTAGGGGTCTAGGGGTGTGGGTTTGGCTATTCATCGCGACCGTGGAATCCGTGTTTTATAGAGGCTCAAAATAAAACACGGACGTCCTAGTAAATCCAATGTTTCATATGTTTCTTCTGCTGCGATATCTGTGATGTGATCATTTGATATGTTGTGATAAATACTGTATATAGTATATATGATATATTATATAGACGTTACTTATGTTTTACACCCGCGCTAGCCCTGCCTCGCTCTGCCGTTAGTTACCTAACCTAACGGCGCACGAGGGGACATCGAGGCAAATGCGGATGGCATAAGTGTACGTCGTATTTATCTGTGATGTTTAGGTGACTTAAATGATGGGACTTCATTAATATGATTAATGAAAGAAAAGAAACCTAAAAGATGTTGTAGAATCAAATTTTCAAAAAGGGTAGCTGCAGTTTTTGCTTTGCATAGCGATATATATGATATATCCTGCACCTTATTCGATGAGGAAAGAGCCGAGATTCCTTCACCGGTAGTGACCTCTTTAGCAAAACTGGTAGATGCTACAACACTCGGTTTGTTTTTTATTGCTTTTGGAGTTTTGCTTTGCATAGCGATATATATGATATATCCTGCACCTGATTCCATAAGGAAAGAGCCAAGATCCCTTCACCGGGAGTGACCTCTTTAGCAAAACTATTGAAAGTCTCAAAATCACTCCATTTCAAAAATTCACTAGATTCTACAACGATATCAAGTTCATTACGCAATAGGCCGGAAAATAACACTTCCGGCAAATCGCTAGGTTTTCAGAAAAACATGTCATA
The DNA here is from genome assembly GCA_030015575.1 of Agapanthus africanus. NCBI lineage: Eukaryota > Viridiplantae > Streptophyta > Magnoliopsida > Asparagales > Amaryllidaceae > Agapanthus > Agapanthus africanus. The sequence goes on from JASDDO010000012.1 coordinate 343,366,852, forward strand.
GCCCTCCGTCATTTCAGATAAGTCCTACTTAGTATTCGTGCTACGTTTGTTGGCCTGCGTCAAGGCGTAGTGTGCGGTAGCTAACTAGTATTTATCTGCTTATGCATAAGATGCAGATTGGATTAGGGTAGCCGTGCGATTTTGTTGGCCTGCGTCAAGGGTCGTGCGGTGGGTTTAATTCAATCAAGAAATGACGGGTTGAACTTGACTAGCGCACTATGGTTTGTTGGCATGCGTCAAGGTCATGGGACGCTAGGGGCAAAATATTATCGGGAATTTCAAGTGTTGAAATTTGCAATGAGATTGCATACCTTCTATGAGATAGTTGGATCCCGATACCCATTGCGAGTAATTGTTACTCCCGGGAGAGTTTTACACAGGACAATTAGCCGATCAAGTAGGTGTCTAGAAAGGTGTCAACGGGGTTACGCCTCTGGGAAAACGAGGTTTACTTTAATTAGGTCCGTGCGAAAGCACGGGGAACCTCCCTCAAAGTACCGACACTGGCATGGATGAAAGATTGGCGAAGTTGTAGGGTGTAATTAATCCCGGCTAGTCTTTCCTTTTAGGGTTTGAAGGAAGATTTGATAGAAACAGTGGGAGCTATCCTGATTAGATAAAATAATAACCAATCTGATCTTGAAAGAGCATACGCTAAAGTGTTTTCTTCTCTCTCTCTCCAGGTAGCGACCATATCATGCCTTAATAAACATAATAATATGGATGTATTGACCGAACCCGCATGTTATACTGTGCTGGGGAACGTTGGTTCCGTTCTTTCTTATAAAAGTTATAAGACTGAACAGGATATAGGGGAATACCTGGATTCCTATGCCACCCGAATGAAGAAAGTACATGTTGATGCATTTTCTTCGGGTGTGTTCGTTACAGAGAACTGTTTCTCCATTTTCTATACGTCCTGGGTATTAGATACCGGGTCAGGATCCCATATATGTAATCAGTTACTTGGGCTTAAGAAAGGTAGAGAACTTGGAGAAGGTGATAAAGACATAAGGGTTGGAAATGGTGCAATTGTTGTAGCTAAAACCGTCGGGGAATATCACCTTGTATTGCCAACTGGTAATACATTGATTCTGAACGAATGCTATTACATGCCGAACCTGATATGCAACATTATATCGGTTTCTTTGTTGAGTAAAGAGAGATATAATTTTGTATTACAGGATAATGTTATGAACATTTTTCTAAACCAAAAGTTGGTTGGATCAGGCACGATGTGCAATGGCATTTATGTTCTAAATCAATCAACAGTTCTGAGCATAACAAATACACACAAGAGGAAGAGTTCAGAAGTGAACGAATCATTCTTGTGGCATTGTAGACTGGGTCACATCAATGCGACACGACTAGCTAAGTTGCATAAGGATGGATATTTGAATCCGTTTGAATTTTCATCTTATGACACTTGCCAGTTATGTCCCAAAGGCAAGATGACCAAAACTCCGTTTACGGGACACGGAGAGAGAGTTACGGAACTCTTGGGACTGATACATAGTGATGTATGCGGCCCCATGTCTACACATGCCAGGAATGGTTCTGCGTACTTCATTACATTCACTGAAGATCTCTCTAGATTCGGATATGTGTTCCTGATGAAACACAAATCAGAAGCTTTTGAGAAATTTAGAGAATATAAACAAGAAGTCGAGAACCAAACCGGGAAAAGTATTAAAATCCTTCGATCTTATCGAGGAGGTGAATACTTGAGCAATGAATTCCTGGACTTCCTAAAAGAGAATGTGATTCTCTCTCAGCTGACTCCTCCATATACACCACAACACAACGGTGTATCGGAACGGAGGAACCGCACCCTATTAGATATGGTGCGCTCTATGATGAGCACAGCTGAGTTACCTATTTCCTTCTTGGGGTATGCACTAGAAACAGCTGCAGACCTATTGAATATTGTTCCCACCAAATCTGTGCCAACCACTCCATATAAGATATGGAAAGGAAAGAGACCATGTCTTAATTATGTTAAGATATGGGGTTGTCCGGCATATGTAAAAACACAAAATCCGGACAAATTCGCGGCAAGGTCCATTCTGTGTAAGTTTATTGGATATCCCAAACATTCGCGCGGGTATATCTTCTACCACACCGAGGAACAAAAGCTGTTTGTTTCTCAACATGCCACCTTTTTAGAAAAGGAATTTCTTGAAAAAGAGATTAGTCGCAAGGATGTAGAACTGGAAGAGGTTCCAGCAATACAGGCTACGACAGAAGATTTGGTTGAACCAGAGGATTCGGTAGTTCCCAACGAACCTCAGCCTCTCCGCCGATCTAGTAGGGTTCCTCACCCACCTAAGAGATACTACTGTTTTCTAATGGATGGTGGGAGCGAGGATTGCATCATGGTTGATGATGACCCAACTAGCTTCGAGCAGGCCATCATGAGTGGGGACTCAGTGAAATGGCTGGATGCAATGCGGTCCGAGATGGAATCCATCTACACCAAGTTTTTTCTTGAAGATCCACTTGCTCCCAATGGGTTTTACCCCTTTAGGAGCATCTTCCCAAGTCCATACTTTGTTGGTGTACATGGAAAAGTTGAGACTTTCAAAGCTAGACTTGTTAAAGGTTTGCATCATTGACCAGGTATGGATTATGATGAAACCTTTTCTAAGTAGCTATGCTTAAGTCCATCCAGATCCTACTTGCCACGGCTACATACCATGACTACGATATCTGGCGGTTGGGTGTCATGACTACTTTTCTAAATAATGTTTTAGAAGAGAGAGTCTATAAGTACACAGTCAGAGGGCTTCGTAGACAGTGGGAGCAGCGGAAACGTGTGCAAGATGTTTTATGTGATAAAGCAGGCATCGCGGAGTTAGAACATCTATTTTGATGTGTTAGTCAAAGAGTTTGACATCATCAAAATGGTAGATGAACCTTGTATATACAAAAAGGTAGTAGGGAGTATGGTGGTGATCCTCGTAGAGTACATGGATGACATACTCTTGATAGGGAAGGAGTTTCCTATGCTACGCTCGGTCAATCTCCGCTTATCACAAGGATTCTCCATATAGGATCAAAGTGATACCTCCTAAATCCTGGGTTTTGGATCTATGAGATAGATGTAATTGGATGTTAGGATTCTCACTAGTTGTAGTGAGATGGTATCAATCGATCCTGGGGAGAATCACTGGAAAGGTTCCAGGGTGATAAGGACGACTGAAAGTCAGTCACAGGCATTTTCTGTACTCTCAGTAGATGGACGGTATGTTGGAAGAGTTCCAAGACAGATACCGTGGCATACTAGACGATAAAGGCTAGATACATCGCTACCAAAGATGCTACCAAAGAGGCAGTCTAAGTGTATATTAGTTCATGAGATGAACTTCGTTCCTTCCATTGTGTGACAATGGAGTTATGTCTTATGCCTAGGAACACCCGTCCCATCATTGATCCAGACATATTCTAAGACAGTGTCACCTGATCATGGAGATGGTTGATCTCCAGGGGATCGAGGTCAGGAGAGTAGACTCAGAAGACAACACGGCGGATCCACTCACAAAGGCCTTTTCTCAGAGAGAGACTTTTATGGGATGGTTGAGTATGAGATACTACAACCACTGTTATCAGATGGCCCTAGTGCAAGTGGGAGATTGTTAGTTATATGTATGCCCTAGAGGCCATTACTATACATGAGATGTATATTGTAGTGGATGATTGGACATATATAGGAAGGACTTTCTTACTCGACATGATAGTATGCTATATGGTTACTCTTTACCTTAACGTGTATACTGATTGTCTCTCTGTTACATGTTGGTAAAGCCCTTAGGATGTGTACTTGACTACCTGGACTATGATGCAGATCATACTAGTGGGGATATGGTAGTCCATAAGTACATCCTTCAAGGTCCCTAGTCGTGGGTGTATCGAGACGGGGCATCGATATACCGGTGTAGACTAGCGTATACCTTCTCGACCCATGTAGATGGGCGATGGATGATCCCATATCCATTGGTGTTTGACATCAGAGATGATATACGGGTGCTCAGTGGAGACTGGGTACACTGGACGGACTCGCAGAGAACTCCCAGATAGTATTATACCTTACGTCAGATGGCAGTTCTCTGGTGACACTGGTATTGGTTAGTTTGTAGACCCGAGATCGTCATAGAGTCTTGTGTGATTCCCACTGTGCTTTGATTTCCACCTTACCACGTCCAAGAGGGCGTGCAAAACGGTGGTTTTTGGGTACAGTCCCGAGTCACATGGAGGTAATGAGCGATAGGAGGGGTTTCGTCTCACCCGGTATTGGCGGTTGATGTTGCGCTATGCTCGATTGGCCATAACAGGGAAGTCCCTGGCCAGGGCTGGTTTAGAGATTTACTGGTAAGAGTTACCAGTAGTTTCTCGACCCGTTATGAGCCTCATATCGGCATGACTTATCGGTTATTTGGGTCTGACGTTTACCACCCCTAGACATGATATGCGACATATCTGACGAGGAGACCGGACTGTACGGTAGTGTCACTGTCAGGATTTTTGCAGGAGTTGGAGCGGGCTTGCTTGCTGATCTTCTGATCGCTCAATACCCGGGTAGCCGTTACGTCTAGCTAGTACCGCTGACGGCTTGTGTGAGCTTGATATGATCATCATCTACTGCCGGCGTATTGACGAGTCTTTAGAGTCCTACATAGAGGTTTTACTAGCTCAGGCAAAACGAAATAGGAGCGCCTATGTGATATGTGCGGGACCGAGAATAATGCGAGTATGTGATACCGTATTCAATTCTCGCGATGTTTGTATCGATCGGTTATATGCTATATAACCAGGTTATCGAATCAAGGGTTGATTCGATAAGTCGATACATTGGATGTTAGTCGGTTATATGTGATATAACTGGATTATTAAGTCAAGTGTTGATTTAATAATTTAGTGTATAATTGTATATGAGATATACTAATTTACATTAATTAACATTGGTTCACTTAAGCATTTGTTTTTCTCACTTGTGCACAACTTAATATATATGTGATATATATTTATTTGTGTTCATTTTGTATCATGGTTGTTGATACAACTATCATGGGTGTATAAGACTTATACCATACTAGTTATAGTGTTAGGTTTTTATATTTAAAGTAATTCTAAAATTAATGAATAATGAGCTCACATGCATGAAGCTTCATGAAGCTTATGGTTGCATTGACTTAGTCCACTAGTTTTGTTTTACTTAAGATATTAATTAATCTAACCACTATAATTAGCCATAGTTATGTCTCTACATGAGTTAGTATATGATACCCACTCACCCATGGTTAGCTCTCTCTCTCTTGATTTAGTTTTCATTCTCATTTTGAGCTCATCTTCTTCCTCCTTCAAATTCTTTCTAGGGTTTGATAAAGAGAGAGAAACATTGTGAGAAAAGAAATTCTAAAGTGTACCCATTTCCTATTTCATCATCTTCTACTAGACTAGCACTTTAGTTTAGGGTGTTTGCTTCACTAATTCTCTAGTTAGTGAAGTAGAAGCTTGAGTTCGTATTCCCTCGACGTAGATCATCTTCGGCCTCGAAGACTTCAAGCAATACCGTTGCAATCTTCTCATGGAGCCGTCCGAGAGTCTGGGAGTTCGATGATCGCAGCGAAGGGACTACAACAAGGAGCTTTAGAAGTGTAGGACCGTTCTACAAAGGTTGTATTTCGTATCCACTTAGTGATAATTCTTATTTACTAGCATGTGTTACCCTAATTATCTAGCAAAGATCTTGTTTAGAGTTATTCGGCACGGCTAAAATTTTAATCGGGCATGGTTGATGCCTTGTAGAACCTTCTTAGAGTGCCTAGTAACCCTACAGGTCAATCATCACGACCACTCGTAAATTAGCACGTCACTGGAGTCGTCCTCTGGTCCTCTGAATACACGTGACGCAATTGAACCTCGATGCTAATCTCATTGCAGCAGTGTCCTGGAAGGATTCCTGCTCAAGGTCTCTTCCGATCTCGCCTATGCCGAACTGTACGGAGGCTGGTACTCTTACATAATCTTTTCTCGCTTTCTGGACATCTGCATTCTCAGCACAACATTTCCTCGGGAACTGGCCACATCCCAACGCCTCTGTATGCATATCAGATGCTCTGGCATCAACGGGGAGTAACAACAGCTCGCCAGCATCTCGCGCGAACCTCTGGTTCCACTCGTCTGTGTCATCGTCCACTTTGGCATCACGTCATGCTATCTACGCGCTGCAACTATTCTCGGCCTCGGTCAATCCGAAGTCTCTCACACGGACTCGAAGTTACGAACTCGGTATCTTCATCCCTCTGTAGAAGATATCTGGCCGTACACGTCCTTGGGAACTCGTCCCAACCATCGGAGGAATACTCAATACTCGTCCGTCCTCGATCCACTGGCAACGCATCTGGGTGAGGTCCTCTATCCGAAGCTAGTTAGCTTACTGGTCTCTTATCACATGATATCCGGACGACGTTAAACGTTTCGATCGATTCGTCAAATTCCCACAATTTCCCGATAGCTCCACACATGAGCACAGTCTAATAATATCTGGTACATACCATAGTACCTACGGACCAACCGTAGAAGGACAAACCCAAGCTTCACTGATGACACCGCTAGACTGCCGCAAACCCTAAAGTTCAGAAGCGGTTCCATGGTCATCATGTAGGATTTCATTCTTCTAGAGGGTCCACAGAATTACATGCATATTCTTCCGAATACTTAAACTTGGAAAAATGGGTTTCTGACATTCGTTCGAACTTTTTAACTTCGCCTATACAACATGTGAATATCCTTCGTCCGCATGCTAAAAAATGCCTCAATCTTCCAGGAGAGGCGATACATCACGGTCATCTCTGGATCTGAGTAAGACTCTCCACACTGAAAATCTTCAACTCAACTGGGCCTGCGTCGGCGCATAAATCTGATGAATCACCTTCGTCTCTCAACTCGGGATAGGCTAGCTATCATCCGTCGCATCTCTGCCTGGAAGCTCCGACCATCTCAGCTCTGGAAGTGACTGTTAGTGTATATGCCCTAGAGGCCATTACTGTATCATACTAGTTTGTATATTACTTAATGGAAGCTTGGGATATTCACCTTGTATAAACAATCTTGCTCAATATAGTAGTATGCTACTTGGTTTGTTTCTACTTCAATGTGTACTTGTGTTTATTTTACTATATCACTTATACGCATTAGTGGAGCCCTTAGGATCTTTGCTTGATTACCAGCGTTGTGATGGCAGTCACACTAGTGGGGGCTGGGTAATCTATGAGCACATCCTTATACAGGTCCCTAGTCGCAGGACTATCGAGACAGGGCATCGATACTCCGGAGTAGACTAGCGTATGCGCTTCTCATCCCAGTGTGGGAGATGGTCTGTCCCACAGCCATCAGTACGTCGTACTAGAGATAGTATACGGGAGCTCGTTAGGTTACGAGTACACTGGACAGGACTCGTCGGGAACTGACAGGTTGGTATTATACCTATCGTCAGTCATCAGTTCCCAGGTGACATGAGTACAGCTTAGTCCGCTGACTTGACACTAGCACTTCGCCTCGAGTGTGTTCCCACTGCACTTTGATCACTACCTTACCACGGCTCAAAGGAGTCGTGCAAACAGGTGGTGGTTGGGTGCAGTCCCGAAGCACTTGGAGGCAGTGCCGGTTAGACAGGATTCGTCTCTCCCGGTATTGGGGGTTGACATCGCGCTGTGTCTAGGAGAGCCATTACACGAGTAGTCCCTGGCCAGGGCAAGCGAGATACACTGGTAGGTTCCAGTGTTATCTCAGGGTGTTTTGGGCTTCACTCCGACACGACTTGTACCGCTATTGGGGGACTGACGTTTTACCGCCCCCTAGGCCCGACATGCGATGTATCAGACGAACAGACCGGACTGTACGGAGACTGTCACATTCAGACTCAGTAGGAGTACAGATGGGGTTTCACCTCGTCAGCCTTCTTGTCGGCATCTACCTGGGACCGTTACGCACAGCTAGTGCCGCTTGCGGTCTGTGGTTAAACCCACTGCCAGCGTAGTGCCGAGTCTTTAGAGTCCCACACAGAGGGTATTCGCCTCTGGGCAAAACAGAGTAGAGGTCGCATGGTTTTGCGACAGGGTTCGTTCTCATCCGCGCACTTGTGCACGTTTGGAGTCCGGACGGATTATACTGGCAGGCTCTGGTTTGAGCCAGATACTGGTATATGTTTTGGGGGTTGCTTTTATATCTCGGTATTCTTGTTTCTCGGAACGAGAATGCAGGTGTGTATGCACAGTTGCTTGAGGCGGAGGATGAGATTTTTCATTAGGGTTTCGGAACGGGTGCGTATGCACAGTTGACAGTTATCTTTTTCCAAACCCTAATGGATTTATGAATTATCTATTAATAATAGTAATTAAATGAGAATTATGTTATGGTTGATTTTTGTTGACTTATTGACCTTGGTTGACTTGTTGACCATTGACCACCATCATGCTTTGAAAGATCCTCCTTGATTCATGCTTACACTTCATTTAAAGAAGCATGATAGTGGTCATTCTAAATTACCATCAACTATTCTTATTTTGAATTATTATTATTTAGATAATTCTTTTCTTTTGGCATTATGGTTGCAAGAAAGAAAAACCTAGCTCATTATCTCATTTAGCTTCTCTCTCCTCTCTTCATCTTCTTCTTCCTCAAGCTCAAGATGAACCCTTCTCATGTGTTGAGAATCCATCACCTTGAAAAGAAAAACAACCCCTAGTTACTCTCTACTCATTCTAGGATCAAGGTTTAGCAAGCCGGAAACCCTAGTTCACTCAAAGATCGAGGAAGAGCCCAAAGGTTGAACCTTCAAGGTGGATCCATCTTCGACGGAAGAAGGCGACAAGAAGAGAACCATCAACCTCTACAAGGTGTGAAGAAGAAGGAGTTCAAGTTTAGGTATAACCTTCATCCGAGTAGCTAAGACTCTTTAGCTTGTATGCTAGTTTAGTTTAGACACGATCCCGACCTTGTTTAGTCCATGTTGCCTCTTGCGATAAAAATTTGTTTTTTTATACCGTTTCCGCCTCCCCGTAAGAACCGGGGGTCGCAATATGGACTTACAGTGGTATCAGAGCCTAACTAAACTTAAACTAGCTAGGTAGTGAAGTGTAACGAAGTTCGGAACCGAAAAAGTCACAAAACCGGAAAAACAAAACCCTAAGTTTCTGTTAAAATTTTTTCTGCTCTAAATGAAAAACTTTATACTTGTAAATTCGGCTCAGGGTTTTGTGTGAACACCCAAGAAAAACGATACCCTAATTCATCCAAACCGCCGCGCTTCCGCCGCACGAGGTAGGCATGTGCCGCGGAAGCTCCGCGCTTTGTCGTCTTCTGTGCATCGTTTTTCGTGCAGTGTGTTTGTGTGTTGGTTTTGGGATTTTTAAAATATATTATATGTGCCCAGATTTTCCAGAACAGAAATTTGCTTTTGGGGTCCTATAATTCCGTATTTTTCCGAACTTCACTGCACTTTGACTATGATGGTTATATCTGTGATGCTTGCATGTATTGAACGTCGGCTAATCGCTATAAGACGATTAGTCGGGGTTATACATGATCTGTGTTTGATATTGGAATGTGTATATGAATGTGTTGGACTGTCGCGGGTGAATAGCCGGGGTTGGATGTGAGATGAGCTTTTGTTTTTCTTTCATTCATTGTAAATGTAAATTGATGTAATAATTATTATTTGTTTGGCCGCACAACCGGGTCGGGGTTGTAGCCGTCATTGTATAATTCTTTTTACTGTTTTTGCTCCTAGGATAGACCCATGGAGGGGGTGCACAAACTGCCGGGTACTTGGCGGGTAGTTTGCCGCACCCGTAGGGGTCTTGGGTGGGGTATTGGCTATTCACCGCGACCGTGTTATCCGCTTTTCGTTTCAGGCTCGAAAGGATTGCGGATTGCTAGTATATCCAATGTATTCATCTGTGATCTGTAATGTCTATCATTGCTTTCTATTTAGGCGTTGCTTATGTTTTACAGCCGCGCTAGCCCAGCCCCCGCTCTGTCGTTAGTTAAGTAACCTAACGAGTGATGACGGGACCCCGTGGCGAATGCGAATGGCATAAGCGTACGTCATATTTTGGTTGTTTTCTGCAATGGTAGGTTTTAAATGATGGGACGCATTAAAAGTACTAATGCAAGAATATCACGCATTAAAAGAACTAATGCAAGATAATAAACCAAGTTAAAATCGTTGGAACATTTTCGAAAAACCACTCGGTTCTTTTCAAAACTAACTTTTAAATGCGGAGCTTGAGCCACTCCTTCTAAAAGCTATCCCGTTCCATCGATTATATCAAGTTCACTACGTTCACGGTTTCGCCAAAACCATTCGTAGCCCTCCGTCGTTTCGTATGAATATTCAATAGTATTCAAGCTATGTTTGTTGACCTTCGTCAAGGCATAGAGTTTGGTAGCTGTTGGGTGTTCATATGTGGCATAGATAGATGCGTTGGTTTGGGACAGTCGTGTTGCCTTGTTGACCTTCGTCAAGGGTATATACGGGTGGGCTCAAATTAACCTGGATAATGACGGGCAGAACTTGACATGTGACTTATGATTTGTTGACCTTCGTCAAGGTCATAAGAGCATGGGGCAAAAATCCACATCGGGAGTTTCATAAGTACTGAAACTTGCTAGATTTGCATACCATTTGGAGTGTGGTGATTCTGGTAGGATTCCTTCAGTTTCGTCACACGATGATATTTGGATCCCGATCCTACTGTGAGTATATGCTACTCCTCGGGAAATTTCTCACTAGACGATCAATGCTATAAACCTAGTAGGTGCCTAGAAAGGTGTCAGCGGGGCTACGCCCCCAGAGAAAAGAGGTTATTTAATTAAGGAACTTCGCGAAAGCGTTGGAAAACCTCCCTCGAAGTACCGACACTGGCCTGGCTGAACGGTTAAGCAAGTATTGCACGGTGGGATTGATCCCGGCTAATTCTTCCTTTGTGGTTTGAGGAGGGATTCGAGAGACAGTGGGAGCCATCCTGTTTAGACAAATTAAAAACCATTCTAAACTTGCAAGAGCATCGTGCTAAAGTGTTCCTTCTCTCCCCCCTGCAGCGACCAAATCGAAATGACTGGACTTAAGTTGATTCTAGATAAAAACATATTGACAGGGCCAAACTACAAAGATTGGCTCAGGAATGTCAAGTTGGCAATCACTTACGACAAGCTGGGGTATCTTCTTACCACCAAAGCTCCCCCCGTCCCAAGTCCCACCTCCAGCGTCGCGGATAAGGAAATCCGTAAGACTTGGGAGATTGACAGCGCGAAGGCCAGATGCCTCGTACTTGCCTCGATGGACAACGAACATCAGAGGAGGCACGAGAATATGGATTTGGAATCCATATTTCTCCATACAAAAGAACTGTATGGAGAGCAGTCTCGTATCGCAAGATACGAAGTGTCGAAGAAGTTGTTTTCGACAAAGTTGGCCGTCGGATCATCGGTAGCGGACCACGTGCTTAAGATGATTGGCTACACTGAGGAGCTCGCGGAACTTGGGACCACGTTGGACAGTGAACTCTACACGGATATAATTCTCCAGTCCCTTCCATCCACTTACGCCCAGTTCATACTGAATTTCAACTTGCAAGAAAAGGAAGTTGAACTTTCAGAACTCCTCAACATGCTGAGGAGCGCAGAGGGCACCCTACAGAAGGGTAGGGAAACACCCGCTTTGTTTGTAGGAGGATCTTCTTCCTCTAGGTCCAAGGCGAAAGCCAAGGGAAAGAGGAGGAAAGCCCCCGCCAAACCAAGAGGCGGTGTTAGTAAAGTGGGTACGAAGGGAAAAGAATTGGCAACAAAGATTGCGGGGAAGCTTGTGGGTAAAGAGGAATGCTTCTATTGTCACAAGAGTGGACACTGGAAGAAAGATTGCAGGGCTTGGAAAGCCAGGACACAGGAACTGAAGCAGGTTGCGACTTCAGCTTCAGGTGTGTATGTTATTGAAAACTGTCTTTCTATAAACTCTACTTCCTGGGTATTGGATACCGGATCAGGATCTCATATCTGTAATTCATTGCAGGCGTTGAGAAATCGTAGGTTTTTGAAGGAAGGTGACATGACCCTCAGAGTTGCAAACGGAGCTAGCATGGATGCTAAAGCCGTGGGGGACTATCACCTGGGAATGTCAGATGGGCATGTTTTGGTTTTGCGTAATTGCTTTTTTGTACCCAACGCAACTTGTAATATCATTTCTGTATCTTTGGTTTCAAAAGAAGGTTATGAATTTGCGTTTGTAAGTAATGTTGTAAACATTCACCTTAATCAAGTTCTGATTGGGTCAGGTACACTGAGCAATGGTATATACGTATTGAACCAACCACAGATTTTCAATGTCCAGAATACACACAAAAGAAAGTCTCCAGATATTAATCAGGCTTTCTTATGGCATTGTAGACTGGGTCACATCAATGAGACACGGTTGACTAAGTTACATAAAGAAGGATACTTGGATCCGTTCGAGTATCAGTCTTATGCCACTTGTGAATCTTGTCTCATGGGAAAGATGACAAAGACTCCGTTCACTGGAAACGGAGTAAGAGCGAGCGAGCTCTTGGGGCTCGTACACAGCGACGTGTGCGGTCCAATGTCTACACATGCGCGAAGCGGTTACTCTTACTTCATTACTTTTACGGATGATTTCTCAAGGTACGGTTATGTCTTCTTAATGAAACATAAGTCCGAAGCCTTTGAAAAGTTCCAGGAATATAAGAATGAAGTAGAGAAACAGACCGGCAAAAGTATCAAGATTCTAAGATCGGATCGAGGTGGAGAATACTTGAGTGCCGAGTTCCTGAATTTTTTAAAAGAGAACGGAATTCTCTCTCAGCTTACTCCTCCATACACTCCGCAACACAACGGTGTATCGGAGAGACGGAACCGAACCCTATTGGATATGGTACGGTCCATGATGAGTAGCGCTGAGTTACCGCGATCATTCTGGGGGTATGCGCTAGAATCAGCTGCGTACCTTTTGAACCGAGTTCCTACTAAAACTGTGCCTACTACACCATATGAGATGTGGTGTGGGAAGAGGCCCCATCTCAGTCACATTAAGACTTGGGGAAGTCCAGCTTATGTTAAAAAGCAGCATGCGGACAAGCTCGAGGCGCGCTCAGTACTGTGTAAGTTTGTGGGATATCCAAAGAATTCCAAGGGATATCTCTTCTACTACGAAGAGGAACAAAAAGTTCTTGTTTCTCGTCATGCCCACTTTCTAGAACACCAGTTCATAGAAAAAGAAACAAGTGGGAGCGCAGTAGAACTGGAAGAAATTCCAGAACCACAGACTATTACTGAAAGCTTAATGGAACCAGAGGGTTCAAATGAACAGGACATTCCTATGCCGCTCCGCAGGAGTAGTAGGCAGTCTCATCCGCCCGAGAGATACTACGGTTTTCTCATAGACGGGGATCGAGAGGATTGCATCATAGATTATGATGAGCCTACTAGCTTCCAGCAGGCCGTTCAGAGCGTTGACTCGGTAAAATGGCTGGATGCAATGCGGACCGAAATGGAGTCCATGTACACCAACAAAGTATGGACGTTGGACATTGCTCCAGACGGGGTAAAACCCGTAGGATGCAAGTGGATCTTCAAAAGGAAGATTGGTGTAGATGGACAGGTTGAGACCTATAAAGCTAGACTTGTAGCAAAGGGTTTCCGTCAAAGACCTGGCTTGGACTATGACGAAACCTTTTCTCCAGTGGCTATGCTGAAATCCATTCGGATCCTTCTTGCCATTGCTGCCTTCCACGATTATGAGATTTGGCAGATGGACGTAAAGACCGCTTTTCTGAATGGAAATTTAGAGGAGTGTGTCTATATGGATCAGCCAGAGGGTTTCATTCAGAGTGGGAGCAGCGGAAAGGTGTGCAAGTTGCTTAAGTCCATCTATAGACTAAAGCAGGCATCGCGGAGTTGGAACATCTGTTTTGATGAGACGGTCAAGGAATTTGGCTTTATCAAAAATCCAGATGAACCATGCATCTATAGTAGATTTGTAGCGAGAACTGCAGTATTCCTCGTTTTATACGTGGATGACATTCTCTTAATAGGAAATGACATTCCTATGCTACAATCTGTCAAGGGGTTCTTGTCACACAGGTTCTCTATGAAAGACCTGGGTGATGCCTCATACATCCTGGGGATCCGGATCCATCGTGATAGATCCAAGAGGATATTAGGACTTTCTCAGTCCAGGTACATCGACACCATAGTGAAAAGATTCAGTATGGAAGATTCCAAGCGCGGTAACCTACCGGCTTGTCACGGGATCACCCTCTCTAAAGAGATGTCTCCCAAGACTGATTTGGAGAGGGATCGCATGTCTGTTATACCCTACGCTTCTGCGGTAGGCTCTATAATGTATGCGATGTTGTGTACCAGACCGGATGTAGCTTATGCACTGAGTGTGGTAAGCCGGTATCAGTCAAACCCTGGGGAGAAACACTGGATAGCGGTAAAGAACATTCTCAAGTACCTGAGAAGGACTAAGGAGATGTTCTTGGTGTATGGCGGAAAAGACCTCCAGATCGAGGCCTTTGCTGACTCCAGCTTCCAGAGTGACAAGGATGATTCCAAGTCCATGTCGGGTTTTGTCTTCACCCTCAATGGAGGGGCGGTATGTTGGAAGAGCTCCAAACAGGAAACCGTTGCAGACTCGACTATGGAAGCGGAATACATTGCTGCATCTGATGCCGCAAAAGAAGCTGTCTGGATAAGGAAGTTCTTAAAAGAACTTCAGGTGGTTCCGTCCATTGTTGACCCAATACCTCTGTATTGCGACAACAATGGGGCTATAGCTTTAGCAAAGGAACCCAGGTCCCATCAGAGATCCAGGCACATCTTGAGGCGGTATCACCTGATCAGGGAGATCGTGGATCGCAAGGAGATCGAGGTTCGGAGGGTTGCTTCAGAAGAGAACACTGCAGATCCATTCACCAAGGCCCTACCCCAGACTCAGTTCGAGCGGCTGATCGAGATGATAGGTCTTCGATACGCCAGTACATGGCCTTAGTGCAAGTGGGAGATTGTTAGTGTATATGCCCTAGAGGCCATTACTGTATCATACTAGTTTGTATATTACTTAATGGAAGCTTGGGATATTCACCTTGTATAAACAATCTTGCTCAATATAGTAGTATGCTACTTGGTTTGTTTCTACTTCAATGTGTACTTGTGTTTATTTTACTATATCACTTATACGCATTAGTGGAGCCCTTAGGATCTTTGCTTGATTACCAGCGTTGTGATGGCAGTCACACTAGTGGGGGCTGGGTAATCTATGAGCACATCCTTATACAGGTCCCTAGTCGCAGGACTATCGAGACAGGGCATCGATACTCCGGAGTAGACTAGCGTATGCGCTTCTCATCCCAGTGTGGGAGATGGTCTGTCCCACAGCCATCAGTACGTCGTACTAGAGATATTATACGGGTGTTCGTTAGGTTACGAGTACACTGGACAAGACTCGTCGGGAACTGACAGGTTGGTATTATACCTATCGTCAGTCATCAGTTCCCAGGTGACATGAGTACAGCTTAGTCCGCTGACTTGACACTAGCACTTCGCCTCGAGTGTGTTCCCACTGCACTTTGATCACTACCCTACCACGGCTCAAAGGAGTCGTGCAAACAGGTGGTGGTTGGGTGCAGTCCCGAAGCACTTGGAGGCAGTGCCGGTTAGACAGGATTCGTCTCTCCCGGTATTGGGGGTTGACATCGCGCTGTGTCTAGGAGAGCCATTACACGAGTAGTCCCTGGCCAGGGCAAGCGAGATACACTGGTAGGTTCCAGTGTTATCTCAGGGTGTTTTGGGCTTCACTCCGACACGACTTGTACCGCTATTGGGGGACTGACGTTTTACCGCCCCCTAGGCCCGACATGCGATGTATCAGACGAACAGACCGGACTGTACGGAGACTGTCACATTCAGACTCAGTAGGAGTACAGATGGGGTTTCACCTCGTCAGCCTTCTTGTCGGCATCTACCTGGGGACCGTTACGCACAGCTAGTGCCGCTTGCGGTCTGTGGTTAAACCCACTGCCAGCGTAGTGCCGAGTCTTTAGAGTCCCACACAGAGGGTATTCGCCTCTGGGCAAAACAGAGTAGAGGTCGCATGGTTTTGCGATAGGGTTCGTTCTCATCCGCGCACTTGTGCACGTTTGGAGTCCGGACGGATTATACTGGCAGGCTCTGGTTTGAGCCAGATACTGGTATATGTTTTGGGGGTTGCTTTTATATCTCGGTATTCTTGTTTCTCGGAACGAGAATGCAGGTGTGTATGCACAGTTGCTTGAGGCGGAGGATGAGATTTTTCATTAGGGTTTCGGAACGGGTGCGTATGCACAGTTGACAGTTATCTTTTTCCAAACCCTAATGGATTTATGAATTATCTATTAATAATAGTAATTAAATGAGAATTATGTTATGGTTGATTTTTGTTGACTTATTGACCTTGGTTGACTTGTTGACCATTGACCACCATCATGCTTTGAAAGATCCTCCTTGATTCATGCTTACACTTCATTTAAAGAAGCATGATAGTGGTCATTCTAAATTACCATCAACTATTCTTATTTTGAATTATTATTATTTAGATAATTCTTTTCTTTTGGCATTATGGTTGCAAGAAAGAAAAACCTAGCTCATTATCTCATTTAGCTTCTCTCTCCTCTCTTCATCTTCTTCTTCCTCAAGCTCAAGGTGAACCCTTCTCATGTGTTGAGAATCCATCACCTTGAAAAGAAAAACAACCCCTAATTACTCTCTACTCATTCTAGGATTAAGGTTTAGCAAGCCGGAAACCCTAGTTCACTCAAAGATCGAGGAAGAGCCCAAAGGTTGAACCTTCAAGGTGGATCCATCTTCGACGGAAGAAGGCGACAAGAAGAGAACCATCAACCTCTACAAGGTGTGAAGAAGAAGGAGTTCAAGTTTAGGTATAACCTTCATCCGAGTAGCTAAGACTCTTTAGCTTGTATGCTAGTTTAGTTTAGACACGATCCCGACCTTGTTTAGTCCATGTTGCCTCTTGCGATAAAAATTTGTTTTTTTATACCGTTTCCGCCTCCCCGTAAGAACCGGGGGTCGCAATATGGACTTACAGTGACATCTCATCAATCTCAGCAACGGCTGGGTCATCTGTCTGCACGGTAGACGACATCACAATCTCGGAGGTATGTTGTACATCAACAGTGCTCTTACAAATGGCAGCCTTATCAATGGCCCAATCATCTGGTGCAAAACCAAACACTCGCCTCATCCGAGAGGTCACAATAAAAATACTAACTCGAGACGTTCCCGTGTCACCAGAAAACACGATGGTCAGTCCTCGTCCATGACGAGCTCGCCCTGACCGCATCACTAGCAGCAGCTCAATCTGCGCTCAAACCATGGTGACAGGAACCTCAATCGAGTATCGAAGAAAGCAGATCAATGGCATGAAAGGAAACGACAGATCCAGAATGGACACATGATCATAAGAAGGAACAACATCAATGAGAGTATGATCATGTAAACAAATAGAATCAAGATCTCAAAATATGTATATCCTAAGGTTTCTTAAGTGGAGTATCGTATCGTAAATATGCCGCAGAACATACGTACGGTACGTCACTCTACTCAAGCCACCTACTCCATCAATCAGGGTCAGCCTATGAAACGAAAGTTCGGGTCTAATACCCCCCTATTCAAGTCTAAGTTCCATAAGGTCAAGCCTAGGTTCCGAAATACATACCCGCCCTAGACTCCGCATAGTCAAACATAGACTCGAACCAAGGTTAAACCTAGCACTTTGATACCAACTTTGTCATGACCCGAAATATTAGCTCGTGACCAGCACTTGAATCACGCAACGTCTAAAGGCGTAACGGAATTCAAGTAAGCTGAAACCCAGAAATCTAAACATTTTTAAGAAAATAAAAGAGGTGAAGTTTTGAAATAAAGGTATAATGAAATCAAGTTTTCTTAAATGCATAAAAAGGGAACATGAAAAATGCAAGTTGGAAAATAGGTTTTTGTCTTTTAAAAATTTGGGCAGCACCTCCTTTGTATTTTTTGATCCAAAACCACCAATACAAGATAAAATAAAGGCATCCCCAAGCGGGAGCTAGCACTTCGCCAATCGGCGGATCACAACCACGCAAGACAGTATATATAAGTATACGATGCCCAACGGTGAAGATCATCACAAAAGATAAAGAAAAGCAAGACATAAACCCCAAAGCGAACATAAAACCCATCGCTCAAGTCTCGCAACTACAAGTCTTGATAAGTCTCATTACTTATACAAATACTAGTTTTAGTTTGATAGAGTTGACTAGATACAATATGAAATAGTGAATACAAGAGTGGGTACGATACAAATGTTCCACCTACCGAGAAAACCACCCAAAAGTATGTGTGCCAGCGATGCCGCTACTGATCCGTGCGGTCAACCTGCAAGAACTGTGGCACAACGGGGGTGAGTTGCTAACTCGTGAATAGAAAAACATCTACAAGTAGAAATCGAATAAACGACGACTCCTAGGTCAACTATATCATAAAGGTAATACTATGATATCTAGGGTGACCGGGTCATCATATGTGCCAACAATGTAATCAATACCTATATGTATGCAGATATAATCCAACAATATAACCAATGTCTGTATGCATGTGGATCTCATCCAACCATATAATCAATGTATGTATGCATCCGGATCTCGTCCAACCATATAATTAATGTATGTATGCATGCGGATCTCGTCCAACCATATAATTAATGTATGTATGCATGTAAGTATGAGGATATAAATCAACGGTGTCTCTCGCGACACATCAAAATCATGGAACCTGGGTGTCCAACATCGACACCCGAAAACATGATGAAACCCGTGTCCAGCATCGACACGAAAATCCTCATATCTCGGGCTCCGCCAGTCCAGATCGACCCACGGGCTCTGTCAGTTCGGATCGGCCCATATCATCTCTCGACTCCGGTCAGTATCCTCCGGATATCCGCCGAGCCCAAATACTATCACCGGTAGGTAGTGCTCTCCTGCCAGGTTTATCGTCATCCACAAAAAATCTCTCTCTCGTCCCGGGGTACCATACCGGGTCCACCAAGTACCTGCAAACGGAATTATCCGCCTCCTCGAATCGGGTTTCACATGTCACACTCAGAACCGAGAAAACACATGGTGGACGCACTGAAATATCATATTAAGAGAAAACGGGTTTTTTAAAACAGTACATACTTTCTTTGAAATAGCCACGGTTCTCAAATCTAGAAACCTAATGAAAACAGCATATCTCAATGCGTAAAATCATAAAGCATGATGTATGCGACATATGATAGGAATGTAAGCATATCCGTATATCATGCAACATAGAGAAGTGATATTACATATTAAGGGAAAACCGCTCTTTTAAATGATTCCAGTTTTTAAAATATAACATGCGGTCACCAATTCTCCAAAATCGAAGCCAGCATCATCTATGAATGTACAAACGTGTATGTACGTAGGCATGGATGCACAATATATATATATGCACACAAGTATGGGTGTACAAGTGGGTATATACACAAGTATGAGTGTACAATATGTATGTGCGCCAATATGGATGTACAAGTTGGTATATACGCAAGTATGAGTGTACAATATGTATGTGCGTCAATATGGATGTACAAGTGGGTATAAACGCAAGTATGAGTGTACAATATTTATGTGCGCTAATATGGATTACAAGTGGGTATATACGCAAGTAAATTATGCGAAGAGTCATATCATGATGCAACAATCCTACTTTGTAGTGACATGGCTGTTAGTTATATGTATGCCCTAGAGGCCATTACTGTACATTGGATGTATATTGTAGTGGATGCTGGGACATATATAGGTAGGACTTTCTTGCTCGACATGATAGTACGCTATCTGGTTGCTCTTTATCTTAACATGTATGCTTTCTGTCCCTCTGATCACATGTTGATAAAGCCCTTAGGTTGTGTACTCGACTTCCAGGACTATGATGCAGATCATACTAGTGGGGTCTGGGTAGTCAATGAGTACATCCTTCAATGTTCCTAGTCGTGGGAATATCGAGACGGGGCATCGATATTCCAGAGTAGACTAGCGTATATCTTCTCGACCCATGTGATGGGCGATGGATGATCCCATATCCATTGGTGTTTGACATCGGTGATGGTATGCGGGTGCTCAGTGGAGACTGGGTACACTGAACGGACTCGCCGAGAACTCCCAGATGGTATTATACCTCACATCAGATGGCAGTTCTCTGGTGACACTGGTACAGCTTAGTCTGTTGACCCGAGATCGTCATAGAGTCTTGTGTGTCTCCCACTGTGCTTTGATTTCCACCCTACCACGGCTCTACTGAGTCGTGCAAACAGGTGGTTTTTGGGCACAGTCCCGATTCACATAGAGGCAATGAGCGATAGGAGGGGATTCGTCTCTCCCGGTATTGGGGGTTGATGTTGCGCTATGCTCGACTGGCCATAACAGGAAATCCCTGGCCAGGGTTGCAGTGATATACTGGTAAGAGTTATCAGTAGTTTCACAAATGTTATTGACCTTACGTCGGCATGACTTATCGAGCTATTGGGGTCTGACGTTTACCACCCCTAGGCGAGATATGCGACATATCAGACGAACAAACCGGACAGTACGATAAGTGTTACTGGTTGGATTCACAGGAGTGTGAGCGGGCTTGCTTGTCGATCTTCTGATCGCTCAATACCCGGGTGGCCGTTACGTTTAGCAGACCGCTTGCGGCTTGTAGGTGTTTGATATGATCATCATCTGCTGCCGGCGTATTGACGAGTCTTTAGAGTCCTACACAGAGGTTTCCTAGCTCAAGCGAAACGAAATAGGAGCGCATATGAGATATGTGCGGGACCGAGAATAATGCGTGTATGTGATACCGTATTCTATTCTCGCGATGAATGTATCGATTGGTTGTATGCGATATAACCTAGTTATCGAATCAAGGATTGATTCGATAAGCCGATACATTGGATATTAGTCGGTTATATGCGATATGACCGGATCGTTAAATCAAGTATTGATTTAATGATTTAATGCATAATTATATATTTGATATATTACTTTGCATTAACTAATATTAGTTCACTTTAAATGGATTTTCTCACTTGATGTACACAAGTTGTATATGTGATATACTTTTGTGCACTTGTTTGTATCATGTTTGATGATACATGCTCACTTAGGTTTGTGTAAAGAATTGAACCATGGTTAAGTTAATGATTAGGGTTTTGGTTTATTTAATTACTTATCTATTTATTTATAATTCTTATTTTGGAAAAGATAAAGAGAGAATGGTGGCTTTATTTGTTTGTTTGTTGAAGCTTCTTGAAGCTTTGAACAAGTCCACCATTCTTGTCTCTTCCTTAACCCTAACCATTCAAGTTAACCATGGTCTATTCACTACACCTAATCATGGTTGGATTATGATAAGAATGAGTTGGATTTTCATTTTTGAATAATCCTTTTTATTCTATCATAATTCTTTCTCTTCTTCTTCTTCATCATCAACATGAAGCAACCTTGCTCCATCAATGGCAACTTGAGCAAATGAGTGAGAAATCCAATTCTAAAGTGAACCCACCCCCTATTTCTTCATCCTCTACCTCTTGCCAAGTAGTATAGGGTGTATCCATCACTAGTTTTCATGGCTTGGTGAAGTTGGAGCTTGATCTTGTGATGCCTCGACGTAGATCATCTTCGGCATCGAATCGACGACCAAGTCCGCCCTTTTCTCCGATGAAGCCGATGCTAGAGTCATGGATTCAATTTGGACAGCGGAAGGATGTCATCACGGAGCCTAGGAGGTGGAGGACCGGATCTACAAAGGTTGTAGCCTATTTCTTTTCAAGTTAAAGTTGTTTACTTGCATCGCATCGCCTCATTATCTAGTTAACGATCCGTATTAGGGTTTGTAGGCACTTGTAAAATTTTAATTGGCCATGTTTGATCACTTATGAGACTTCATTAGTGTGCCTAGGAACCCTACAGTGGTATCAGAGCCTAGCTAGAGCCTTAGGCGATGCGTAGACGGAGTTAGAAGTCCGATCGACCCGAAACCCTAACTCAAAACGGCTCTCTGGACATTTTCTGAATTCGTGGTTTTTTGAGAATTAAAAATATGCAGAAAACTCAGTAGAATATTCTAAGAATTACTGTGCAAGACGGGACCCATGAGTCGATAGAAGAGCGGCGGAATCGCGGCAATAGCATGCCTATTGCGGCGGTTCCGCGGCAAAATTGTCTAATCATTCAATTATATCTTCACAGTAATTCCTAGTTTTTAGTGCTGGTTTTCCTGGGAATTTTTAATTTGAATTCAAGAGTTGAATTTTCTGGGTTGTATTGGAGATTCGGAGATTCGATCGGACTGTCTAATTTTGTCTGTGTGTTTTTCCGGATAATTTTGGAATATGTTAAAAAGTTCGAACGGATATAAATACCCATTTTTTCCCCTGCCGGGAAATTTCCAATTGATGGACTATTTCGTAGTTTAACGACGTTCTAAGTAGTGCAAGTAACGCGATGGACCCTCTAGAAGACAACAAACCTTAACTCGATTATGCGACCGTCTTGAACTGCCCTTTGAACCTTAGGGTTTGGGGCAGTACGGCATGCCACATGTGAGGCGTTGGCTTGACCCTTCTACGGCTGGACCGTTGGTACTGAGGCACGAACTGAATGTTTTTAGACTTATTTCATGTGTTGAGCTGTATCGGGAAAACTTGGGTGTTCGATTGTTCGATCGAAAAGTTTAGCATTTTCTATTTATCCGGAATGTGATACAACATTTGGAATTCACAAGTAGTTATGAGATAACTGAATGAATGTTATAAACATAGCAGTTTAGTCTCACTTGATCGGTTGCCACGGAATTTTGATGTGATCAAAAGTCCGTCGCAATCACGTAGCGTACGCGGATACTCGCCGGGTAAACTTAATAGACAGCCTCACCCCATAGCCCCGACTAAGTGACTGTAGGCGAACCCCATCGCCGAAAGCATCCGTTCGGGTGCTCGCGGTAGCGGTGTTCCGCCTTGGTGCACTTGGTCGACGGCGTCGGGGTGCAGCCGCCTACTAAAGTTTGCGACGAGCATTCGATCAGAATGTCGGGAATCTTGTTGAATTACCCGACTTTATATTGAAAAGTGTTTTCGATTTTGAGACTAAAATGCGGGGTTTATAATTGTTAGGCATGCGATGTCTAAGTATTTCATTTGATTAGGCATACGATGTCTAAAGCGGTTGCGGATTCCAATTGTTGTAGTTTTACACTTTCTTTTCTGTGACCGTAAGTGTAATATGTGATATCGCCGGTTTCGTTGCTATATGTCAACGACAATTGGGATGCGCATATTTACTTACGTTGATGACATGTGATGTTATGTGTTGCTGGATATGTTATATTGCATCGTCGTGTTTGAATAGCCGGGGGTTTTTATGTGAGATGGGTGTTTTTCATTTTCATTCATGTAAAAACTTGTATGTAATATTCTTTTATTGAGGCACTTCCAGGTTGCGGAAGATGTCACCTTTTGTATATTATTTACTTTTCCGCATTAGGATAGACCCAAGGAGGGGAGCACAAGTAACCGGGTTCTGGGGTCCAGTAGGAGACCAACTCGAGGAGTCGAGTCCGGGTCTCCTAACCCTAGAATTGGTAGGGTTGCTTGCCGCTCTCGTAGGGGTCTAGGGGTGTGGGATTGGCTATTCATCACGATCGTGGAATCCGTGTTTTATACTGGCTCGTATTGAAAACACGGACGTCCTAGTATATCCAATATTTCATATGATATTTTCTGCTGCGTTATCTGTGATGTGATCATGTGATGTTCTGTGATAGATATAGTATATAGTATATATGATATATTATATAGACGTTGCTTATGTTTTACACCCGCGCTAGCCCTGCCCCGCTCTGCCGTTAGTTACCTAACCTAACGGTGCACGAGGGGACATCGAGGCGAATGCGGATGGCATAAGCGTACGTTATATTTATCTGTGATGTTTAGGTGGACTCTAATGATGGGATATTCATTAATGAGATTAATGAAAGAAAATAAACCTAAAAGATGTTGTGGAATCGAATTTCAAAATAAACAGGTAGCTACAGTTCTTGCTTTGCATCGCGGTGTTCCTTGTAGAACATCCTGCACCTTATTCGATGAGGAAAGGACCGAGATCCCTTCACCGGGAGTGACTCCTTTAGCAATAACTGGCAGATGCTACAACCCTCGGTTTGTCTTTGATCGCTTCTATAGTTTCCGCTTTGCACAGTGATATATATGATATATCCCGCACCTCATTCGACGAGGAAAGGGCCGACGATCCCTTCACCGGGAGTGACCCCTTTAGCAAAACTAGAAAAGCTTCAAAAACATTCCATTTAAAAACCATTTGATTCCGCAACGAGATCAAGTTCAAAGCGTTAAAGGTTTTCATAAAAACCATTCGCAACCCTCCGTCATTTTAGGAAGTAGAGTACTTAGTATTCGTGCTGTGTTTGTTGACCATAGTCAAGGCAAAGTGTACGGTAGCTAAGTGATGTCTTCCTACACCGCATATGATGCGATTAGTTAGGACAGTCATGTGGCTTTGTTGACCTTAGCCAAGGGTCATGTGGGTGGGTCTAATTAATCACGAAATGACGGGTAGAACTTGACTAGTGCTTATGATTTGTTGACCTTAGCCAAGGTCATAGGTGCTAGGGGTAAAAACCTTTATCGGGAGTTTCAAGTGTTGAAATTTGCAATGAGATTGCATACCTTCTATATGATAGTTGGATCCCGATACCCACTACTGTGAGTAATTGTTACTCCTGGGAGAGTTTTGCACTTTGCAATTAGCCGATCAAGTAAGTGTCTAGAAAGGTGTCAACGGGGTTACGCCTCTGGGAAAACGAGGTTTACAGTAATTAGGTCCGTGCGAAAGCACGGGGAACCTCCCTCAAAGTACCGACACTGGCCTGGTTGAAAGATTGGCAAACTTGTAGAGTGTAATTAATCCCGGCAAGTCTTTCCTTTTAGGGTTTGAAGGAAGATTTGATAAAAACAGTAGGAGCCATCCTGATTAGATAAAATAAATAACCAATCTGATCTTGCAAGAGCGCATGCTGAGTGCTTTCTTCTCTCTCTCTCTCCAGGTAGCGACCATATCACGCCTTAATCAAGATAATAATATGGATGTATTGACCGAACCCGCTTGTTATACTGAGCTGGGGAACGTTGGTCCCGCTCCAACTTATAATTGTTATAAGACAGAGCAGGAAATAGGGGAATACCAGAATTCCTATGCCGCCCAAACAAAGAAAGTGCATGTGATGCATCTTCTTCGGGTGTGTTCGTTACACAGAACTGTTTCTTAGTATCCTTTGTATCCTGGGTATTTGATACCGAATCAGGATCCCAGATATGTAATCTGTTACATAGGGCTATAAAAGGGTAGAAAAACTGAGAACGGGTGATAAGTTTCATGAGACAGAAAACGGGGCAAGTGTTGCAGCCAAGTCTGTTGGTCACTGTCACCCTGTATTACCAATACATTGATTCTGAACAAATGCTATTAGATACCGAACCTGATATACAAAATCATATCAGTCTCTTTATTAGTAAAGAAAGGATATAATTTTGTATTGATGGATAATGTTTTGAACATTTCCTATATCAAAAGTTGATCGGTTCAGGCACGTTATCTAAAAGCATTGATGTTCTAAATCAAACTACAGTTCCTAGTATACAGAACACACACAAGAGGAAGAGTTTAGAAATGAACGAATCCTTCTTGAGGCATTGTAGACTAGGTCATATCAATGCGACCCGACTGGCTGAAGTTACATTTTAGATGCATATTTAAATATGTTTGAATTTACATCTTGTGAAACTTGCCAGTATGTCACAAAGATAAGATGACCATAGCTTATTTTATTGAAAACAGAGAAAGAGTTAGTAAACTCTTGGGACTGATACATGATGATGTATGTAAGGTCTCCTGTCTACACATGCCAGGACTGGTTCTTTATACTTCATTACGTTCTCTGATAATCTCTCAAGATTCAGTCATATATTCCTGTTGAAACATAAGTCTGAACCTTTTGAGGTATTCACAGAATATAAGTAGGAAGTAGAGAACCAAAATACGGGTATAAGTATTATGTCCTATGATGAGATCAGGGAGGAGAATACTTGTGCATGGAATCCTTGGACTATTCTAAAGGAAAATGAGATTCTCTCTCAGTATTACTCCTCTGAATACACCGCAGCACAACGGTGTATCGGGGCGGAGCAATTACACAATATTAGATATCGTGTGCTCTATGATGAGTATTACTAAGTTACCTATGTCCTTTCGGGGTTGTGCACTTGAGAAGCTGCATACCTATTGAATTGGGTTCGAATCAAATCAGTGCCTACCACTCCATATGAGATATGGTATTTGAAGAACCCATCTCTTAAGCGAGTTAAGATTTGGGGTTGTCCGACCTATGTCTAAAAGCAAAATCCGAACAAAATCGAGGTAAGGTCAGTTCTGTAGAACTGGAAAGGTTCCAGCTATACAAAACTGCAGATGATTTGACAGAACCAAAGGATTCTATAGTCCCCGACGAACCTCAGCCTCTCCGCCGATCTGGTAGGGTTCCTTACCTGCCTGAGAGATACCTCGGTTTCTCGATGACAGTGGGAGCGAGGAATGCATCATGAGATGATGACCCAACTAGTTTCGAGCAGGCCATCAAGAGTAGGGACTTTGTAAGAATGGCTGGATGCTTAGTGATCTGAGATGGAATCCATATACACCAACAAAGTATGGACTTTGGTTGCTATATCTGAAGGGTTAAATCCCCATCAGGAGCAAGTATATCTTGAGAAGATTACTTGGTGTAGATGGAAAAGTTGAGACTTTCAAAGCTGGACTTGTTAAAGGTCTTCGTCATCGACCAAGAGCGGAAAATGATGAAACCTTTTCCAGGGACTATACTTAAGTCCATTAAGATCCTACTTACCATTGCTACATACCATGACTGCAATATCTGGTGGTTGGGTGCCATGACTACTTTTCTAAATAATGATTTAGAAGAGAACGTCTATAAGAACACAGCCAGAGGGCTTCCTAAACAGTGGGAGCAGCGGAAACATGTGCAAGTTGCTTTACAGAATAAAGCAGGCATCGCGGAGTTGGAACGTCTGTTTTGATGTGGTAGTCAAACTGTTTGAATTCATCAAAAAGGTAGACGAACCTTGTATATATAAAAAGGTAGTAGAGAGTAAGGCAGGCATCCTCGTATTGTACGTGGACAACATACTCTTGATAGGAAAAGAGTTTCCTATACTACGCTCGGTCAATCTCCGCTTATCACAAGGATTCTCCAATAGGATCAAAGTGATACCTCCTAAATCCTGAGTTTTCATCTATGAGATAGATGTAATTTGATGCTAGGATTCTCACTAGATGTAGTGAGATGGTATCAATCGATCCTGGGGAGAATCACTGGAAGGGTTCCAGGGTGATAAAGACGACTGAATGTCAGTCACAGGCATTGTCTTTACCCTCGGTAAAGGGACGGTATGTTGGAAGATTTCCAAGATAGATACCGTGACAAGCTAGACGATAAAGGCTGGTAACATCGCTATTAAAGATACTACCAAAGATGCAGTTTGGGTGTATATTGGTTCATAAGATGAACTAGGTTCCTATCATTGTATGATAATAGAAGTGTGGCTTCGGCCCTGGAACCCTGGTCCCATCAGTGACCCAGACATATGTTAGTGTTTATGCCCTAGAAGGCCATTACTGTATCATACTAGCTTGTATATTACTTAATGGAAGCTTGGGATATTCACATGTATATAACAGTCTTGCTAAACATGGTAGTATGCTACTTGGTTTTTCTATCTTAATATGTGAGTGTACGTATTGATAGAGCTCTTAGGATCTTGCTTGTCTACCAGCGTTGTGATGGCAGTCACACTAGTGGGGGCTGGGTAGTCTACAAGCACATCCTTATTCAGGTCCCCGGTCGTTGGATTATCGAGACAGAGCATCGATACTCCGGAGTAGACTGGTGTGTACGCTTCTCATCCCAGTTGGGGAGATGGTCTGTCCCACAGCCGTCAGTACGTCGTACTGGAGATAGTATACAGGTGCTCGTTAGGTTACGGGTACACCGGACAGGACTCACAGGGAACTGTTGGTTGGTTTGATACCAGTCGTCAGTAAACAGTTCCCAGGTGACATGAGTACAGCGTAGTCCGCAGACTTGACACTGCTACTTCGCCTCGAGTGTGTCCCACTGTTCTTAGATTGCTACCCTACCACGGCTCAAAGGAGTCGTGCAAACAGGTGGCAGTTGGGTGCAGTCCCGAGCACTTGGAGGCAGTGGCGGTTAGACAGGATTCGTCCCTCCCGGTATTGGGAGTAGATATCGTGCTGTGTCAGAGAGCCATTACGCAAAGTCCCTGGCCAGGGCAAGCGAGATTTGCTGGTAGGTTCCAGTAGTTTCTCAGGGTGTAATGGGCTTACCTCCGACACGACTTATACCGCTATTAGGGGACTGACGCTTGCCGCCCCCCTAGGCCCGATATGCGATAGTCTTGGACGAACGGACCGGACTGTATGGAGATTGTCACATCTGACTCAGTAGGAGTTCGGATGGGTTTACTCATCGGCCTTCTTATCGACAACTACCTGGGGACCGTTACGTACAGCTAGTGCCGCTTGCGGTCTGTAGTTAAACCCACTGCCAGCGTAGCAGTCGAGTCTCTAGAGTCCCACACAGAGAGTTTCCTACTCCAGGCGAAACGATATAGAGGTTGCATGGTTTTGCGACAAAGGGTTCGGACGCATACGTGCGTTTACGCGCGTACGACTTTCGGACAGTTTTTACCAGTCGGCTTTGGTTTAAGCCAGTTACTGGTATCCGGTTATTGGATTTTTACAGTCTAAAGTTTTTCCGTATTTTTGCGG
Organism: Agapanthus africanus; assembly: GCA_030015575.1. Taxonomy (NCBI): domain Eukaryota; kingdom Viridiplantae; phylum Streptophyta; class Magnoliopsida; order Asparagales; family Amaryllidaceae; genus Agapanthus; species Agapanthus africanus. Next base: position 343,395,906 of record JASDDO010000012.1, read on the forward strand.
ATTGGAGGGGCGTTCTCGTAATTGTACGAGAAGCTTCTAGAAGATGTGACTAAGGAGGTTTCTTTTTGGAAAGAAAGTGAGTCATGGTGGTGATTCATTCATTTCATTAATGCACATTTATTGCTTAATGACTCATGCTAATGAATCACCACTAGATATTTTATGAAGCATGCTTATTCATTTCCTTTATTCATTATTCTTAAAAAGAAATGCTTCATAATATATTATGATACACTCTCTCTCTTCTCATTATCTAATCTCACATTCTCTCTCCTCAAGCTCTCATCTTCAAACCCTAATCCTTAATCCTTATGTGTTGAGATCAAAGGATTAGTTAGACTAAACAATCCATAACCTTCACTCTACATCATCCTTTCATCTTTGATTAGCAATCAAAGTTGATTAGTTACCTCAAGTTAGAGGTTTAGCTTGGAGTTTCGCTCTCGGGTGGATCGTCTACTACCTAGAGAAGGTCGAGGAGAACAAAGGAGGACACAAAGACGAAGGACTAGTTTCGATCGGTATAATCCCTTAACACTATAGTTTAGTATAGCTATGTGTTCGGTTATTATTTGTTTAGCTTCGATTCAAGCGGTTAGTCGATGTTCGTTCTTTAAACTTGATCGTTTTTGAAAATTCCGCCTCCCCATAAGTACTGGGGTGTACTACATCGACTTACAGTGGTATCAGAGCCTCGCTAAACAATAAATAACTTAATTGCAAATTTGTACGAATTTCGAACGGAAAAACAAAGCCGCAAAACCCTAATTCTGTCAAGTTTCTGTCGAAGTTAAAATGAAGTCCTAAAATTTTTCTGGTGTGTTCAGAGAGCTTGACATGACCACAGGAGAACACCCAAGAAATTCGAGCACATGATTCGACTAAAGCGCCGCGGAAGGGCGGCGGATCCCACCGATTCGCCGCGCTTCCGCGGCCGAGTTGCCGAGTCATGGGCTCATTTTTCATGGGTGGGTCCTCTCTGGTGTTTGGGGTTTTCTGGAATATTTAATTATTGCTCAGGTTACTGTTTAACAGAGCAGATTTTGGAGCAATATTGATGTTGTTTATTCGATCGAATTGTACAGTATTTGCGTATTGGATTATATCTGTGATTGTTTAATGTGTTCGTAAACCTCCCCTAACTGCTAGTATGTCGGTTGGCAGGGGGTTGCACATTTCTGAAATGGTTATATCTGTTTGTGCATATAAACTGTATTGGACTGTTGTGGTGTATAGCCGGGGTTAGCAATGGGTTATTGACTAATTCATTTGTTGTAAATGTAATTTGTTGTAATATTATTTTCGCGGGGCACTTCCAGGTTGCGGTTGTAGCCACCGTTGTATTATTTCATTTTACTGTTTTTGCTCCTAGGACTGACCCAAGGTGGGGTACACAGACTGCCGGGTGGGTAGTTTACCGTACCCGTAGGGGTCGAGGGTGGGGTAACGGCTATTCATCACAACTGTGTAATCTGTCTTTTCTTGCAGGCTCAAAAGAAATACAGATTGCTTGCAAATCCAATATTGTTTATCTGTGTTCTGGAATGAATATCATTGCGTCAGACGAATGTAAAATATCTATATTTATGATAGCTATTTAGACGCCACTTATGTTTTACACCCGCGCTAGCCCAGCCCCCGCTCTGTCGTTAGTTAAGTAACCTAACGGGTGATGACGGGACCCCGTGGCGAATGCGGATGGCATAAGAGGACGTTGTATTTTCGTTGTTTTCTGCAATGATAGGTTAATGATGGGACGCATTATCTATAATGCAAAGTAAAACAAACCAAAGTTTAAATCGTTGGAACAATTTAAAAGAAACCACTCGGTTATTTTTAAAACAGATATTTTTAAATGCGGAGCTTTAACCACTCCTTTTAAAAGCTATCAGGTTCCTTCGGTTATATCAAGTTCACTACGTTCACGGTTTCGCCAAAACCAGTCGTAGCCCTCCGTCATTTCATTTGGGTATTCAGTAGTATTCAAGCTATGCATTTTGGCCAAAGTCAAGGCATAGTGTTTGGTAGCTACTGGGTTTTCATTTGTTGCATAAGATAGATGAGTTGGTTTGGGACAGTCGTATTACCATTTGACCAAAGTCAGGGGTATATACGGATGGGTTCAAATTGACAAGATAATGACGGGTAGAACTTGACATGTGACTTATGACATTTTGACCAAAGCCAAGGTCATAAGAGCATGGGGCAAAAACTAATATCGGGAATTTCTAAAGAAACTGAAATTTGCAAAGAGATGCATACCATTTTGAGTTTGATGAATGTTGGTAGCATTCCTACAACATTATCAGACGATGATATTTGGATCCCGATCCTACTGTGAGTATATGCTACTTATCAGGATATTCGTCACTTAACGATCAATGCTATAAACCTAGTAGGTGTCCAGAAAAGTGTCAGCAGGGTTACGCCCCCAGAGAAAAGAGGTTACTTAATTAAGGAACTTCGCAAAAGCGTTGGAAAACCTCCCTCGAAGTATCGACACCGGCCTGGCTGAACGGTTAAGCAAGTATTGTACGGTGAGAATAGTCTTGGCTAATTCTTCTTTTATGGTTTGAGGAAGGATTCGAGAAACAGTGGGAGCCATCCAGTTTAGATAAACTAAAAACCACTCTAAACTTGCAAGAGCATCATGCTAAAGAGTTTTCTTCTCTCTCTCCTAATTGCAGCGACCCTGAAAATGACTGGACTTAAGTTACTTTTAGAGAAAAATATACTGACGGGGCCAAACTATAAAGATTGGCTGCGGAATGTCAAGATGGCTTTGACCTATGACAAACTGGGGTACGTCCTCACCGCTACAGCACCTGCTGTCCTTGGTCCCAAATCCAGCAATGCGGATAAGGAAATCCGCAAAACCTGGGATTTAGATTGCGCGAGAGCCAAGTGCATCGTGCTTGCCTCGATGAACAATGAACATCAGAGGAGGCACGAGGATATGTCTCTAGATAGCATATTTCTCCATACAAAGGAACTTTATGGAGAGCAATCTCGTATAGCAAGATACGAGACCTCTAAGAAATTGTTTCGAGCGAGGTTGGCTGTCGGGTCATCAGTAGGTGAACATGTCCTACAGATGATCGGCTATATTGAAGAGCTCGCAGACCTTGGGACGACTTTGGATAATGAGCTCTATACAGACCTTGTTCTCCAGTCCCTTCCTCCCACCTACGCCCAGTTTATCCTCAACTTCAATCTTCAAGGAAAAGAAGTTGAACTTGCGGAACTCCTGAACATGTTAAGGAGTGCAGAGGGCACCTTGCAGAAGGCAAGGGAAACACCCGCTATGTTTGTTGGCGGTTCATCTTCTTCCGGGTCCAAGGCTAGGGCCAAAGGAAGGAAGAAGAAGGCCGCACCCAGACCTAGAGGAGGTGTTAGTAAGGTGGGAAAGAAGGGAAAGAAAAAGTTTACAGCACCGGTAGTTGGCCTGGATGAGTGCTTCCATTGTCACAGGAAAGGGCACTGGAAGAAGGATTGCAAGGCGTGGAACGCCAAGAACCAGGAACCGAAGCAAGTTGTGGCTTCGACTTCAGGTGTGTTTGTAATTGAGAATTGTCTGTCGATCAACTCTACTTCCTGGGTATTGGATACCGGATCAGGATCTCATATTTGCAATTCATTGCAGGCACTGAGAAACCGTAGAGTGCTGAAGGAAGGTGATATGATCCTCAGGGTTGCTAACGGAGCTAGCGTGGGAGCTGCGTCCGTCGGGGATTTTCACCTAGGATTGACGAGTGGACACATTTTGGTTTTACATAACTGTTATTTTGTACCCAGCTTAACGTGTAATATCATATCAGTTTCCTTGTTATCAAATAAAGGTTATGATTTCACGTTTGTAAGAGATGTTGTAAATATCCACCTTAATCATGGTTTGATTGGGTCCGGTACTCTAAATAACGGCATATATGTGTTAAACCAACTCCAAATTTTCAATGTCCAGAACACACTAAAAAGAAAGTCTCCAGATTTAAATAAAGCTTTCTTATGGCATTGTAGACTGGGTCACATCAATGAGAGAAGGTTGACTAAGTTGCATAGAGAAGGATATTTGGACACGTTCGAATATCAAACTTATGACACTTGTCAATCTTGTCTCAAAGGAAAGATGACAAAGACTCCATTCACTGGACAAGGAGTAAGAGCGAGCGAGCTCTTAGGACTCATACACAGTGATGTATGCGGTCCAATGTCTACACATGCGAGAGGTGGTTTTTCCTATTTCATTACTTTCACGGATGATTACTCAAGATACGGATTCATTTATCTGATGAAACATAAATCCGAGGCTTTTGAGAAATTCCAAGAGTATAAGAATGAAGTAGAAAACCAAACCGGCAAAAGTATAAAAACACTGAGATCTGATCGAGGTGGAGAATACTTAAGTGCCGAGTTTCTAGGTTACCTAAAAGAGAAAGGAATTCTCTCTCAGCTTACTCCTCCATACACTCCACAGCATAACGGTGTATCGGAGAGACGGAATCGAACCCTATTGGATATGGTACGATCCATGATGAGTAATGCTGAGTTACCGCGATCTTTCTGGGGTTATGCGCTAGAATCAGCGGCATATCTTCTGAACAGAGCTCCTACCAAGACTGTGCCTACCACTCCATATCAGATGTGGACTGGGAAGAAACCCCATCTTCAGCATATGAAGATTTGGGGATGTCCAGCTTTTGTTAAAAAGCAGCATGTGGACAAGCTCGAGGCACGATCAGTAAAATGTATGTTTGTGGGATATCCAAAGAACTCCAAGGGATATTATTTCTATTACGCAGAGGAACAAAAGGTTTTTGTTTCTCGTAATGCCCATTTTCTGGAAAATCAGTTTTTAGAAAAGGAAATAAGTGGGAGCGAAATAGAACTGGAAGAAATTCCAGAACCACAAACTACTACTGAAAGTTTGGTAGAACCAGAGGTTCAAGAAGAACAGAATATTCCCACACCCCTCCGCAGGAGTAGTAGGCCGTCTCGTCCGCCTGAGAGATACTACGGTTTTCTCATAGACGGGGATAGAGAGGATTGCATCATAGATGATGATGAACCTACTGACTTCCAGCAGGCCATCCAGAGCGGCGACTCGGTACGATGGCTAGATGCAATGCGGACCGAAATGGAGTCCATGTACACCAACAAAGTATGGACTTTGGACTTTGCTCCAGATGGGGTAAAACCCATAGGATGCAAATGGATCTTCAAGAAAAAGATTGGTGTAGATGGACAGGTGGAAACCTATAAGGCTAGACTTGTTGCAAAGGGTTTTCGTCAAAGACCTGGTTTGGACTATGACGAAACTTTTTCTCCAGTGGCTATGCTCAAATCCATTCGGGTCCTTCTTGCTATTGCTGCCTTCCATGATTATGAAATCTGGCAGATGGACGTAAAGACGGCTTTTCTGAATGGAAATTTAGAAGAAAGCGTCTATATGGATCAGCCAGAGGGTTTCAATCAGAGTGGGAGCAGCGGGAAAGTATGCAAGCTGCTTAAGTCCATTTACGGACTAAAGCAGGCATCGCGGAGTTGGAACATCTGTTTTGATGAGACAGTCAAAGAATATGACTTTATCAAAAATCTAGATGAACCGTGCATATATAGTAAAGTTGTGGCCAGAAGTGTCGTATTCCTCGTCTTGTACGTGGATGACATTCTATTGATAGGAAATGACATTCCTATGCTACAATCTGTCAAAGGATTCTTGTCACACAGGTTCTCCATGAAAGACCTGGGTGATGCCTCTTACATTCTGGGGATCCGGATCTATCGTGATAGATCCAAGAGGATGTTGGGACTTTCGCAGTCCAGGTATATCGACACTGTACTGAAAAGATTCAGTATGGAAGATTCTAAGCGCGGTAATCTACCGGCTTGTCACGGAATCACCCTCTCCAAAGAGATGTCTCCCAAGACTGATTTGGAAAGGGAACGCATGTCTATTATACCCTACGCTTCTGCGGTAGGCTCTATAATGTATGCGATGTTGTGTATCAGACCAGATGTAGCTTACGCACTAAGCGTGGTAAGCCGGTATCAGTCAGACCCAGGGGAGAAACACTGGATAGCAGTAAAGAACATTCTCAAGTACCTGAGGAGGACTAAGGAGATGTTCTTGGTTTACGGCGGAAAAGACCTCAGGTTGGAGGCCTTTGCTGATTCCGGCTTCCAGAGTGATAAGGACGATTCCAAGTCCATGTCGGGTTATGTCTTTACCCTCAATGGAGGGGCGGTGTGCTGGAAGAGCTCCAAGCAGGACACCGTTGCTGACTCGACGATGGAAGCGGAGTATATAGCTGCTTGCGATGCCGCAAAAGAAGCAGTCTGGATGAAGAAGTTCCTAACAGAACTTCAGGTGGTTCCTACCATAGTTGATCCAATACCTCTGTATTGCGACAACAACGGAGCTATAGCTTTAGCGAAGGAACCAAGGTCCCATCAGAAGTCCAGACACATCTTGAGGCGGTATCACCTGATCAGGGAGATCATTGATCGTCAGGAGATCGAGGTTCGGAGAGTTGCTTCAGAAGAGAACATTGCTGATCCATTCACGAAGGCCCTTCCTCAGATTCAGTTCGAGAGGCTGCTCGAGACCATTGGTCTGCGATATGCCAGTACATGGCCCTAGTGCAAGTGGGAGATTGTTAGTGTTTATGCCCTAGAAGGCCATTACTGTATCATACTAGCTTGTATATTACTTAATGGAAGCTTGGGATATTCACATGTATATAACAGTCTTGCTAAACATGGTAGTATGCTACTTGGTTTTTCTATCTTAATATGTGAGTGTACGTATTGATAGAGCTCTTAGGATCTTGCTTGTCTACCAGCGTTGTGATGGCAGTCACACTAGTGGGGGCTGGGTAGTCTACAAGCACATCCTTATTCAGGTCCCCGGTCGTTGGATTATCGAGACAGAGCATCGATACTCCGGAGTAGACTGGTGTGTACGCTTCTCATCCCAGTTGGGGAGATGGTCTGTCCCACAGCCGTCAGTACGTCGTACTGGAGATAGTATACAGGTGCTCGTTAGGTTACGGGTACACCGGACAGGACTCACAGGGAACGGTTGGTTGGTTTGATACCAGTCGTCAGTAAACAGTTCCCAGGTGACATGAGTACAGCGTAGTCCGCAGACTTGACACTGCTACTTCGCCTCGAGTGTGTCCCACTGTTCTTAGATTGCTACCCTACCACGGCTCAAAGGAGTCGTGCAAACAGGTGGCAGTTGGGTGCAGTCCCGAGCACTTGGAGGCAGTGGCGGTTAGACAGGATTCGTCCCTCCCGGTATTGGGAGTAGATATCGTGCTGTGTCAGAGAGCCATTACGCAAAGTCCCTGGCCAGGGCAAGCGAGATTTGCTGGTAGGTTCCAGTAGTTTCTCAGGGTATAATGGGCTTACCTCCGACACGACTTATACCGCTATTAGGGGACTGACGCTTGCCGCCCCCCTAGGCCCGATATGCGATAGTCTTGGACGAACGGACCGGACTGTATGGAGATTGTCACATCTGACTCAGTAGGAGTTCGGATGGGTTTACTCATCGGCCTTCTTATCGACAACTACCTGGGGACCGTTACGTACAGCTAGTGCTGCTTGCGGTCTGTGGTTAAACCCACTGCCAGCGTAGTAGTCGAGTCTCTAGAGTCCCACACAGAGAGTTTCCTACTCCAGGCGAAACGATATAGAGGTTGCATGGTTTTGCGACAAAGGGTTCGGACGCATACGTGCGTTTACGCGCGTACGACTTTCGGACAGTTTTTACCAGTCGGCTTTGGTTTAAGCCAGTTACTGGTATCCGGTTATTGGATTTTTACAGTCTAAAGTTTTTCCGTATTTTTGCGGATTGGAGGGGCGTTCTCGTAATTGTACGAGAAGCTTCTAGAAGATGTGACTAAGGAGGTTTCTTTTTGGAAAGAAAGTGAGTCATGGTGGTGATTCATTCATTTCATTAATGCACATTTATTGCTTAATGACTCATGCTAATGAATCACCACTAGATATTTTATGAAGCATGCTTATTCATTTCCTTTATTCATTATTCTTAAAAAGAAATGCTTCATAATATATTATGATACACTCTCTCTCTTCTCATTATCTAATCTCACATTCTCTCTCCTCAAGCTCTCATCTTCAAACCCTAATCCTTAATCCTCATGTGTTGAGATCAAAGGATTAGTTAGACTAAACAATCCATAACCTTCACTCTACATCATCCTTTCATCTTTGATTAGCAATCAAAGTTGATTAGTTACCTCAAGTTAGAGGTTTAGCTTGGAGTTTCGCTCTCGGGTGGATCGTCTACTACCTAGAGAAGGTCGAGGAGAACAAAGGAGGACACAAAGACGAAGGACTAGTTTCGATCGGTATAATCCCTTAACACTATAGTTTAGTATAGCTATGTGTTCGGTTATTATTTGTTTAGCTTCGATTCAAGCGGTTAGTCGATGTTCGTTCTTTAAACTTGATCGTTTTTGAAAATTCCGCCTCCCCATAAGTACTGGGGTGTACTACATCGACTTACAACATATTCTGAGGAAGCATCACCTGATCACAGAGATAGTTGATCTCCAAAGTGATCGAGGTTAGGAGAGTAGACACAGAGGATAACACGGCGAATCCACTCACGAAGGCCTTTTCCCAAAGAGAGACTTTTAGGGGATGGTTGAATATTAGATACTACAACTACTGCTACAGATGGCCCTAGTGCAAGTGGGAGATTGTTAGTTATATGTATGCCCTAGAGGCCATTACTGTACATTGGATGTATATTGTAGTGGATGGTGGGACATATATAGGTAGGACTTTCTTGCTCGACATGATAGTACGCTATCTGGTTGCTCTTTATCTTAACATGTATACTTTCTGTCTCTCTGATCACATGTTGATAAAGCCCTTAGGATGTGTACTCGACTTCCAGGACTATGATGCAGATCATACTAGTGGGGTCTGGGTAGTCAATGAGTACATCCTTCAATGTTCCTAGTCGTGGGAATATCGAGACGGGGCATCGATATTCCAGAGTAGACTAGCGTATATCTTCTCGACCCATGTGATGGGCGATGGATGATCCCATATCCATTGGTGTTTGACATCGGAGATGGTATGCGGGTGCTCAGTGGAGACTGGGTACACTGAACGGACTCGCCGAGAACTCCCAGATGGTATTATACCTTACGTCAGATGGCAGTTCTCTGGTGACACTGGTACAGCTTAGTCTGTTGACCCGAGATCGTCATAGAGTCTTGTGTGTCTCCCACTGTGCTTTGATTTCCAACCTACCACGGCTCTACTGAGTCGTGCAAACAGGTGGTTTTTGGGTACAGTCCCGATTCACATAGAGGCAATGAGCGATAGGAGGGGATTCGTCTCTCCCGGTATTGGGGGTTGATGTTGCGCTATGCTCGATTGGCCATAACAGGAAATCCCTGGCCAGGGTTGCAGTGATATACTGGTAAGAGTTATCAGTAGTTTCACGAATGTTATGGACCTTACGTCGGCATGACTTATCGAGCTATTGGGGTCTGACGTTTACCACCCCTAGGCGAGATATGCAACATATCAGACGAACAGACCGGACTGTACGATAAGTGTTACTGGTTGGATTCACAGGAGTGTGAGCGGGCTTGCTTGTCGATCTTCTGATCGCTCAATACCCGGGTGGCCGTTACGTTTAGCAGACCGCTTGCAGCTTGTAGGTGTTTGATATGATCATCATCTGCTGCCGGCGTATTGACGAGTCGTTAGAGTCCTACACAGAGGTTTCCTAGCTCAAGCGAAACGAAATAGGAGCGCATATGAGATATGTGCGGGACCGAGAATAATGCGTGTATGTGATACCGTATTCTATTCTCACGATGAATGTATCGATTGGTTGTATGCGATATAACCTAGTTATCGAATCAAGGATTGATTCGATAAGCCGATACATTGGATATTAGTCGGTTATATGCGATATGACCGGATCGTTAAATCAAGTATTGATTTAATGATTTAATGCATAATTATATATTTGATATATTACTTTGCATTAACTAATATTAGTTCACTTTAAATGGATTTTCTCACTTGATGTACACAAGTTGTATATGTGATATACTTTTGTGCACTTGTTTGTATCATGTTTGATGATACATGCTCACTTAGGTTTGTGTAAAGAATTGAACCATGGTTAAGTTAATGATTAGGGTTTTGGTTTATTTAATTACTTATCTATTTATTTATAATTCTTATTTTGGAAAAGATAAAGAGAGAATGGTGGCTTTGTTTGTTTGTTTGTTGAAGCTTCTTGAAGCTTTGAACAAGTCCACCATTCTTGTCTCTTCCTTAACCCTAACCATTCAAGTTAACCATGGTCTATTCACTACACCTAATCATGGTTGGATTATGATAAGAATGAGTTGGATTTTCATTTTTGAATAATCCTTTTTATTCTATCATAATTCTTTCTCTTCTTCTTCTTCATCATCAACATGAAGAAACCTTGCTCCATCAATGGCAACTTGAGCAAATGAGTGAGAAATCCAATTCTAAAGTGAACCCACCTCCTATTTCTTCATCCTCTACCTCTTGCCAAGTAGTATAGGGTGTTTCCTTCACTAGTTTTCATGGCTTGGTGAAGTTGGAGATTGATCTTGTGATGCCTCGACGTAGATCATCTTCGGCATCGAATCGACGACCAAGTCCGCCCTTTTCTCCGATGAAGCCGATGCTAGAGTCATGGATTCAATTTGGACAGCGGAGGGACGTCATCACGGAGTCTAGGAGGTGGAGGACCGGATCTACAAAGGTTGTAGCCTCTTTCTTTTCAAGTTAAAGTTGTTTACTTGCATCGCATCGCCTTATTATCTAGTTAACGATCCGTATTAGGGTTTGTAGGCACTTGTAAAATTTTAATTGGCCCTGTTTGATCACTTGTGAGACTTCATTAGTGTGCCTAGGAACCCTACAATGGCAATTATCGATAATGAAGTGTGTGAGCCGGTAAATCTGTGAAAGTGTAACATACGCATCATCGATAATGGTGCAGGTGTAACGTTTTAGAAATCGTTATGTGAATTTTTCCGTTTTAGGGTAAAATTGTCGGTATTTTCTGTTTTAACCCGACTGTGATCAAACGTCCGTATAGACTTGCCAGCACCTAGTTTAGCTAAAATAAAGGTAGTGCGCGAGCTTTGGAGGTATTTGGGAAGTTTTGGTTCAGATAGAATTTTTCCCTATTTTAATATTATTTTAATGCGGTATTTACATTTTGGGTTTGGGAAAATTCTCCAAAATTTGTATCTTGGCAAATTAATCAAGTTTGAGTTAACAAAACCTTCACATAATATCTAGATCTTTGTGTTGACTAAGGGAATTAAGTTTTAAAAGAAAAGAAAAAAAAATGGAGAGGTGGCATTCATGCATGTGTATGCATTTATGTGCATTTATTGCAATTTCTTGCTAGAACAATCCACACAAGTCTTCACAAATCTCCCCACTCCCTCTATTGGCCGAGGCCTCCTCCTTCTTCTGCTCTTGATCACTTCCTTCACCAATTTCAAGCCAAATAAATCTCAAAAATTCCATAAATAATATCCCAAAACACACCAAGTCTTGTTTTTGCCTCTTTGATCACTTGGAGCTAGGAAAGCTTGGATCTTATAAGCAAAGGTTGTTAGGTATAATCCCTAAACTGATAAATACGAGATTTTATATTGTATAGCTCGTTGGTTAAGGTTTAGAACACTTAAAGTATCGATTAGTGTAATATCGTATTTTTAGTGTCTTTTTAGAGCCTCTGTGAACTGCTGTGACCTGTAAATTTTACTGATAAATCAAACAAGATAATAGTGTTGTACTAGTGACCCTAGGATTCCACCTGAGACACAAGACCCACCCCACCGGGCCTGGCCGGTGACTCCTTAGCAAATTCCGGCGACACCGATTTTGGAGGGGATATGGGTGTTGGTTTTTTTGTGGGTAGTTGTCTGCTGTGGTTTAGGGGTGTTTAGTACTGTTTATTTTTTTAGTATTTACAATATGCAAAATATGGGATCGTTTTCTTATAATCTAGTGTTTTGTGTCTGCGTGTTACGTTATCCGACATGAATCGTGATCTTGTGCAGCTGCTGTACTTGGGTAGGTTTCGTAGTGTCGTCACGCACGTAAGCTACTAGACGGACACTTGTGAGTTAGTTTAGTGTTGATGCGTCGCTTAAAACGTAGTTTTGCGTTATATTGGTCGGTTTCTGAGATTTTTTCTCTGTTTATGTGTTTGTGAATTTATAGCGTCGCAAGAGGGGACTTTGGACACCGCGAACAAAGGGAAGCAGGTGGTCGGATTTTCATAGCTCGAGACCATCAGTGAGTAGATTTAACATCTACGGGGAAATCGCCCGTATGGCGTTATGCGTCGGGGCTGATATGATAAGATAGCTGCATGTTATTGCATATTAGTGATTTCATATGAATGTCATTGCATAGTATCATCTGTTGTACCTTGACTTATACGTTTAGATATAACACATTACTGACGGTTCATGTTGCACGAGCACTAATTTGTATGCTACACCCACACCGTCTATAATTGCCATGACACGCACAAACCACCTACATACGTGATCTGGTAGTGGATAGGGATAGTTGAGGTAGTAACTCTTATTCCATTGTGCATATGAAATACTGTGGACACATACATACGTGATATTGCTTTAGGCAGGGATAGTTGAGATAGTGACCCTTATTCTATTTCACGTATCCTTGCTATAGCTACTTGTACATCATGTATACATATTGACATGTACACCCACATACTCGATTACAGCTACATGTACATCATGCACACATATTTTGACATGTACACCCACATATTTTGCTATAGTTGTATATACCTTAAGTGGTATTGTTTTGACATGTGATATTGAGATGTTGACTATTGTGCTTATGAAATACATCATACATATTGGCTTACATGTAGATACTTAAACCTTGCTACAATTACATGTACACTTCATATGATGCTGCACTTGTTTTCGGAGGATTTTGGGAACTGCATGATATATTTTAAAGAGCGGTTTTCCCTTTATATGCTCATATTGATGTTTTATGTTGCATATATCAGTTTCTATGGATTTTACGCATTGATTTATGGATTTGAGAACCGTGAGGGTATTTTCAAGAAACTATGTATTGTTTGAAAACCCGGTTTCTCTTGATATGATATTTTGATGCGGCCACCATGAGATTTCTCGGTTATGAGATTTGTGATATATACCCGATGCGAGGAGTGAGTGGGCCGTGTGCGGGTACGTGGTGTAGCCCAGTACGGTTCCCCTCGGCAAGATGTTCGTGGTACAGACGATGAGCCTGGAAGGTAGGCAAGTACCTACCGGTGATTGTATTTGGACTTCGCGGTTATCGTGGGGATACCGACCGGAGTGAGGTATGACATATCGTCAGGGCCAGTCATGGTGACAGCGCCTGAGTTATGAGGATTTACATGTCGATGCTAGAAACGGGTTTCATGATATTTCGAGTGTCGGTGTTTGACACTCTGGTTTTCCATGATTTCTACGTATCGTCGGTGGACATACGGGGTTGTTGTCCTCATACTTATATATATATATATATATACACACACACACACACACATATACATAGAGGGATATGTTTGGATATGTTTTCATGATGTTTTGGGTGTCGATGTTTAACACTCAGGTTCCGTGAGACTTACAGGATGTGAGGACCGATCTGAGGATGCGGTGCCTGAGGATTTGGGATTTGATGTGTCAGTGAGGGACACTGGTGTTTTTCCATGCTGATGATTTTGCATGAGATTTTATATTATATCATCCCATACTCAGGATTATGTTGTTATGCATTGCTTCATGTAGTTGTAGTACCCTGATGATGTACCTTTACATGATTGTTGCATATTTACATTGTCATACTTATGCTATCGGATTACATGTGATAGATTAATCGTTGTTCGTGCATACTTGCGATTACAGTATGATGTTATTTACTATTCATGAGTTGGCAACTCACCCCCGTTGTGCCACAGTGTTTTGCAGGACTTACCCTCTGAGTAGTCACGGCAGGGCGTCTTATCATCTCTACTTTTGCGGATACCGCTACGTTTGGCTGTGAGGCCTTTGCTTTTAGGTGGGTTTGCGGTTATCTGTTTGTATATTGTATATCTTTTTGTTGGATCTAGTATTCTCCATCTACCACTTCTTGTATTTGACTTAGAGACGAGTTGTGAGGATTCGGTGTTGTATTATTATTTTTGGTGACTTTGGGTGCCGTGCTCGTGGGAGCCGGTATTGTGAAAAGTTTTACTTCCTTATACAGTTTTCTTTTATATTTCTTCGCTTCGGCGTTGTTTATATGTTTGTGGTGGTTGTCTCCGCCGTTGGGCGTGATTTTCTTCCGTTTGGGATGCTTTATATATTATCTATGTTGTACCCGTTTTCGGGGCTAGTTTTTACAAAGGAGGTGCTGCCGAAATTTTCAAGAAAGAAAACTAGAGTTAAAGATTTTACTTGTGATTTTCCAAATGATTTAAACTATGTTTTCTCCTCTTATCCAGTTTTGAGTGGTTTAGATTTCTGGGTTTCGGCTTACTTAAGTTGTGTACGCCTGTAGACATTACGTAGTTTAAGTGCCGGTTACGGGCCAATTTTATATCATGACAAGGTTGGTATCAGAGCGCTAGGTTTTACCGTTCGGAGTGTAGGATGACCTTGGTATGATGGAGTGGGTAGCTTAAGCAGAGTGGCGTAGGTGTGTATGTTCCGCGGCATACTTACAACACGGTACTCCGCCTAAGTGACCTTAGGACTTATTGATTGAAATTCCTTCCGTGATTGATATACATCCTTATGATTCGATTTTCGTGTCCTTATCGAATCTTGTTTCAATTTCCAGCCTATATGCCGCCGAAGACTACGAAGGCACAGAGAGCGGCCGCGGGGGCCGAGGTCAGAGTCGACTCGTCTGAGGCGAGGACTGACCAGGGCGGTACGCCTGTTGTACCAGAGCACATTGCTATGATTGGGGATGGTATGCAGGACCTGTGCCAGATGATGAGGACTTTAGCAGAGGCCATTCGAGTGCAGGGGCAAGCAGTTGTTCTACCTGTTGCAGGGACCACGACGGTAACTACAGTTCCGGCAGTCGCAGTTACAGCTCCGGAGGTTATTACCGTGTCACTGACCGAGTTCATGAGGATGAGGCCTCCGGTGTTCATTGGCACAGATACTACTGAGGATCCGAAGTCGTTTATCGAATGGATGGCCAGGATTTGTCGTTCGCTCCGATGCTCCGACGAAAGATGGGTGGAGTTTGTGAGTTTCCGTTTGGAGGGTCTGGCCCAGAAGTGGTGTGAGTCCTTGGAGAGGGGCAGAGCCGTGGGTCTTGCTCCTATGACCTGGGCTAAGTTTGTGACTGTGTTTCTCTCCCGTTTTCTTCCACCGAGCGTCAGGGATGCGCGAGCGCGCAAATTTGAGTCGTTACGTCAGACTCCAGGGATGACGGTGTCTGAGTATGATGTACTGTTTACCGAGCTGTCTGTGTATGCTCCGTACTTGGTGGCGACTGAGGAGATGAGGGTGAAGAGGTTTGTTCGAGGCCTGCTTACCCAGTTGTTCATAGCCATCAGCATTCAGCATTGCGACACGTATGCGGCAGCTGTGGATGCAGCCCTTTGGTGGAGGAGCGTCTATCTGAGTCATCAGTTGTTCCGGAACCGTAGAGGGCTCGTACTGGTATAGCAGCCCGGAGGCAGAGGTTTAGATTCCGAGATAGAGTTCGATCAGACACTGGGAGTAGCACAGACGTGGGACGTGGCTAGTTGTTCAGCACTTTTTCCCAGGAGGGTCAGCCGTCGATACGTGGGTGTTTTGGATGTGGTAATTTACAGCACTTTGTTCGGGATTGTACTGTAATACGTCAGAGAGGGCCAGCCGTACCCCAGGTTACCTTACCACCTTCTTCGCCTCAGAGAGCGTTGCCTCTTATGCCCGTGGATGCGCCGCGTCAGACTCCTGCTCAGAGAGGTCGTGGTCGCGGTGGTTTTGTGCCGAGAGGACGAGGTGGCGGAGGCAGAGGACAGCCAGTAGCCGGTAGAGGACAGGCTCGGGTTTTTGCCTTGACTCACCAGGACGCGCAGGCGTCCAACGCTGTGGTTTCAGGTACCCTTTCTGTATGTTCTTATAATGCACATGTTCTTTTTGATCCGGGATCTATACATTCGTATGTTTCTATGCACTTCGTTCCGAGATTAGGCCGAGAGTCGTACTTGCTAGATCAGCCGCTTGTCGTGACTACTCCTGTTGGTGAGTCGTTTGTTGCGCGACACGTGTTCCGGTCGTTTGTTGTCCGTATAGGAGACAAAGATTTGCCCGTCGATTTGATCCTTCTTGAGATGTTGGACTTTGACGTTCTCCTAGGCATGGACTGGTTAGCTACTTGCTACGCATCCGTGGACTGCCGCGAGAAGACAGTTTGGTTTTGTTTTCCCGGCGATCCAGTGTTTGTTGTGCAGGGGGACCGTGGTGCCGCCCCTCACAGTTTGATTTCTGCCCTTTACGCTAGTCGGCTTTTGAGGAGGGGATGTCGGGGATTCTTGGCTTTCATTCATGATACAGGAGCCACAGTGGAGTTGTTGGACCTGGTTCCTACCGTGCGAGAGTTTCCCGACGTCTTTCCCGATGAGTTGCCTGGGTTGCCGCCAGAGCGTGATATTGAGTTCTGCATTGATCTGATTCCTGGCACGGAGCCTATTTCTATACCGCCTTATCGGATGGCTCCGGCAGAGCTTAGAGAGCTTAAAGATCAATTGCAAGAGTTGCTTGATAGGGGACTTGTGCGTCCGAGTGTTTCGCCGTGGGGAGCTCCTGTTCTGTTCGTCAAGAAGAAGGACGGCAGTTTGAGGCTGTGTGTGGATTATCGTCAATTGAACCGAGTTACGGTGCGGAATAGGTATCCTTTACCTCGCATTGACGATTTATTGATCATCTCCAGGGTGCGAAATATTTTTCTAAGATTGATTTGCGTTTGGGTTATCATCAGTTGCGAGTTCGGAATGATGACATTCCGAAGACTGCTTTTCGTACGCGTTATGGGCATTATGAGTTTTTGGTGATGTCGTTCGGACTCACCAATGCGCCAGCAGCGTTCATGGATCTGATGAACCGGATTTTCAGTCTGTTCCTCAACCAGTTCATTATTGTGTTTATTGATGACATACCGGTCTACTCTAGGAGTCGTGGGGAGCATGAGCAGCACTTGAGAATTGCTTTGCAGATATTGAGAGAGCACCAGCTGTAAGCTAAATTCTCAAAGTGCGCGTTTTGGCTTGATAGTGTGGACTTCCTTAGTCATGCGGTGACTGGTGATGGTATTCTGGTGGACCAGAGGAAGATCGAGGCTGTACAACTTTGGCCCAGACCTGTATCGGTGACTGAGGTCCGCAGCTTTTTGGGCTTAGCTGGTTATGTAGGGTTACTAGGCACTGTCATAAGGGTCTATAAGGCATCACCAATGCCCTAATTAAATTTTATACGTTCCGAACAACCCTAACCAAGATCTTAGACTAGAGATTAGGCGAAACAAATAGCAAGTAAACAACTTTACTTCTAAGAGTTAGGGATTACAACATTTGCAGTCCGTTCCTTCGCTTTATAAGCTCCGTGTTGAGGTCCCTTCATTGCGATCATCAAATATCCAGACTCTAGAGAGGCTCCATGAAGAGAAAGATGCAAGCTTGCTTCCGATCTTCAATAACAAAGATGATCTACCTTGAAGAAACTCAAGCCCAAGCTTTTTCTTTGCTAATCAAGTATTAGCAAAGCAAACACCCTAATCTAAGTGGCTAGAATAGATGAGGATGATGAAGTAGGAATTTAGCTCTCATTTGTTTTCTTTATCTCACTCATTTTCATCACATAACAAAAAACTAGAAAGCTTTTCTCAAAGGAGGAAGAAGAAGAATTACTTTGTGATGAATAATGAAATCTCTAGTGTTATGGTTACAAATCAACCCTTGGTTAAGAAAAAAAGACTTAACCTTTGTAGAGAATGAACCATGGTAAAGGGTTTGGGTTGGGTTAAGAAAATATCTTCAAAAATATCATAACAAAATATTTTTTCTTAAAACAAAACATAAAACTTCTAGAAGCTTCATGAAAGTGTTAACCCAAATCAAACCTTAATCATGTTTAATCTCCACAAATCATGTTGCAATAGTAATCATAACTTGTTACAATATTATATATCACATATACAATATTTATTGTAACAAAATAAAATAAAATAATACAATTAACATATATCACATATATATCAATGTATTACCCGAGTGAGAAAAAGAATTTTTAAGTGAGCTTATATTAGTTAATGTAATTTAATATATTAAATATATAATTATACATTAAATTATCGAATCAACACTTGATCCGATAATCCGGCTATTTCACAAATAACCGACTAATATAATCTGTATCAGTTCATCGAATCAACACTTGATCCGATGACTCAGCTATATCTCATATACCCGGCCGATATCTCATATCGCGAGAATCTAATACGGTATCTCATATCGTAATATTCTCGGTTTCGCGCATATCACATATGTGCTCCTACTCCGTTTTTCCTGAGCCAAGAAACCTCTGTGTAGGACTCTAAAGAATCGTCAATACGCCGGCAGTAGGTGATGATCATATCAAACACCCACAAGCTGCTAGCGGTCAGCTAAACGTAACAGCCACCCAGGTATTGAGCGATCAGAAGATCAACAGGCAAGCCTGTACATTCTCCTGCGAATCCAATCAGTAACACTCCCGTACAGTCCGGTCTCTTCGTCTGATATGTCGCATATCTCGCCTAGGGGTGGTAAACGCCAGACCCCAGTAGCTTGATAAGTCGTGTCGATATGAGGTCCATAACGGTTCGAGAAACTACTGATAACACTTACCAGTAAATCTCAGCAACTCTGGCCAGGGATTTCCAGTTATAGCCAATCGAACACAGCGCAACATCAACTCCCTATACCGGGAGAGACGAAGCCCCTCCTATCGCTCATTGCCTCTATGTGATTCGGGACTGTACCCAAAAGCCACCTTTTTGCACGCCCTCTTGGAGGTGGTATGATGGAAATCAAAGCACAGTGGGAATCACACAAGACTCTATGACGATCTCGGGTCTACAGACTAACCTGTACCAGTGTCACCAGAGAACTGCCATCAGACGTGAGGTATAATACCATCTGGGAGTTCTCGGCGAGTCCGTCCAGTGTACCCAGTCTCCACTGAGCACCCGTATACCTTCTCTGATGTCAAACACCAATGGATATGGGATCATCCATCGCCCATCATATGGGTCAAGAAGCGCATACGCTAGTCTACTCTGGAGTATAGATGCCCTATCTCGGTACTCCCACGACTAGGAACATTTGAAGGATGTACTTGGCGACTACACTGTCCCCACTAGTATGATCCGCGTCATAGTCCTGGTAGTCAAGTACTCATCCTAAGGGCTTTATCAACATGTAACATAGAGACATTCAGAGTACATGTTAAGATAAAGAGCAACCAGATAGCATACTATCATGTTGAGCAAGAAAGTCCTCCCTATATATGTCCAAGCATTCACTACAATATACTTCGTATGTACAGTAATGGCCTCTAGGGCATACATATAACTAACAGGTTATTATCGCCGTTTTGTGCAGAATTTCTCGAGTATCGCTGCACCGCTGACTGGACTGACCCGGAAAGGAGTTCCTTTTCTTTGGACTGATGCGTGCGAGCAGAGTTTTCAGCAGTTGAAGACTCGGTTGATGAAAGCACCAGTTCTATCTTTGCCTTCTGGATCAGGCGACTATGTTGTTTACTGTGATGCTTCTAGAGTAGGGCTCGGTTGTGTATTGATGCAGCACGATAGAGTGATTGCTTATGCTTCTAGACAGCTGAAGAAGCACGAGCAGAACTACCCCACTCATGATCTTGAGATAGCCGCGGTGGTCTTTGCGTTGAAGATTTGGAGACACTACTTGTACGGGGAGTCATGTCTGATCTTCACGGATCACAAGAGCTTGAAGCACATCTTCCAGCAGCAAGATCCGAATCTGAGACAGCGCCGTTGGATGGAGCTTGTGAAGGATTATGATTGTGAGATCCTTTATCACCCGGGCAAGGCGAATGTGGTAGCTGATGCTTTGAGTCGTAGGCCCGGGGGTAGATTGTGCCAATTGAGCGCAGTTCTGCATCAGTCTTATGCAGATTGGAAGCTCTTATGTGATGGTAGAGTGCAGTTCGAGTTCACTTCCGCTGGGGGACAATTTGCTCATGTCCGCGCCCGTCCATTACTACTTGATCGTATTCGTGAGGCACAACCCAGTGATGCCCATTTGTCTGAGATTCTTGAGCTTGTTCGACAGGGTACAGTTTCGGAGTTCATGATTGATGACCAGGGTGTGCTACGATGCGGGACTCGCTTGTGTGTACCAGAAGCTGGTGGGTTGAGACGCGAGATCCTAGAGCAGGCGCATCAGTCGGCCTTTAGCATTTATCCAGGTTCCACCAAGATGTACCGTGACTTGAGAGACTTTTACTGGTGGGAAGGGATGAAACGCGATATTTCGAACTTCGTTTCGAGGTGCCTGACTTGTCAGCAAGTCAAGGCTGAGCATCAGAGACCGGCCGGAGAGTTGCAGCCTTTACCCGTTCCGGAGTGGAAATGGGAGCAGATTTCCATGGACTTCATTATGGGTCTGCCCAGGGCCAGTAGAGGGTATGACTCCATCTGGGTGATTGTTGACAGGTTGACGAAAGCGGCTCACTTCCTTCCAGTGAAGACCACTTTCGGTTATGCTCAGTATGCTCAGTTGTATATAGATGAGATTGTGCGTTTGCACGGTGTTCCCACATGCATAGTATCCGACAGAGACACCCAGTTTACTAGCCATCTTTGGCAGAAGCTTCAGGAAGCTTTGGATACCCGGTTGAGTTTTAGCACCGCTTTTCATCCACAGACCGATGGTCAGTCGGAGCGGACTATACAGACTCTGGAGGTTATGCTCCGTGTTTGTGTGCTTGATTTTGGTGGCAGTTGGGATCTTCACTTGCCGTTGATTGAGTTCTCCTACAACAACAGTTTTTAGGAGACTATTCAGATGGCACCTTTTGAGGCTTTATATGGTAGGAAGTGTCGATCGCCAGTCTGTTGGACCGAACTTAGTGAGAGTCTGGTTTTGGGACCCCAGCTAGTTCAGGAAACTACGGAGAAGATCCAGTTGATTCAGAACAGGATGAGAGCAGCTCAGTGCAGGCAGAAGTCTTATGCCGACCGTCGTCGTCGCAGACTCGAGTTCGCAGTGGGGGATCATGTATTCCTGAGGATTTCTCCGATGAAGAGCGTTATGCGATTTGGGAAGAGGGGGAAGATCAGTCCCAGATTTGTAGGTCCTTTCGAGATCCTTGAGCGAGTGGGTTCTGTCGCTTATCGTTTAGCGCTCCCACCTAGTTTTCCGGATGTTCACCCCGTTTTCCATGCGTCGATGCTTCGTAGATACCTTCATGATTCTTCTCACATGATTCAGCATGAGACCGTTCAGCTTGAGCGCGATCTTTCGTTCACCGAGCAGCCGGTAATTATTTTGGATCGCAGGTGAAGAAACTTCAGTCAAAGGTCTTGCCATCCGTGAAGGTTCTTTGGCGTAGCCCTGCTAGTAAGGAGATCACTTGGGAGGCCAAGAGCGAGATGCGGAAGAAATTCCCTCATCTTTTTAAAGGTACGCTTAGTATGAAATTTTAATTCGGGGACCGAATTTCTATAAGGGGTGAGATTGTAACGTTTTAGAAATCGTTATGAGAATTTTTCCGTTTTAGGGTAAAATTGTCGGTATTTTCTGTTTTAACCCGACTGTGATCAAACGTCCGTATAGACTTGCCAGCACCTAGTTTAGCTAAAATAAAATTAGTGCGCGAGCTTTGGAGGTATTTGGGAAGTTTTGGTTCAGATAGAATTTTTTCTCATTTTAATAATATTTTAATGCGGTATTTACATTTTCGGTTTGGGAAAATTCTCCAAAATTTGTATCTTGGCAAATTAATCAAGTTTGAGTTAACAAAACCTTCACATAATATCTAGAGCTTTGTGTTGACAGAGGGAATTATGTTTTAAAAGAAAATAAAAAGAATGGGAGAGGTGGCATTCATGCATGTGTATGCATTTATATGCATTTATTGAAATTTCTTGCTAGAACAATCCACACAAGTCTTCACAAATCCCCCCACTCCCTCTATTAGCCGAGCCCTCCTCCTTCTTCTTCTCTTGATCACTTCCTTCACCAATTTCAAGCCAAATAAATCTCAAAAATTCCATAAATAATATCCCAAAACACACCAAGTCTTGTTTTTGCCTCTTTGATCACTTGGAGCTAGGAAAGCTTGGATCTTGTGACCAAATGTTGTTAGATATAATCTCTAAACTGATAAATAGGAGTTTTTATGTTGTATAGCTCGTTGGTTAAGGTTTAGAACACTTAAAGTATCGATTAGTGCAATATCGTATTTTTAGTGTCTTTTTAGAGCCTATGTGAACTACTGTGACCTGGAAATTTTACTGATAAATCAAACAAGATATTAGTGTTGTACTAGTGGCCTTAGGATTCTACCTGAGACACGAGACCCACCCCACCGGGCCTCGCCAGCGACTCCTTGGCAAATTCCGGCGACACCGGTTTTGGAAGGGATATGGGTGTGGGTTTTTGTGGGTAGGTGTCTGTTGTGGTTTAGGGGTGTTTGGTACTGTTTATTTTTTTAGCATTTACAGTATGAAAAATCGGGGATCGTTTTCCTATAATCTAGTGTTTTGTGTCCGCGTGTTACATTATCCGACATGAATCGTGATCTTGTGCAGCTGTTGTACTTGGGTAGGTTTTGTAGTGTCGTCACGCACGTAAGCCACTAGACGGACACTTGTGAGTTAGTTTGGTGTTGGTGCGTCGCTTAAAACGTAGTTTTGCGTTATATTGGTCGATTTCTGAGATTTTTGCTCTGTTTATGTGTTTGTGAATTTATAGCGTCGCAAGCGGGGACTTCGGACGCCGCGAACAAAGGGAAGCAGGTGGTCGGATTTTCATAGCTCGAGACCATCAGTGAGTAGATTTAACTTCTACGGGGAAATCGCCCGTATGGCGTTATGCGTCGGGGCTGATATGATAGGATAGATGCATGTTATTGCATATTAGTGATTTCATATGAATGTCATTGCATAGTATTATCTGTTGTACCTTGACTTGTACGTTTAGATATAACACATTACTGACGGTTCATGTTGCACGAGCACTAATTTGTATGCTACACCCACACCGTCAGTAATTGCCATGACACGCACAAACCACCTACATACGTGATCTGGTAGTGGATAGGGATAGTTGAGGTAGTAACTCTTATTCCATTGTGCATATGAAATACTGTGGACACATACATACGTGATATTGCTTTGGGCAGGGATAGTTGAGGTAGTATGTCACGACCCAAAAGTAACCCGTGACCGGCACTTAAATCACATGACATCTAGGGACATCAATGCAATCCAAGTAAGCCGAAACCCGGAATCTAAACCCTTTTTGAAAATATTGGAGGTGAGGTTGAAATAATCATCCAATAAAATCAATTTAAAATAACATCTAAATTTAACTAAGTATGTTGAAAAGCATTTATGACGTTTTGAAACTTGTCATCACCACCTTTGCATTTTTATAAAAATCCGGTACAACATAATAAAATAGCATCCCAACGGAAGCTAGTCTCTACGTCCAAACAATGGAGCAACCAATCAAGCTAAATCAGAAGTCGACTCCAAAGAGTGCGACAACTCAAGACACCACTCTAATCCTCGCTTCTAAGTCCAAAATATATCATTTCTAAGTTGATGGAGTTTTCGCTAGATACAAGAATATATAAATAATCAAGAGTGTGTAGGATACAATAACAACTCACTTACCATCAATCCCCAAAAGAATGTGTGCCCAAACTGCTGATAATCCAAGCGGTAAAACCTGCAAGAAACTGTGGCACAACGGGGATGAATTGCCAACTCAGTGAATAAAAGTGCATCTATAGGTAGAAATCGAAATGCATGACGATACCTAGGTCATAAGTATAGTACTATCATAATCTGTATTGATATACTATATGATATGCAAAGGTGCAATACTAACTATCATGCAATCACAAGTATAATATCTTAAAGTCATATGAATCAAAATCATGAATCTATTATCCGTATTGAAATTCCCTTTTTGTCTATGAATGTCTGTACAAATATATGCAGGTACTGTCTCCAGGATCAGTCCTGGTGGAATCCAATAAATACATATCTAACTGTGTACCTCATAATAATGATCACATCAATATACATATGGATGCCCAGCATCGACATCGAAATCCGCAATCTCTCATGTCCAGCATCGACACGTAAAAACAGATACCGTCGACACCATCTCAACAGATGATCGCCACCGGATATCCTGGCTACGATCAGTATCCCCTGGATATCTATCGTGTCTAATCGAACCCCGGTGAGTATCCCCTGGATAGCTGTCGTGCCATCTCAATCTCCGGTCAGTATCCCCTGGATATCTGCCGTGCTCAATTCTATCTCCGGTATCGAGTATCCTCGTTAGGCTCCCCCGCCTTAATGCGGCTATCCTGCCCCTCGGTCTCGACTGGGTCTACCATGTATCCAACTGTATATCTCTCCTACTCAGTCTGGATAACGTAAAAATCAACGACCGTATATCTCCCCCACTCGGTCCGGAACAAAACCACAAAACACAAAACACAAAACTCATGGTGGACGTTTTACTCATCATCTCAAAATATCAAATAAGGAATAAGAATAATTGCACAGTTTGTATTAATGATATACTATATATGTATATATATATAACAATGTTCCATACCACCGATATATATATCACCAGGAGTAAAATACTCAGAAATCCCAAGAAAATCAAATACATCATCTATAGTACTACAACAAGAATCGGAAAAGACTACGTAATCATATCACATAACATAATGATTTCAATTCTGATGTGCATGGCACTACTAATGATGTGTAGTGTAGCATACGCGTCTGTGCTCGTGCAACATGGAAATCATTAGTATTTGTGCAAGTGTTCTACGGTGTAACAATCTATATATTAACACATATATCAGAACGATTCTACAGTGACATGGCAGTACCAATGAGGTGTAGTGTAACATATATTTATGTGTTTGTGCAGCATAGTACTCATTGGTATTTGTGCAGTGTTCTATCGGAGTGTGCGTAACGCAGAAACATATATTATAGATAATATAATCTAAACGTACTTATTGTAATTACTTGTTATGAGCTATACCATTATTTTTAGAAATGATCGGAACGTTAAGTTTGAAATAAGGAAGCTGCCTTAGATTTAAAAGAGATCTTTGTTTTAGAAACCGGCACACATCCTGGTAGTTTATTTAAATTGCAACGAACCATGGTTTTTAAAATAATATAGCTCATACCAGTATTACCTCCTAAAACAGAACATAATCTATCTCTACGAGTCAAAGAATAAATTGACCGTTATTCGGCATACAAAGTTCATCATATCACTATATCCATATCATCTTAAGTACGGCATGATCCCTCGTACAAACCCATCAATTCATACCCATATCGTACGGATCAAATATCACGTATATCTCATTTGAAAACTACATATGAAACTTTATGAAAAATGAAGGGTATACAAGATGCAATACCATATCAATGCTTTGACGAAAAGCTAAACTTAAATAGATATCATAATAATAGTCATAAGGTTGAGGGGGTGCTATACGCCATCCACCCGACTTCCCCCGTAGATGTAAATCTACTCACCAACTTAATAAGCTTGCTGAAATCCACGCTGCTATATCCGCCAACTCCGTCTCGGAAATCCTCACGATGGCACCTATAATCGTAATTAAAACCACATCGATGTAAATATCATATTAAAACCCAAAACAACGACCTAGGCACTCGTAGGTTAGAACCTACAGCTCACTTAACCCAAAAACAATAATATGCCACTGAAATCTACGTATGAACGTCAATAATTCAGTCTCAGTACAAAATACGTAAAAACCGTATCGGAATATCGAAAATTTGGTAAAACCATTACTAATCATTCCCAGATTTCTCTGTAAGAATACTGGAACAATCAAACAACACCATAGCTTATAAAATACCAAAACAAAGCTACAGGAGAAAAACCAACACCAAAAACCTAGGGAAGGTCGGCGAGCTCGGATTTTTGGCAATTGTCGCCGGCCAAAATCCGAGGGAATGGGTTCGTTTTTCTGCTGTGAATTCTTGGTCTAATCATTAAGGATAAGGTACTACTTGATTTTGTTAAGAAAAATCTAGACTATAGCAGATTCTAAACAGAGCTATAATTATACCGATCAATCCGTGTCCTTCGGTCTTCAATCTCTGTCCCGAGCTTGTCGCGGCTGCCCCGATGTAGTTCGCTCTCCGGTCTCCCTTGTCGAAGTGGCTCCACATCGAGGATTCTTTATACGGGGTTCTGCTTCAAAACCGAAGCAACTCGGATATCCAGTTTGCTACCCTAGATACCCAAGATTGAAGTAGAGATAGTGTGTGAATACTTTAACTCAATACACCCAATGATTCTCAACACATGAGATGGAATGGGTGGAGGTAATGAAGTTGCCAAATGATAAAGAATGCGAGCTAATAGAATTTTCCAAGACTTGAAATGAACAAGAATTGGCTGATTGGAAAAAGATGGGCTCGGCCAGCTCTATGTGGAATCAAGTTGTGTTTTCTAAAAGAAGTGTTGTGTTGTTGTTTTTGATGATTCCCCCTAGGAAATTAATCCCAGACCACTAAAGGAATAGGCTACCAATTTCCCTATGCATGAAATTAGCCACATGTCACAAGAAACAACAATGCACACAAATTGAATGCCAAATGTCAAAACATCCACACTCAAGTGGATGCAAGATAGCCAAGTGTCAAGACCAACACACACCTCACCAAACCCTCATGCAAAAGCCCATGAATTATCCCCTGCACACATTAGCCACGAATTTCCCTGATGGAAATCAGCCACATGTACTCACCAAGCCAACAAAGCACCAAGAAATTCCCAAAAAAAAAATCAGCCAAGGAAAGGAATCAGCCCAAGAAAGATGGCTCATCAATAAACCAAATGTTTAAAGACAAGAATAGAAATGGAAATGGCAACTCCAACAAAAGTAAACTCGTAACGAATTACAAGAATACCCATCATCCGTACATACGTATTTGCATCCGTATTACGACTGAATATGAATACAACGAGACGAAAATATTCCAACAATCTAAATCCATGTAAAATATCATGTCATGTTAAAATATCATTTTAATGATATCACACACTTTTATTTATTTTTATCGAAATAAATAAAATTTTACGGATATAATTCCGATACCAAAAGTCGTATGTGATATCACTTTGCAAACTTTAATTAAGTTCATATTTAAAATTAAAATTTAATTTTTTAAAATTTCCAAAACGTTACAGTCTCACCCCCTTAAAAAAATTCGGTCCCCGAATTTAAATTAAACCCCTCTTCTTAAAACAATTTTCTTAATCCAATCTGCTAAAATTCCAAACAATTTTCCGGGTTTCAAATTTAAAACATGAATCCGCTCTATATAATGGAACTCCCAAGTCCCACATGAACTAAAAGGCATCATATCGTAACCATGTGCGTGAAAACATAAAAGATATAATTTCACCTAACTGTGACTCTAGCGGTTGCTATGAGAATTTCTCCAGTTATGAAAAAAATTGTGCCAAATAAGAAAACTGTTGTGTATCCTAGGTACACAAAATCAATGCCATAATCGTAATGTAATATCAGTGAATACGACCAAGCGAAAAATTCCTTTATATACACCAAAACTATAACATATCTTATTAAGTGCAAACATGAAAACAAATCCAACCTTAAAGGGTTTACAGGTAAGTCTCAACCCACACTTCACCGTGTGCACGAAAATAAACAGCGCTAAGTGCAATAGTCGTGCACGAAACGATATCCACTGCAACCATTGTGCATGGAATAAAAGTATACAGAATAATACTAAGTGCATCGTGGTGCACAAAAATCAAATCCAAGTGCATCAGAGTGCACAATTAAATCTCAAGTGCATCGGAGCGCACAAAACTAAAATTTAGTAACCCCTTGATATATATATATATATATATATATATATATATATATATATATATATATATATATATATATATATATATATATAAGTTTTTTTTTACCGTGTGCATATGACGTGCACGGAAACTCAGTGTAGTGTATCCAGTGTACACAACACTCCAAACGAGTGCAGTCTTCTCGCACTAAAATCTCAACAATTGCACCTGGTGTGCACAAAGCATAAGTCAAAGTGAAATTATTGTACATAGAAATCTCATCAAGTGCACCTGGTGTGCACAAAACATAATTTGATCCTCAAATCCTCAAAATACTTATATCAAATCACGGACGTCGAGTTGTCCCTTTTCCAATGTTTGAAAAAGAATATTTTTAGATTATATAAAAAAAAACATTAATCGAACTCAAAGGACATCGAAGCATACTCTTTTTAATGTCAGAAGGTGTTTATACCACCAGAACTGGCATAGCAAGAATTATTACTTGCCGTCTTCCACGTTCTAACGTCTTCTATCTTTGAATTCTGGTTCTTCTTGCAAATCTCTAATATCATAGCTTCTTGATGCGATCGTCTGGTGAGGAGCAACAATACCATTCGTTTTATTGTGGATACATCCCATCATACCTTCTTGACCAGTAGTCCAGTCCTTTGTGATGTAACATGTTGATAACAGAGTCTCGGTCCTCGACTTGTGTGCTTACAACTAATCCCAGTCCAATCTCATTTATTATAAGTTCCTGGAAGAGTAACCATCAAGTCTTTTGCTAAAATCATTTACCCAGCCTGCACGGAACTAGTACCCATTTCTAAATCCACTTTTTCCGTTGGTAACCAGTGCCATTTCTTTTAAATTTTCTCCTGAAAGTGTAGTTGTATGCGTCATCAACTCTTCGGTATCAACTGTGAAGAACAACTGCCCACTAAACTTCGCACCATTCTCCAGTCCTATAAATCCCTTATATCAAATCGCTTAAGGAGCGTATCTACATAGTCACGCGAATTTACAAGTCACACTTAATCATGACCCACTCGAAGCCTTACAAACTCGGAAACCCGAATCCGTCATCTATGATACTCTGTAGAAGAATCTAGCTAATCTCACCTTTGGATACTCATCCCAATTTGTCGAAGGAAAATTTTCTGCATAATCTCTTCCTCAAGCGACCTGCATCTGGTCTGAGCATGACCCAACGGAAGGAGCTAACTAACTTCTTCGACTTTACCTCGGAGCGCCACTATGGATTAAAAGTCCTAACCATCTCACATCTAATCGGCTACGACTCCTTCCAATCCATCTATACTGGTAACGTCGACAGCCATTTAACTTCATGGACTCGGGAAGCAACATCTTGATAACCTCAGCAATGATTGTTACCATTGTCTAAATAGTACATGACACCACGATTTTCAGAGAGAAGAAAAACATCGCGTCTCAAATCTGTCTGATCTCTAACAATAACTCTACCATCTGGTGCAGATCTCGAAGAAACTTGCTCCACTATTTGAACTTGATCATATATGAATAAACGACGTGTCTCTATATCATCGAAAAGTCACCCCAGTCAGTCCTTGTCCCAGACAAGTCTGCTCTGACCGTATCTTTAACTGTAGCCCTCTCGGCCCTCATGACATGGGGATCGAACAATCAATCATGCACTGACGAAGATAGATCAACGGAAGGAATAGAAGGAAAATCTCAAAATATAAATCCTAAGGTATCTTAGGCGGAATATCATATCGTAAATATGCCGCGGAACATATGTACGGTACGTCACTCTACTTAGTACCTACTCCATCAACAAAGGTCATCTTATATAATGAAAGTTTGGGTATAAGACCCCCAAAGTCAAGTCTAAGTCCTATAAGGTCAAGCCCAGGTAACAAAATGTATTCCCAGACTCCATATAGTCAACCTAGACTCGAACAAAGGTTAAACCAAACGCTCTGATACCAACTTTGTCACGACCCAAAAGTAGCACGTGACCGACACTTAAATCACATGACATCTAAGGACATCAATGCAATCCAAGTAAGCCGAAACCCGGAATCTAAACCCTTTTTGAAAATATTGGAGGTGAGGTTGAAATAATCATCCGATAAAATCAATTTAAAATAACATCTAAATTTAACTAAGTATGTTGAAAAGCATTTATGACGTTTTGAAACTTATCATCACCTCCTTTGCATTTTTATAAAAATCCGGTACAACTTAATAAAATAGCTTCCCAACGGAAGCTAGTCTCCATGTCCAAATAATGGAGCAACCAATCAAACTAAATCAGAAGTCTACTCCAAAGAGTGCGACAACTCAAGACACCACTCTAATCCTCGCTTCTAAGTCCAAAATATATCATTTCTAAGTTGATGGAGTTTTCGCTAGATACAAGAATGTATAAATAATCAAGAGTGAGTAGGATACAATAACAACTCACTTACCATCAATCCCCAACAGAATGTGTGCCCAAACTGCTGATAATCCAAGCGGTAAAACCTGCAAGAAACTGTGGCACAACGGGGATGAGTTGCCAACTCGGTGAATAAAAGTGCATCTATAGGTAGAAATCGAAATGCATGACGATACCTAGGTCATAAGTATAGTACTATCATAATCTGTATTGATATACTATATGATACACAAAGGTGCAATACTAATTATCATGCAATCACAATTATAATATCTTAAAGTCATATGAATCAAAATCATGAATCTATTATCCGTATTGAAATTCCCTTTTTGTCTATGAATGTCTGTACAAATATATGCAGGTACTGTCTTCCGGATCAGTCCTGGTGGAATCAAATAAATACATATCTAACTGTGTACCTCATGATAATGATCACATCAATATACATATAGATGCCCAGCATCGACATCGAAATCCGCAATCTCTCATGTCCAGCATCGACACGTAAAAATAGATACCGTCGACACCATCTCAACAGATGATCGCCACCCGATATCCTGGCTACGATCAGTATCCCCTGGATATCCGCCGTATCTAATCGAACCCCGGTCAGTATCCCCTGAATAGCTGCCGTGCTCATCTCAATCTCCGGTCAGTATACCCTGGATATCTGCCGTGCTCAATTCTATCTCCGGTATCGAGTTTCCTCGTTAGGCTCCCCCGCCTCAATGCGGCTATCCTGCCCCTCGGTCTCGACCGGGTCCACCATGTATCTAACTGTATATCTCCCCCACTCAGTCTGGATAACGTAAAAATCCGCGACCGTATATCTCCCACACTCGGTCCGGAACAAAACCAGAAAACACAAAACTCATGGTGGATATTTTACTCATCATCTCAAAATATCAAATAAGGAATAAGAATAATTGCACAATTTGTATTAATGATATATAATATATATATATATATATTATATATATATATATATATATATATATATATATATATATATATATAACAGTGTCCCATACCACCGCGATATATATCATCAGGAGTAAAATACTTAGAAATCCAAGAAAATCAAATACATCATCTATATTATTACTACAACAAGAATAGAAACGACGACGTAATCATATCACATAACATAATGAGTTCAATTCTGATGTGTCATGGCACTACTAATGATGTGTAGTGTAGCATACGCGTCTGTACTCGTGCAACATGGAAATCATTAGTATTTGTGCAAGTGTTCTACGGTGTAACAATCTATATATTAACACATACATCAGAACGATTCTACAGTGACATGGCAGTACCAATGAGGTGTAGTGTAACATATATTTACGTGTTTGTGCAGTATAGTACTCATTGGTATTTGTGCAGTGTTCTATCAGAGTGCGTAACGCAGAAACATATATTATAGATAATATAATCTAAACGTACTTATTGTAATTACTTGTTATGAGCTATACCATTATTTTTAGAATGATCGGAACGTTAAGTTTGAAATAAGAAAGCTGCCTTAGATTTAAAAGAGATCTTTGTTTTAGAAACCGGCACACATCCTGGTAGTTTATTTAAATTGCAACGAACCATGGTTTTTAAAATAATATAGCTCATACCAGTATTACCTCCTAAAACAGAACATAATCTATCTCTACGAGTCAAAGAATAAATTGGTCGTTATTCGGTATACAAAGTTCATCATATCACTATATCCATATCATCTTAAGTACGGCATGATCCCTCGTACAAACCCATCAATTCATACCCATATCGTACGGATCAAATATCACGTATATCTCATTTAAAAACTACATATGAAACTTTATGAAAAATGAAGGGTATACAAGATGCAATACCATATCAATGCTTTGACGAAAAGCTAAACTTAAATAGATATCATAATAATAGTTATAAGGTTGAGGGGGTGCTACACGCCATCCACCCGACTTCCCCCGTAGATATAAATCTACTCACCAACTTAATAAGCTTGCTGAAATCCACGCTGCTATATCCGCCAACTCCGTCTCAGAAATCCTCGCGACGGCACTTATAATCGTAATTAAAACCACATCGATGTAAATATCATATTAAACCCAAAACAACGAGCTAAGCACTCGTAGGTTAGAACCTACAGCTCACTTAACCCAAAAACAATAATATGCCACTGAAATCTACGTATGAACGTCAATAATTCAGTCTCAGTACAAAATACGTAAAAACCGTATCGGACCGTATCGGAATATCGAAAATTTGGTAAAACCATTACTAATCATTTCCAGATTTCTCTGTAAGAATACTGGAACAATCAAACAACACCATAGCTTATAAAATACTAGAACAAAGCTACAGGAGAAAAACCAACACCAAAAACCTGGGGAAGGTCAGCGAGCTCGGATTTTTGGCAATTGTCGCCGGCCAAAATCCGAGGGAATGGGTTCGTTTTTTCTGGTGTGAATTCTAGGTCTAATCATTAAGGTTAAGGGACTACTTGATTTTGTTAAGAAAAATCTAGACTATAGCAGATTCTAAACAGAGCTATAATTATCCAAATACGATATATACCGATCGATCCGTGTCCTTCGGTCTTCAATCTCTGTCCCGAGCTTGTCGCGGCTGCCCCGATGTAGTTCGCTCTACGGTCTCCCTTGTCGAAGTGGCTCCACATCGAGGATTCTTTATACGGGCTTCTGCTTCAAAACCGAAGCAACTCGGACATCCAGTTTGCTACCCTAGATACCCAAGATTGAAGTAGAGATAGTGTGTGAATACTTTAACTCAATACACCCAATGATTCTCAACATATGAGATGGAATGGGTGGAGGTAATGAAGTTGCCAAATGATAAAGAATGTGAGCTAATAGAATTTTCCAAGACTTGAAATGAACAAGAATGGCTGATTGGAAAAAGATGGGCTCGGCCAGCTCTCTGTGGAATCAAGTTGTGTTTTCTAAAAGAAGTGTTGTGTTGTTGTTTTTGATGATTCCTCCCTAGGAAATTAATCCCAGCCCACTAAAGGAATAGGCTACCAATTTCCCTCTGCATGAAATTAGCCACATGTTACAAGAAACAACAATGTACACAAATTGAATGCCAAATGTCAAAACATCCACACTCAAGTGCATGCAAGATAGCCAAGTGTCAAGACCAACACACACCTCACCAAACCCTCATGCAAAAGCCCATGAATTATCCCCTGCACACATTAGCCACGAATTTCCCTGCTGGAAATCAGCCACATGTACTCACCAAGCCAACAAAGCACCAAGAAATTCCCAAAAAAAATCAGCCAAGGAAAGGAATCAGCCCAAGAAAGATGGCTCATCAATAAACCAAATGTTTAAAGAGAAGAATAGAAATGGAAATGGCAACTCCAACAAAAGTAAACTCGTAACGAATTACAAGAATACCCCTCATCCGTACATACGTATCTGCATCCGTATTACGACTGAATACGAATACAACGGGACGAAAATATTCCAACAATCTAAATCCATGTAAAATATCATGTCATGTTAAAATATCATTTTAATGATATCACACACTTTTCTTTATTTTTATCAAAATAAATAAAATTTTACGGATATAATTCCGATACCAAAAGTCGTATGTGATATCATTTTGCAAACTTTAATTAAGTTCATATTTAAAATTAAAATTTAATATTTAAAATTTTCCAAAACGTTACACAGTGACCCCTATTCAATTTCACGTATATCTTGCTATAGCTACTTGTACATCATGCATACATATCGACATGTACACCCACATACTCGATTACAGGTACATGTACATCATGCACATATATTTTGACATGTGCACCCACATATTTTGCTATAGTTGTATATACCTTATGTGGTATTGTTTTGACATGTGATATTGAGACGTTGACTATTGTGCTTATGAAATACATCATACATATTGACTTACATGTAGATACTTAAACCTTGCTACAATTATATGTACACTTCATATGATGCTGCACTTGTTTTCGGAGAATTTTGGGAACTGCATGATATATTTTAAAGCTGGATATATTTTAAAGAGCGGTTTTCCCTTTATATGCTCATATTGATGTTTTATGTTGCGTTTATATGATTTTATCATGGATTTTAATTGATTTACTTGGATTTAAGAACCGTTGGGTGATTTTCAAGAAACTATGATTGTTTGAGAACCCGGATTCTCTTGATATGAGATTTTGATCGGATATACCCGATTCTCGGATGAGTTGAGTCGAGTGTGCATGTGCGGGTACATGGTGGAGCCCGGTATGGTTCCCCTCGGCAAGATGTTCGTGGTACAGACGATGAGCCTGGAAGGTGGGCAAGTAACCTACCGGTGATTGTATTTGGACTCGGCGGTTATCGTGGGGATACCGACCGGAGTGAGGTATGACATATCGTCAGGGCCAGTCGTGGTGACAACGCCTGAGTTATGAGGATTTACGTGTCGATGCTAGACAAGGGTTTCATGATGTTTCGAGTGTCGGTGTTTGACACTCAGGTTTTCCATGATTTCTACGTATTGTCGGTGGACATATGGGGTTGTTATCCTATACTTATGTGTGTGTGTATATATATATATACATATACATACAGGGATATGTTTTCATGATGTTTCGGGTGTCGATGTTTGACACTCAGGTTCCGTGAGACTTACAGGATGTGAGGACCGATCTGAGGATGCGGTGCATGAGGATTTGGGATTTGATGTGTCAGTGAGGGACACTGGTGTTTTTCCATGCTGATGATTTTGCATGAGATTTTATATTATATCATCCCATACTCAGGATTATGTTGTTATGCATTGCTTCATGTAGTTGTAGTACCCTGATGATGTACCTTTACATGATTGTTGCATATTTACATTGTCATACTTAGTACTGTTTATTTTTTTAGTATTTACAATATGCAAAATATGGGATCGTTTTCTTATAATCTAGTGTTTTGTGTCTGCGTGTTACGTTATCCGACATGAATCGTGATCTTGTGCAGCTGCTGTACTTGGGTAGGTTTCGTAGTGTCGTCACGCACGTAAGCTACTAGACGGACACTTGTGAGTTAGTTTAGTGTTGATGCGTCGCTTAAAACGTAGTTTTGCGTTATATTGGTCGGTTTCTGAGATTTTTTCTCTGTTTATGTGTTTGTGAATTTATAGCGTCGCAAGAGGGGACTTTGGACACCGCGAACAAAGGGAAGCAGGTGGTCGGATTTTCATAGCTCGAGACCATCAGTGAGTAGATTTAACATCTACGGGGAAATCGCCCGTATGGCGTTATGCGTCGGGGCTGATATGATAAGATAGCTGCATGTTATTGCATATTAGTGATTTCATATGAATGTCATTGCATAGTATTATCTGTTGTACCTTGACTTATACGTTTAGATATAACACATTACTGACGGTTCATGTTGCACGAGCACTAATTTGTATGCTACACCCACACCGTCTATAATTGCCATGACACGCACAAACCACCTACATACGTGATCTGGTAGTGGATAGGGATAGTTGAGGTAGTAACTCTTATTCCATTGTGCATATGAAATACTGTGGACACATACATACGTGATATTGCTTTAGGCAGGGATAGTTGAGATAGTGACCCTTATTCTATTTCACGTATCCTTGCTATAGCTACTTGTACATCATGTATACATATTGACATGCACACCCACATACTCGATTACAGCTACATGTACATCATGCACACATATTTTGACATGTACACCCACATATTTTGCTATAGTTGTATATACCTTAAGTGGTATTGTTTTGACATGTGATATTGAGATGTTGACTATTGTGCTTATGAAATACATCATACATATTGGCTTACATGTAGATACTTAAACCTTGCTACAATTACATGTACACTTCATATGATGCTGCACTTGTTTTCGGAGGATTTTGGGAACTGCATGATATATTTTAAAGAGCGGTTTTCCCTTTATATGCTCATATTGATGTTTTATGTTGCATATATCAGTTTCTATGGATTTTACGCATTGATTTATGGATTTGAGAACCGTGAGGGTATTTTCAAGAAACTATGTATTGTTTGAAAACCCGGTTTCTCTTGATATGATATTTTGATGCGGCCACCATGAGATTTCTCGGTTATGAGATTTGTGATATATACCCGATGCGAGGAGTGAGTGGGCCGTGTGCGGGTACGTGGTGTAGCCCAGTACGGTTCCCCTCGGCAAGATGTTCGTGGTACAGACGATGAGCCTGGAAGGTAGGCAAGTACCTACCGGTGATTGTATTTGGACTTCGCGGTTATCGTGGGGATACCGACCGGAGTGAGGTATGACATATCGTCAGGGCCAGTCATGGTGACAGCGCCTGAGTTATGAGGATTTACATGTCGATGCTAGAAACGGGTTTCATGATATTTCGAGTGTCGGTGTTTGACACTCTGGTTTTCCATGATTTCTACGTATCGTCGGTGGACATACGGGGTTGTTGTCCTCATACTTATATATATATATATATATACACACACACACACACATATACATACAGGGATATGTTTGGATATGTTTTCATGATGTTTTGGGTGTCGATGTTTAACACTCAGGTTCCGTGAGACTTACAGGATGTGAGGACCGATCTGAGGATGCGGTGCCTGAGGATTTGGGATTTGATGTGTCAGTGAGGGACACTGGTGTTTTTCCATGCTGATGATTTTGCATGAGATTTTATATTATATCATCCCATACTCAGGATTATGTTGTTATGCATTGCTTCATGTAGTTGTAGTACCCTGATGATGTACCTTTACATGATTGTTGCATATTTACATTGTCATACTTATGCTATCGGATTACATGTGATAGATTAATCGTTGTTCGTGCATACTTGCGATTACAGTATAATATTATTTACTATTTACGAGTTGGCAACTCACCCTCGTTGTGCCACAGTGTTTTGCAGGACTTACCCTCTAAGTAGTCGCGGCAGGGCGTCTTATCATCTCTACTTTTGCGGATACCGCTACGTTTGGCTGTGAGGCCTTTGCTTTTAGGTGGGTTTGCGGTTATCTGTTTGTATAATGTATATCTTTTTGTTGGATCTAGTATTCTCCATCTACCACTTCTTGTATTTGACTTAGAGACGAGTTGTGAGGATTCGGTGTTGTATTATTATTTTTGGTGACTTTGGGTGTCGTGCTCGTGAGAGCCGGTATTGTGAAAAGTTTTACTTCTTTATGCAGTTTTCTTTTATATTTCTTCGCTTCGGCGTTGTTTATATATTTGTGGTGGTTGTCTCCGCCGTTGGGCATGATTTTCTCCCATTTGGGATGCTTTACATATTATCTATGTTGTACCCGTTTTCGGGGCTAGTTTTTACAAAGGAGGTGCTGCCGTAATTTTCAAGAAAGAAAACTAGAGTTAGAGATTTTACTTGTAATTTTCCGAATGTTTTAAACTATATTTTTCTCCGCTTATCCAGTTTTGGGCGGTTTAGATTTTTGGGTTTCGGCTTACTTAAGGTGCGTACGCCTGTAGACGTTACGTAGTAGGGTGCCGGTTTCGGGCCAAATTTTTGGTCGTGACAGCAGGTGTACTAGCACAGATATAAGTAATGCAATGCAAATAACATGAATGCAGCATAAGGTAAATCATCAGCTAAAAGCTATAAGGTATACA
The DNA here is from genome assembly GCA_030015575.1 of Agapanthus africanus. Lineage (NCBI taxonomy): Eukaryota > Viridiplantae > Streptophyta > Magnoliopsida > Asparagales > Amaryllidaceae > Agapanthus > Agapanthus africanus. The sequence continues at coordinate 343,434,238 of JASDDO010000012.1, forward strand.
TGTCTACAAGACCGAGTCAGTGAATCTATCAATCGGCATTTAGCCACACAATATCGCGTACGGTACAATCCATCGTACGACATCCTCTAGTTAAGGGTATGGATCAATCATCAAGTCAAACTCATCACGCACGGAAAATCATCGTACAGCGGCATTAAAGCATTTGGGATCCTATAAACCTATAGGACAATGAGGGGTACAGACCTAATGTCTCGTACGACATATCACACATGATTCACGACATTCTATATATATCTATATACCTATGTCCCAGGTCACATCCATAACAATCTCATATCGGGGACCGGCAAGGTATCAATCATCTCAATCGACTCACATCCGTAAACCAACATATCATCATATCACATATCAAATCGTATTCTCTTTTCATCGCATCTATCTCTCACATAATGTCAAATTTACAAATACATTCTACCTTTACTATAAGCATAAGTATCTAATCTAACATACACACCCGAACCATACAATTAGTTTTTAAAAGAAGCGAATCGTAGTTTTGAAAATAGAGGTTACGGTGTTTTTAAGGAAATGATATCATTTGAAAATCCATAACGTCCCTCAAGGTATCTGTTTAAAAGATGTACACGATTCTTCGGTTGGGAAATAGGTATGGTTCGGATGACACACCTACGTCGACTATCTAGTCTTATACTACCCTAAACGACAATATCATCAATATCATCCTCAAATCCCGTCATTACATATTAGTCGTATCAAAACACTTCTAACTATCCTTTAGTTTCTAATATGGTTTCTATAGCTATCTTTTAATTCTAACCCTAGTTTGCTACTCTAGGTTTTCTTAACCATATGCTACAAATCAGTTTCCAACAAAACTTTGCGGGGGTGCTATACGCCATCCACCCGACTTCCCCCATTGATATAGATCTACTCACCGTGGCCTTCGCTTGCCGAAGTCGATGACGCCATACTCCGTCGCCTCGGAATCCATGCGAAAGTACCTACAATAACAACACATATCGCAACGTTATTAAAATCAAGTTCTGAAATCCAATACGGCACGCGCATTGCTCATAGGTTAGAACCTATAGCTTAGGCGTACAAAATCAACCAAACAGCCCTTGTTGTTGATGTACGAACACCCAACAACCAAATACAAATCCAAATATCAAGAATTAGCATTTCAAAATACGGAAAACATAGCCAAAATCACACCAAAATGCTCCCAGATTTTGACTCAGGTGAAATTGGGATGAACAAACAAGTATAGGGTGTAGCATATGGGGTATTTGAGCTACTGGACCAACCTAGACCCCTACCCACACCAAGTGGCCGGCCCCAAGGCCCTAAAATCCGGTGAGCTCGGCCTCTAAGGCTCCTCTGGGCTTCGTCTCGTCAAGATGGTCTCCTAGTACTCTAATTTGGTCCCTGGAGTTTACTAAACTCAGAAAGTCCCCGGGTTGCTCCAGATTTCCCTGCACACCCTATATCCTCACAAAACCGACATGCACTAAATCCTAAATCTGTATTTTGGTTTCTATACTAAATTCCATGTCTTTCAACAGCCACTAGAGTTCACTAATTTCCCACAATAACCTAAACCCTTCTCTAGAGGTTTCTATCTTCACAACCACCATCCCAATTCAACTTCTAAACTATCTAAAACATAAGAAAACTAAAACTCTAAATGGAAATGATTATACCTCATGGATGTCACTTAAGCAAACCCTAGAAGTCTCCATGTTGTCAAAATCCCACTTTACTTGGTCCATTGCGATGAGGGTGAGGAGGTGATCATTTTTTTGTGAAAGGGGTATAGGGTTTTAACTAGGTTTTGGAGGTGATTTTTGGGGTTGTAGGTGGAGGGAAGGGAGCTTGAGGAAGATGAAGAAGGGTATGAAAATGGTCGGGGAAAGGATAATGAGGCAGTCCGCCCCCTCTCAATTATTATCACTCTCTCTCTTTCTCCAAGCATGCTTATTCTCATCATTGTGTTCCTCCTCTCTCTCCAAATCATCATTACACCTTTTCCCCTTTCTTTTCTCACCAAAAACACATACACCCAAATAAAAAAACACAAATGAAATAACATGTAATATGTCATGGTGCACTAACCATGAAAAACTGTAGAAACACGGATTTGGCTTAATCGCGATTAGCAGTGCACTAATCGGGATTTTATCCACATTGCATATAATAAATTTTAAAAATGCCATATTCTTTAAATATATTTTTAAATGAATAAATCATTTTAACTTCTAATTGTTTCACAAATATTGGTATATATTTATACCCTTTTTCGAAAACCCCAATTTCGCAAATCGGGCAGTTTTCGGGAAATATATTATTTTAATATTAAATTCTAAAAATAATATTTTATATTTTCTGAAATGTTACACGACCAATGTCATAAGTCGCGAGAATATAATGCGGTATCACATACTCGCATTAATCTCGGTCCCGCACATATCACATATATGCTCCTACTCCGTTTCGCATGAACCAGGAAACCTCTGTGTTGGACTCTAAAGACTTGTCAATACGCCGGCAGTAGGTGATGATCATATCAAACACCAACAAGCAGCAAGCGGTCTGCTAAACGTAACGGCCACCCGGGTATTGAGCGATCATAAGATCAACAAGCAAGCCTGCTCGTACACCTGCGAATCCAATCAGTAACACTACCGTACAGTCCGGTCTCTTCGTATGATATGTCTCATATCACAGCCTGGGGATGGTATAACGTCAGACCCTAATAGTCTGATAAGTCATGCCGATACAAGGTTCATAACGGTTAGAGAAACTACTGGTAACACTTACCAGTAAATCTCAGCAACCCTGGCCAGGGATTTCCTGTTATGGCCAATCGAGCACAGCACAACATCAACCCCCAATACCGGGAGAGACGAAACCCCTCCTATCGCTCATTGCCTCCATGTGATTCGAGACTGTACCAAAAAGCCATCATTTTGCACGTTCTCTTGAACGTGGTAAGGTGGAAATCAAAGCACAGTGGGAATTACACAAGACTCTATGACGATCTCGGGCCTACAGACTAACCTGTACCAGTGTCACCAGAGAACTGCTATCCAACGATAGGTATAATACCATCTAGGAGTTCTCGACAAGTCCGTCCAGTGTACCCAGTCTCCACTGAGCACCCGTATACCTTCTCTGATGTCAAACACCAATGGATATGGGATCATCCATCGCCCATCATGTGGGTCGAGAAGCGTATACGCTAGTCTACTCTGGAGTATCGATGCCCTGTCTCGATACTCCCACGACTACGAACATTTGAAGGATGTACTTATCGACTACCCTGTCCCCACTATTATGATCTGCATCATAATCCTGGTAGTCAAGTACACATCCTAATGGCTTTATCAACATATGATCACAAAACAGTATTTGTTAACATGTTAAGATAAAGTGCAACCAGATAGCATACTATCATGTCGAGCAAGAAAGTCATCCCTATATATGTCCAAGCATCCACTACAATATACATCACATGTACAGTAATGGCCCCTAGGGCATACATATAACTAACACTGCCAAAACCAGAAGCGAGGCAACCCCCTTCATCAAAGTGAATGGGCCACCCGGCACTTCACGGAATCCGGTAACTTGAGCACTCCTCCTTGGGTCAACCTGTACCCCCTACGAGTGCGGCGAATAGCCCGCCAATTCTAGAGTATGGTCCCCTCCGTCTCAACGCCATGAGATGCGGACCCGTTGCCCTCTAGAACCCAGCTATCCGTGCACTCCATCGCGGGGTAATCCTAGTACATAAAAGAAAATTATGTACAATGGTGACATCGACCTCAACCCGGTCGTGTCCCAAATAAATAATATACAAACAGGCAGTGACGACTGTCCACATGTCGGACTCTCATCCTGCGATATCAAATGTACAAATGAAACTAAACTGTGCTATCATTGCAACCAAGCAATCCACCAAGACGATTCCGCAACAAACACAACACAACACAGAACATCAATGTGAATGTCACGTTCGCAAACACGTCTAAAAGAACTATAGCAATTAGATAAGTTGTACCGCTCTAATAAAATTCACGGTCGCAGATAGTGAAGGGTTTCCTAGGACGGCAGCAAGGTTTCGGGAGGCATCAACCATGCCAAATTCAAATTTTTAGCCGTTCTAGCTAACCTTGACTTAGAATCGTTAACTAGACTAAGCGACGAATACAACCTTTGTAGACCGGTCCTTCACTTCAATAGCTCCGTGTAGTAGTCCCTTCGTTGTGATCATGAACTCCTGGACTCTAGAGAGGCCCCCATGAAGAAATGAACAAGCTTGCATCGAAGTCTTCGAGGCCGAAGATGATCTACGTCGAGGAGACACTGACCCAAGCTATCTCTTCACTAATTGTGGAATTAGTGAAGAAAAAACCCTATACTAAATGACAAGTAGTAGAGGATGATGAAGTAGAAAGTGGGCTCACTTTAGATTTGATTTTCTCACATGTTTTCTCTCATCTCTATTGAAGCTAGAAAGCTTGAGAGGAAGAAGAAGAAGAAAACTCTCATGATAATTATCCAAAGGATAATGGCAACCTTCGGTGAGTTAGTATCATATACTAACCTTTGTAGAGAGTTAACCATGGCTAGGTTTAATTGGTTGGGTTAATAAATATCTTAGGCAAAACAAAAGAGTGCACTTGGTCAATGCAAACAACAAGCTTCTACAAGCTTCATGCCATGACAATTTCCAACAATTTTGAATTACTTAAATAATAAAAAAATCTAGGATTAAACCAAGCATAGTGCAAGTCATACACACACCCAAGTTGCATGTATCATCAAACATGACACAATATTATGTACATTTGCATATATCACATATATACAATATGCACAAACAAAGTGAGAAAAGAAATCTTAAGTGAGCTAATGCTAGTTAATGTAAATTAAGATATCAAATATATATGTAACATTTTAGAAAATATAAAATATTATTTTTGGAATTTAATATTAAAATAATATTTTTCCCGAAAACTGCCCGATTTGCGAAATTGGGGTTTTCGAAAAAAGGGTATAAATATATACCAATATTTGTGAAATAATTGGAAATTAAAATGATTTATTCCTTTAAAAATATATTTAAAGCATTTGGCATTTTTAAAATTTATTAAATTCAGTTTTGATAAAAACCCGATTAGTGCACTGCTAATCGTGATTAAGCCAAATCCGTGTTTCTACAGTTTTCATGGTTAGTGCACCATGAAATGTTTCATTTGGTTACATGTTATTTCATTTATGGTTTTATATGGGTGTATATGTTGTTTTTGGTGAGAAAAAGAAATAAGAAAAAGAAAAAAGTCAAAGGGAGACATAATCATTAGGTTAGGTGGGCTTAGAAGAGAGAGAGTGTGTGTGTGTAATTGTGAGAGGGGGAGGGGGAGGGGGCTGCTGCTGCCATAACCCTTGGCCATCATTTTTTCCTCCTTCTTTCTCATCTCCTTAACTCCACAACCCTCCACTTAAACCCTAGATCTATCTCCAACCATTCCCCAAAACCCTACACTCCCTTCACAAAACTTAATCCCCATCTCCTCCTCTACACGATGAACCGTGCAAAGTAGGATTTTGATGACGTTGGGAAGTTAGTGCTGCCTAGAGTGGACTAGATGAGGTATAATTTCTTCCCTTTAGATTAGTTTTGTGAGATATCATGTTTTAGATGTCGTTTTGATGATGTTGCTGACCTGCTGTAACCCCGAGCACTTACTAGGAAAACAAACAGTGTGTTAGTGTTGTGCTCAAGACCTGGAGTGTTCACCTGAAACCCTAACCCCTTCCCACCGGTTTTGGCCGGCGACCATTAGACCAAATCCGGCGACCCCGGGTGAGTAGGAGAGCTAGGGTTTGGATTTTGTAGGGTGGTTATCTGATGATGTTTAGGGGTGTTTGGTCCTACTGGGTTTTTCTGTATTGACTATAGGTGAAATCTGGGGACATTGGTGAGTGTTTACATGACCATGGTAACACGATTCATGACCTGAGCCATAGAGCTGAACCCGTTGCACGAACTCAGGAATTGACCCGTATCAGTTTAGTGACTTTGGGGATTCCCTGCTAGGGTTTGAAGGGATTCTTGAGTTGTGGTTGTGCTTATAAGACCTAGTGGTGACCTTAAACCCCTTGGTGCTAGAAACCCAGACGCAACACAAATACAAAACCTGAAACCCCAAAACAGAACTATCCATGTCGGTTTGTGAGGGAATTAGAGTGTGCAGGGAGATCTGGGATGACCTGGGGACTTTCTGAGGCAACCAAACAATACTAGGGTCCTAGATATACTACTAGGAGACCACTCTGACCTGATGAACCCAAAAAGGGACCCCCTGGCCGGCGAGCTCGGAATTTTGGGTATAGGGGCCGGCCACTTGGTGAATGTAGGAGCCTAGGTTGGTTCAGTAGCTCACATATACCTTATACATCACCCTAAACTTGTTTGCTTGGATTTATTTGACCTGAGTCAAAATATGGGAATACTTGTGTGTGATTTAGGATATGTTTTCCGTATTTGAAATGATGAGTTTTGATATTTGGATTCGTTTTTGGTTGTCGCATGTTTGTACATCGACAACAAGGGTTATTTGATTGATTTTGTACGCATATGCTATAGGTTCTAACCTACGAGCAATACGTGTGCCGTTTTGGTTTTTTCGCCTTGATTTTAATATCGTTACGATATGTGTTGTTATTATAGGTACCATCGCGTGGATTCCGAAGCGACGGAGCGAGGCGTCATCGACTTCGGCGAGCGAGGACTACGGTGAGTAGATCTATATCTACCGGGAAAATAGGGTGGATGGCGTATAGCACCCCCGCAAACTTTTGATGGAAAACCGATTTATAGAATATGGTTAGGAAACCTAGATTAGGAAACTAGGGTTAGAATGAGATAGCTATGAAACCATATTAGAAACTAGAGGATAGTTAGAAGTGATATGTTACTCCTTTCATAAGATGACGTCTAGCGATATTACCGCTTAGGGTACTGTAGGACTAGGTAGTCGATGTAGATGCGTCATCCGAACCATACCTTTTTCTAAACCAAGAAATCGTATGTATCTTTTAAATATATATACCTTGAGGGATGTTACGGATTTTCAAATGATATCTTTTTCTTAAAAACACCGTAACCCATATTTTCAAAACTACGATTCGCTTCTTTAAAAATCCGATTGTATGGTTCAGATGTGTATGTTAGATTAGATACTTATACTTGTAGTGATAAAATGTTTATGCAATTCGATTTGATAGGTGATTTAAAGGCAATGAAAGAATACAAGACGGATTTGATGATATGATGAGATGATGATATGATGGTATACGGATGCGAGTCGATCGAGATGATGTATACCCTGCCGGTCTCCTGATATGAGATTATTGCAGATGTGACCTGGGACATAGGTATATAGGGTTATATATATATATATAATGTTGTGAATCATGGATGATAGGCCGTATGTGATATTAGGCCGTACCCTCTTTTGTCGTATAGGATGATTGGATCCCTATTAGTATAATGCCGCCGTACGATGATTTTCTGTGCGTGATGAGTTTGACTTGATGATTGATCCTTACCCTTGACTAGAGGTTGCCGTACGATTGATCATACCATACGTGATGTTGTTAGGCTGGATGCCGATTGATAGATTCCCAGACTCGGTCATATTAGATACATATACCCGTCAGCATTTGCATATGATTTACCTTATGCTGCATTCATATTATTTCCATTGCATTGCTTATACCTATGCTAGTACACTTGCACCATTATCGATGATGCGTATATTACACGTACACAGATTTGCCGGCTCACACACTTCATCATCGATAATTGCCATGTCACTGCACAGTAGGATTGCTGCATCATGACATATACATTGGTACATCCATACTTGCGGATATATACATTTGTATATCCATTTTGGTGTACATATACCTTGATACACCCATATTTGTGCACATAAACATTGTATACCCATATTTGTGCACACATACATTGGTACATCTATACTTGCGCATATACATATTGTACCTACATAGATAACTGGTTTTATTGTAAAATTAGGAACCACATGTTATATTTTAAAAACTGGAATCATTTTAAAAGAGCGGTTTTCCCTTAATATGTCATACTACTATTTCGCGTTGCATGATACACGATATGCTTACATTTCTATTATATGTCGCACACATCATGCTCTATTGGTGTACGCATTGAGATATGCCGTTTTCATGAGATTTCTGGATTTGAGAACCGTGGACATTTTAAAAGAGATTATGTGTAGTTTCAAAAACCCGGTTTCTCTTGTTATGATATTTCAGTGCGTCCACCATGTGTTTCCTCGGTTCTGAGAGCGATATATAAAACCCGATTCGAGGAGGTGGATGAGGCCGATTGAGGGTACATGGTGGACCCGGTATGGTACCCCGGGGCGAGAACGGATCTGTCGTGCAGTAGGCGATGAGCCTGGCAGAGGGACCACTACCTACCGGTGATAGTATTTAGGCTCGGCGGATATCCGGAGGATACCGACCAGAGTCGAGAGATGATAGGGGCCGATCCGTACTGACGGAGCTCGATATATGAGGATTTACATGCCGATGCGGGCACGGTTTTCATGATGTTTTCGAGTGTCGATGCTAGGCACTCAGGTTCCATGATTTGATGTGTCGGGAGGGACACCGTTGATATATATATCCTCATACTTTCATGCACACTCTTTTATGATATTTACATGCATGATATTGTTGCGTCAGTGGTTGGCGCGTGGACTAGATCCACATACATACATACTTACACTGATTCTACTATTGGGGATTATACACATGCTTATAGACATTGATTTATGGGTGGACGAGATTCACATATCTGCATACATTGATTTTTACTGTTGGATGTTATCCGCATGCATATAGGTAGTGACTACCTTGTTGGCACATATACGAACCGGTCACCCTAGATATCATAGTATTACCTTTTGATATAGTTGACCTAGGAGTCGTCGTTTATTCGATTTCTACTTGTAGATATTTTTCTATTCACGAGTTGGCAACTCATCCCCATTGTGCCACAGTTCTTGCAGGTTGACCGCTTGGATCAGTAGCGGCATCGCTGGCACACAGTTTCATTTGGGTGTTTTGCATTGGTAGGTGGGACATTTGTATCGTACACACTCTTGTATTATATTTCATATTGTATCTGGTTAACTCCATCAATCAATCAAAAGTTGTAAATTGTATAAGTGATGAGACTTAGTGAGACTCGTAGTTGCGAGATTTGAGCGATGGGTTTTATATTCACTTTGGGGGTTATATCTTGCTCATTTCTTTATCTTTTGTGGTGAACTTCGCCGTTAGGCGTCGTATATCTATTTATGCTGTATTGCGTGGTTGTGATCCGCCTTTTGGCGAAGAGCTAGCTCCCGCTTGGGGATGCCTTTATCATTATTATGTATTTATGGTTTTGGATCAAAATATACAAAGGAGGTGCTGCCAAAATTTTTAAAAGACGAAACATGTTTTCAAACTAGTAAATTTCACTTGCATCATTCATGTTCTTTTCCTATGCATTAAGAAAACTTGATTTCATTATACCTTTATTTCAAAACTTCACCTCCTTTATTTTTTCTAAAAGGTTTAGATTTCTGGGGTTTCAGCTTACTTGAATTCCGTTACGCCTTTAGACGTTGCGTGATTCAAGGGCTGGTCACGAGCTAAAATTTCGGGTCGTGACAAAGTTGGTATCAGAGCGTTAGGTTTAACCTTTGTTCGAGTCTATGTTTGACTATGCGGAGTCTAGGGCGGGTATGTATTTCTGAACCTAGGCTTGACCTTACGGAACTTAGACTTGGACGGGGGGTATTAGACCCGAACTTTCGTTTCATAGGCTGACCCTGATTGATGGAGTAGGTAGCTTGAGTAGAGTGACGTACCGTACGTATGTTCCGCGGTATATTTACGATACGATACTCCACTTAAGTAACCTTAGGATGTATATATTTTCGAGACCAGTGATTCTCTTTGTATCCATGATTATACATCCATTTGAGATACCTGATTCTATTCATTTCCATGATCATACTTTCATTGATGCTGTTCCTTCTTATGATCATGTATCCATTCTGGATCTGTCGTTCCCTCTCATGCCGATGATCTGCTTTCTTCGATACTCGATTGAGGTTCCTGTCACCATAGTTTGAGCGCAGATTGAGCTGCTGCTAGCGTTGCGGTCAGGGCGAGCTCGTCTGGTACGAGAGCCGACCATTGTGTTTTCTGGTGACAAGGGAACGTCTCGAGGTAGTGTTACGTTGTGGCCTCTTGTGGAGGCGAGTGCTTGGTTTTACACCGGATGATCGGGCCATTGCTAGAGATGCCAACTGCGAGAGGACTGTTGATGTACAGCATACCTCAGAGATATTGATGTTGCCTACCGTGCAGAAAGATGACCCAGCTGTTGCTGAGATTGATAAGATGTCGCTTCCAAAGCTTACGAGCTAAGATCGTCGGAGCTTCCGGGCAGAGTGCGACAGATGATAGCTAGTCTATCCCGAGTTAAGAGACGAAGGTGATTCGTCAGATTGATGCGCCGGAGCAGGCCCAGTTGAGTTGAAGATTTCCAGTGTGGAGAGTCTTACTCAGATCTAGAGCAGACCGATCCAGAGATGACCGCCGATGTATCGCCTTTCCTGGAGGATTGAGGCGTTGTTTAGCACGCGGGCGAAGAATAGTCACATGTGGTATTGGCGAAGCTAAAAGGTTCGAACGAGTGCCAGGACACCATTTTCCCAAGTTTAAAGTGTTCGGAGGAACATACAGGTAATTCTGTGGACCCTCTAGAAGAATGAAACCCTAACTTGACATGATGACCATGGAACCGCTTTGAACCTTAGGGTTTGTGGCAGTTTAGCGGTGCCATCAGTGAGGCTTGGATTTGCCCTTCTACGGCTGGTCCAGAGGTGCTGTGGTATGTACCAGATATTTTTAGACTGCGCTCAGGTATTGAGCCTTCGAGAAATTTTGGGACCTCGATGACTCGATCGAAAAGTTTGACGTCGTCCAGATACCAAGTGATAAGAGATCAGCAAGCTGACCAGCTTCGGATAGAGGACCTCACCCAGATGCGTTGTGAGTTGATCGAGAGCGGGCGAGTATCGAGTATTCCTCCGATGATTGGGGCGAATTCCCAAGGACACGTTCGGCCAGATATCTTCAACAGAGGCGTTGGGATACGGCCTGTTCCCAAGGGAATGTGTGCGGAACACGCAGATGTCCAGAAAACGAGAGAAGATTTTGCAAGAGTACCAACCTCCGTAAAGTTCGGTATAGGCGAGATCGAAAGAGATCTTGAGCAGGATTCCTTCCAGGACACTGCTGCAATGAGATTTGCACCCAGGATCAGTTGTGTCGCGAGTATTCAGAGGACCGACGGCCGACGCCAGTGACGTACTTCACTACGAGTGGTGGCGATGATTGACCGGGAGATGACCAGAGAAGTGCCAGAACGGAATCGTCCCCGTTAGCACACCTGACAGGGCCGATGAGCCGATGGATTGCGAGTGTAGTAATCCACAAAAAAAAAGAAGACCTAGAGACAGAAGACGCCAGACCGTGAGCAGGAGGCGAGCGGATATTCTTTTTCTGGCAGTTTTTGGCGCACCAATTTATTTTTCGACATTATAGGAGGTGTACCTCAATGTCCTTTTTGCGATTTGTGTTTGTGATCCGAGTATCACGCTTATATCGCTTGGATTTGAGTTTTGATGACGAGTTTCCTGATATTGATTTCGTGCACCATGGCTGCACCTACTGGGTATTTACATTTTGTGCATAGTTATTGCACTTGAGATATGTTTTTATACACCATTGTATTGGTTTTTGATTTGTGCACATTTATCACACTTGATATCGGTTTTGTGCCTTGGTTGCACATGTCTATGATTTCATGGATTTTATACGGTGATTTGATTTTGTGCGTGTGGTACACACTCGAGTTGATTTTTGCACTCGATATAGCTGATATGTGCCTGTAGTGCATTGATATTCGTTTTGTGCATGCAGTCGCACACGTTTACGATTTTATACACCATGGTACACTCGGTATTGCTGGTTATGCATTTGAGTTATTGATCGGTATTTCGTGCACCGGATGCACTGTATTTGTATTTCGTGCACCGGATGCACTGTATTTGTATTTCGTGCGTTTGCTGCACTAGATTGCATTCTTGCATTTGTTGCACCGGACGGGTACTTATGCGTTGTCGCACTGGATTTATACCTCGTACCTTGGTTGCACCCGATTTATATCCTTGAGCATTCGTTTTACCAGATTTGTATTTTCTTACGCGTTGGCACTTGCCGTTCGTTTTCATGCATGTTACTGTTAGTGTTTATGCCCTAGAAGGCCATTACTTATCATACTAGTTTGTATATTACTTAATGGAAGCTTGGGATATTCACATGTATATATAACAGTCTTGCTAAACATGGTAGTATGCTACTTGGTTTTTTCTATCTTAATATGTGAGTATACGTATTGATAGAGCTCTTAGGATCTTGCTTGACTACCAGCGTTGTGATGGCAGTCACACTAGTGGGGGCTGGGTAGTCTACAAGCACATCCTTATTCAGGTCCCTAGTCGTTGGATTATCGAGACAGAGCATCGATACTCCGGAGTAGACTAGTGTGCGCTTCTCATCCCAGTTGGGGAGATGGTCTGTCCCACAGCCGTCAGTACGTCGTACTGGAGATAGTATACATGTGCTCGTTAGGTTACGGGTACACCGGACAGGACTCACAGGGAACTGTTGGTTGGTTTTATACCAGTCGTCAGTGAACAGTTCCCAGGTGACATGAGTACAGCATAGTCCGCAGACTTGACACTGCTACTTCGCCTCGAGTGTCTCCCACTGTTCTTAGATTGCTACCTTACCACGGCTCAAAGGAGTCGTGCAAACAGGTAGCAGTTGGGTGCAGTCCCGAGCACTTGGAGGCAGTGGCGGTTAGACAGGATTCGTCTCTCCCGGTATTGGGAGTTGATATCGCGCTGTGTCAGAGAGCCATTACGCAAAGTCCCTGGCCAGGGCAAGCGAGATTTGCTGGTAGGTTCCAGTAGTTTCTCAGGGTGTAATGGGCTTCCCCCCGACACGACTTATACCGCTATTAGGGGACTGACGCTTGCCGCCCCCTAGGCCCGATATGCGATAGTCTTGGACGAACGGACCGGACTGTATGGAGATTGTCACATCAGACTCAGTAGGAGTTCGGATGGGTTTCCTCATCGGCCTTCTTATCGACATCTACCTGGGGACCGTTACGTACAGCTAGTGCCGCTTGCGGTCTGTGGTTAAACCCACTGCCAGCGTAGTAGTCGAGTCTCTAGAGTCCCACACAGAGAGTTTCCCTACTCCAGGCGAAACAATATAGAGGTCGTATGGTTTTACGACAAGGGTTCGGACGCATACGTGTGTTTACGCGCGTACGACTTTCGGACAGTTTTTACCAGTCGGCTTTGGTTTAAGCCAGTTACTGGTATCCGGTTATTGGATTTATACATCTAAAGTTTTTCCGTATTTTTGCGGAAAGGAGGGGCGTTCTCGTAATTGCACGAGAAGCTTCTAGAAGGTGGTGACTAAGGGGGTTAAGGTGGCATAAGCAATGAATGTGATTAGTGAGTCATATGGATGATTCATCCATGTCATTAATGCATGATAAATGCTTAATGACTCATGGAGTGAATCATCACTAGATATTATCAAGCATGGTTGCTAAATTCATTTCTTATTATTTTCTTGATAAAAGAAATGCTTGATATATATTATCATAACTCATTATTCTCACTTCATTATTTATCCTCACCTTCTCTCTCCTCAAGCTCTCCCTCTTCAAACCCTAATCCTCCCCTCTCATGTGTTGAGTACAAGGATTAGTTAGACTACTTAATCCATAACCTTCTCTATATTACACCTAGCTTCTTTGATTAACACTTAGAGAAGTTTAGTTGCCTCAAGTTTAGAGGCTAAGCTTGGAGTAAAGCTCTCGGGTGGATCGTCTACTACTTCGAGAAGGCCGAGGAGGAGGTGGAGTTCGCAAAGACGAAGGACACGATCCGTTAGATATAATCCCTAAACATAGTAGCATAGAAACTCTATGTTTTAAGTTAGTAATCGTTTAGCTTCGATTCAAGCGGTTAGTCGATGTTTGTTCACTAAACAAGTTCGTTTTTGAAAATTCCGCCTCCCCACAAGTATTGGGGTGTTGTACATCGACTTACAGTGGTATCAGAGCCTCGCTAAACAATAAATAACTTACTTGAAAATTTGTATGAATTTCGAACGGAAAAAACGAAACCGGAAAAGCCCGAAAACATCAGTTTCTGTCGATTTTTAAATGAAGTCCAAAATTTTTTCAGGGATGTTCAGAAAGCTTAAAAAGACAGTAGAAGAACACCCAAGAAAATTGGGCACATGATTCGGCTAAAGAGCCGCGGAAACGCGGCGGATCCCACCTATCCCGCCGCGGTTCCGCCGCCGAGTTGCCGAGTCATGAACCCAATTTTCCTGTGTTGGTTCTGTGTGATATTTGGGATTTTCTGGAATATTTAATTTTTGCTCTGGTTTCAGATTTGCAGAGCAGTATTGGAGCAAAATTAAAAGTGTTTAATCGATCGAAATTATACAGTATTTGCTTGTTGGAGTATATCTGTGATTGTATAATGTGTTCGTAAACCTCCCCTAACTGCTAGTATGTCAGTTGGCAGGGGGTTGCACATTTCTGAAATGGATTTTATCTGTTTGTGCATATGAACTATGTTGGACTGTTGTGATGTATAGCCGGGGTTATGTGATGGGTTATCATTTAATTCATTTGATGTAAATGTAATTTGTTGTAATATTATTTTGCGGGGCACATCCAGGTTGCGGTTGTAGCCACCGTTGTATTATTTCATTTTACTGTTTTTGCTCCTAGGACAGACCCAAGGTGGGGTGCACAAACTGCCGGGCGGGTAGTTTGCCGCACCCGTAGGGGTCGTGGGTGGGGTAATGGCTATTCATCACAACTGTGTAATCCGTATTTTGTTGCAGGCTCAAAACAAACACGGATTGCTTGCAAATCCAATTAAGTTCATCTGTGATCTGGAATGAATATCATTGCGTCAGACGAATGTAAAATATCTATATATATGATAGTTATTTAGACGTCACTTATGTTTTACACCCGCGCTAGCCCAGCCCCCGCTCTGTCGTTAGTTAAGTAACCTAACGGGTAATGATGGGACCCCGTGGCGAATGCGGATGGCATAAGAGGACATTGTATTTTCGTTATTTTCTGCAATGATAGGTTAATGATGGGACGCATTATCTATAATGCAAAGAAAATAAAACAAAGTTTTAATCGTTGGAACAATTTAAAAGAAACCACTCGGTTAATTTTAAAAACAGATATTTTTAAATGCAGAGCCTTAACCACTCCTTTTAAACGCTATCAGGTTCCTTCGGTTATATCAAGTTCACTACGTTCACGGTTTCGCCAAAACCATTCGTAGCCCTCCGTCATTTCATTTGGGTATTCAGTAGTATTCAAGCTATGCATTTTGGCCAAAGTCAAGGCATAGTGTTTGGTAGCTGCTGGGTTTTCATTTGTTGCATAAGATAGATGAGTTGGTTTGGGACAGTCGTATTACCATTTGACCAAAGTCAGGGGTATATACGGATGGGTTCAAATTGACAAGATAATGACGGGTAGAACTTGACATGTGACTTATGACACTTTGACCAAAGCCAAGGTCATAAGAGCATGGGGCAAAAACTTATATCGGGAATTTCTAAAGAAACTGAAATTTGCAAAGAGATGCATACCATTTTGAGTTTGATGAATGTTGGTAGTGTTAGTTATATGTATGCCCTAGAGGCCATTACTGTACATACGATGTATATTGTAGTGGATGGTAGGACATATATAGGGAGGACTTTCTTGCTCGACATGATAGTATGCTATCTGGTTGTACTTTATCTTAACATGTACTCTGATTGTCTCTATATTACATGTTGATAAAGCCCTTAGGATATGTACTCGACTACTGGGACTATGATGAGATCATACTAGTGGGGCCACGGTAGTCGACGAGTACATCCTATAACTGTTCCTAGTCGAGGGTGTATCGAGACAGGGCATCGATACACCAGAGTAGACTAGCGTATACGCATCTTGACCCATATGATGGGCGATGGATGATCCCATATCCATCGGTGTTTGACATCAATGATGGTGTACGGGTGCTCAGTGGAGACTGGGTACACTGGACGGACTCGCCGAGAACTCCCAGATGGTATTATACCATACGTCAGATGGCAGTTCTCCGGTAACACTGGTACAGAGTAGTCTGTTGACCCGAGATCGTCATAGAGTCTTGTGTGATTCCCACTGTGCTTTGATTTCCATCATACCACGTCCAAGAGGGCATGCAAAAAGGTGGCTTTTGGGTACAGTACCGAATCACATGGAGGCAATGAGCGATAGGTGGGGATTTGTCTCTCCCGGTATAGTGAGTTGATGTTGTGCTGTGTTCAATTGGCTATAACCGGAAATCCCTGGCTAGGGTTGCTGAGATTTACTGGTAAGTGTTATCAGTAGTTTCTCGAACTGTTATAGACCTCATATCGACACGACTTATCAAGCTACTGGGGTCTGACGTTTTACCACCCCTAGGCGAGATATGCAACATATCAGACGACGAGACCGGACTGTACGGGAGTGTTACTGTTTGGATTCACAGGAAAATGTACATGCTTGCTTGTTGATCTTCTGAGCGCTCAATACCTAGGTAGCTGTTACGTTTAGCTGACCGCTTGCAGCTTGTGGGTGTTTGATATGATCATCACCTACTGCCGGCATATTGACGATTCTTTAGAGTCCTACGCAGAGGTTTCTTGGCTCAGGCAAAACGGAGTAGTAGCACATATGTGATATGTGCGGGACCGAGGATAATGTGGTATGTGATACCGTATTGTATTCTCGCGATATTTGATATCAGCCGGGTCATCGGATCAAGTGTTGATTCGATCAATCGGTACGGATTAATATTAGTCGGTTATATGCGATATAGCCGGATTGTCGGATCAAGTGTTGATTCGATAATTTAATGTATAATAATATATATGATATATTAAAAGACATTAACTAATATTTGCTCACTAAAAGATTCTTTTTCTCACTCGGATAATACATTGATATATATGCGATATATGTTAATTGTATTATTTTATTTTGTTACGATAAATATTATATATGTGATATATAATATTATAACATGATATGATAAATAATGCAACTTGTTTAGTGGAGTTTAAACATGATTAGGGTTTGGATTAGGGTTAAACTTTCTAGATGCTTCTAGAAGGTTTTGGTTTTGTTTTGTGAAAGATATTTGTAAGTGACTCATGCTTTAACCCAACCCAAACCCTAACCCTAGTCAATTCTTTACAAAGGTTAAGTTCACCATGGTTGCATTATCTATCATATTAATTCTTTTCCTATTCATCACAAATGGATTCACAACATTATTCATCTTCTTCCTCCTTCATTCTTCCATGAAAAAGCTTACTTGTTTTTCAAAAGGTGATGAATAAATATGAGAAAAAGATAAATAAAGAGAGCAAAAATCCTACTTCATCATCCTCATCTTCCCTTGCCATTTAGATGAGGGTGTTCACATCATTTCATGAGTGTTAGCTTGTGTTAAAGAAACTTCAAGGTAGATCATCTTAGTATCGAAGATCGGAAGCAAAGGTTGCGTCTTTCTCTTCGTGGAACCTCTCGAGAGTCCGGATCCCGATGATCGCAGCGAAGGGACCACAACACGGAGCATATGAAGTGAAGGACCGGATCTACAAAGGTTGTAATCCCTCTCACTTAGTGTTAAATTGTTTAGCATGCTTGTTTTCGCCTAATCTCTAGTTTAAAGTTCCGTATTCGGGTTGTTCGGCATGGCTAAATTTTTAATCGGGCATGGTTGATGCCTCGTAGACCCTTGTGCGCGTGCCTAGCAACCCGACAGTAGTATCAGAGCCAAGCTAGAGCTTTAGGCGAAGTCTAGACGAAGTTTAAAGTCCGATCGAACCCGAAACCCCGACTCCAAAATGCTCTGTGGAAATTTTCTGAAAATTTGGATTTTTGTCAATTAAAAATTTCTAAAAAATTCAGCAGGGTTTTATTAGAATTACTGTGAAATTCGAGGGGCTATTTCGTCAAAAGTGCGGCGGAACCGCGGCAGAAGCCTGGCTTCTGCGGCGGAACCGCGGCAGAAGCCTGGCTTCTGCGGCGGTTCCGCGGCCATTTGATGACGTCACCCCTCCTATTTTGCACAGTAATTCCTACTACACAGTGCTGAGTTCTCTGGGAATTTTTAATTTTTATTCTACAGTTGAGTTTTCTGGGGTTGTTTTGGGGATTCGATGTTTCGATCGAAGTATTAGATTTTGTTTATGTGGCTTTCCGGATAAATTTTAGAAACTGTTAAAAAGTTCGAACGGATATCAATAACTCACTTTTTCCCCTGTCGGAAAATTTTTCAAAAGTTGGATTTTTTCTCGTGTTTAAGAATGTTCTAAGTCATGCAAGTAACGCGGTGGACCCTCTAGAAGACAACAAACCTTAACTCGATTTTGTGACCGTCTTGAACTGCTCTTTGAACCTTAGGGTTTGGGGCAGTACGGCGTGCCACATGTGAGGCGTTGGCTTGACCCTTCTACGGCTGGACCATTGGTACTGTGGCATGTGATGGACTTTTTTAAACTGATTTCAAGTGTTGAGATATATTGGGGAAATCTTGGGTGCTTGATGATTCGATCGGAAAGTTTAATTTTTTCTATTTATCTGGAATGTGATACAATAATTGGAATCCACATGTAGTTATGAGATAACTGCTTTGAATTTTATAAATTTAGCAGTTTAGTCTCAGATGATCGGTTGCCACGGAATTTTGATGTGATCAAAAGTCCGTCGCAATCACGTAGCGTACGCGGATACTCGCCGAGTAAACTTAATAGACAGCTACACCTCTTAGCCCCGACCAAGTGACTGTAGGAGAACCCCATCGCCGAAAGCATCCGTTCGGGTGCTCGCGGCAGCGGTGTTCCGCCTTGGTGCACTTCGTCGACGGTATCGGGGGTGCGGCCGTCTACTAAAGTTTGCGACGAGCATTCGATCAAGACGTTGGGAATCTTGTTGAATTGCCCGACTTGATATTGAAAAGAGTTTTCGATAATGAGACTAAAATGCGGGGTTTATAATTGTTAGGCATGCGATGTCTAAGGAATTCATTTGGTTAGGCATGCGATGTCTAAGGAAGTTGCGGATTCCAACTGTTGTAGTTTTACACTTTCTTTTCTGTGACCGTAAGCGTAGTATGTGGTGTATCGCCGGCTTCGTTGCTATACATCAACGACAATCGGGATACGCATACTTGCTTACGTTGATGATATGAGATATTATGTGTTGCTGTGATATGTTTTATTGGATCGTCGCTTTTGAATAGCCGGGGGTTTTATGTGAGATGAGAGTTTTTCTTTTTCATTCATGTAAAATTCATTTGTATGTAATATTCTTTTATTGGGGCACTTCCAGGTAGCGGAAGATGTCATCGTTGTATATTATTTACTTTTCCGCATTAGGTAGACCCAAGGCGGGGAGCACAAGTAACCGGGTTCTAGGGTCCAGTGGGAGACCATCTCGAGGAGTCGAGACCGGGTCTCCTAACCCTAGAATTGGCAGTGTTACTTGCCGCTCTCATAGGGGTCTAGGGATGTGGGTTTGGCTATTCATCGCGACCGTGGAATCCGTGTTTTATACAGGCTCGTATTGAAAACACGGACGTCCTAGTATATCCAATATTTCATATATGTTCTTCTGCTGCAATGTTCTGTGATGAGATCATATTACTGCCTGAGACGAATGTTTATATATTATATATATGAGATATATGTTATATTGCAGATTTCGTTTCAAATGTGATGCTTATGAAGCATAATAAAATGGGACTTCATTAATGAGATTAATGAAACTAAAAGAAACCTAAGATGTTGTAGAAACTTGTTTATAAAAACTGGTAGCTACAGTTCTTGCTTTGCATAGCGGTGTTCCTTGTAGAACATCCAGCACCTTATTCGATGAGGAAAGGACCGAGATCCCTTCACCGGGAGTGACTCCTTTAGCAATAACTGGCAGATGCTACAAACTCGGTTTGTCTTTTGATTGCTTCTATAGTTTCTGCTTTGCACAGTGATATATATGATATATCCCGCACCTTATTCGATGAGGAAAGGGCCGACGATCCCTTCACCGGGAGTGACCCCTTTAGAAAAACTAGAAAATCCTCAAAAACACTCCATTTAAAATCACTCGATTCTACGACGATATCAAGTTCATTACGCAATAGGTTTTCTTAAAAACCTGTCGTAGCCCTCCGTCATTTCAGATAAGTAATAGTTAGTATTCGTGCTACGTTTGTTGACCTCTGTCAAGGCGTAGTGTGCGGTAGCTGATTAGTGCTTATCTGTATAAGCATATGATGTGATTGATTTAGGGTAGTCGTGCGATCTTGTTGACCTCTGTCAAGGGTCGTGCGGGTGGGTTTACTTCAATCAGGAAATGACGGGTTGAACTTGACTAGCAGCCTATGGTTTGTTGACCTCTGTCAAGGTCATAGGACGCTAGGGGTAAAATATTATTGGGAATTTCAAGTGTTGAAATTTGCAATGAGATTGCATACCTTCTATGAGATAGTTGGATCCCGATACCCGCTGCGAGTAAGAGTTACTCCTGGGAGAGTTTTATACATTACAATTAGCCGATCAAGTAGGTGTCTAGAAAGGTATTAACGGGGTTATGCCTCTGGGAAAATGAGGTTTACATTAATTAGGTTCGTGCGAAAGCACGGGGGACCTCCCTCAAAGTACCGACACTGGCCTGGCTGAAAGATTGGCGAACTTGTAGCGTGTAATTAATCCCGGCTAGTCTTTCCTTTTAGGGTTTGGAGGAAGATTTGATTAAAACAGTGGGAGACATCCTGATTAGATATATTAGATAACCAATCTAATCTTGCAAGAGCATACGCTGAGTGTTTTCTTCTCTCTCTCTCCAGGTAGCGACCATATCACGCCTTAATCAAGATAATAAAACGGATATATTGACCGAACCCGCTTGTTATACTGAGCTGGGGAACGTTGGTCCCGCTCCAACTTATAATTGTTATAAGATAGAGCAGGAAATTAGGGAATACCAGATTTCCCGTGCCGCCCAAACGAAGAAAGTGCATGCTGATGCATCATCTTCGGGTGTGTTCATTACATAGAACTGTTTCTCAGTATCCTTTACGTCCTGGGTATGTGATACCGGATCAGGATCCCGTATATGTAATCTGTTACATGGGCTACAGATAGGTAGAGAACTGAGAACGGGTGATAAGTTTCATGAGACAGAAAACGGTGCAAGTGTTGCAGCCAAGTCTGTTGGTCACTGTCACCCTGTATTACCAGAATACATTGATTCTGAACAAATGTTATAAGATACCGAACCTGATATACAAAATCATATCAGTCTCTTTATTAGTAAAGAAAGGATATAATTTTGTATTGTTGGATAATGTTTTGAACATTTCCTATATCAAGAGTTGATCGGTTCAGGCACGTTATCTAAAATCATTGACGTTCTAAATCAAACTACAGTTCTTAGTATACAGAACACACACAAGAGGAAGAGTTCAGAAATGAACAAATCCTTCTTGAGGCATTGTAGACTAGGTCATATCAATGCGACCCGGCTAGCTAAGTTACATTTAGATGCATATTTAAATCTGTTTGAATTTACATCTTGTGAAACTTGCCGGTCATGTCACAAAGATAAGATGACTATAGCTCTGTTTATTGGAAACAGAGAAAGAGTTAGTGAACACTTGGGATTGATACATGCTGATGTATAAAAGTCCCCTGTCTACATATGCCAAGATCGGTTCTTTGTACTTCATTACATTCTCTGATAATCTCTCAAGATTCAGACATATGTTTCTGTTGAAACACAGGTCCGAACCTTTTGAGATATTCACAGAATATAAATTAGAAGTAGAGAACCAAAATACGGGTAAAAGTATTATGTCCTTTGATGTGATCAAGGAGGAGAATACTTGAGCACGGAATTCCTGGACTATTCTAAAGGAGAATGAGATTCTCTCTCGGCATTACTCATCCGTATACACCACAGCACGTCGGTGTATCGGGGCGGAGCAATCACACCCTATTAGATATGGTGTGCTCTATGATGAGTACTACTGAGTTTCCTATTTCCTTTTGGGAGTTATCCGCTTGAGAAGCTGCATACCTATTGAATAGGGTTCAAATCAAATCAGTACCTACCACTTCATATGTGATATGGAATGGGAAGAGCCCATATCTTAAGTTTGTTAAGATTTGGGGTTGTCCGGCCTATGTCTAAAAGCAAAATCCGGACAAGCTCGAGGCATGGTCTGTTATGTAGAACTGGAAATGTTCCAGCTATACAAAATGCAGCTGATGATTTGGTAGAACCAAAGGATTCAATAGTTTCCAACGAACCTCAGCCTCTCCGCCGATCTAGTAGGGTTCCTCACCCACCTGAGAGATACTTTGGTTTCTTTATGACAGTGGGAGCGAGGATTGCATCATGAGATGATGACCCAACTATTTTCGAGCTGGCCATCAGGAGTGGGACTCTGTAAGAATGACTGAATGCTTATCGATCTGAGATGGAATCCTTATACACCAACAAAGTATGGACTTTGGTTGCTTTATCTGAAGGGTTAAATCCCCATCAGGAGCGAGTATATCTTGAGAAGATTACTTGGTGTACATGGAAAAGTTGAGACTTTCAAAGCTATGCTTAAGTCCATCCAGATCCTACTTGCCACGGCTACATAGCATGACTACGATATCTGGTGGTTGGGTGTCATGACTGCTTTTCTAAATGATGTTTTAGAAAAGTGCATCTACAAGTACACAGCCAGAGGGCTTCGTAGACAGTGGGAGCAGCGGAAACGTGTGCAAGATGTTTTATGTGATAAAACAGGCATCGCGGAGTTGGAACATCTGTTTTGATATGGTAGTCAAAGAGTTTGACTTCGTCAAAATGGTAGATGTACCTTGTATATACAAAAAGGTAGTAGAGAGTATGGTGGTGATCCTCATAGAGTACGCGGATGCATACTCTTGATAGGGAAGGAGTTTCCTATGCTACGCACGGTCAATCTCCGCTTATCACAAGGATTCTCCATATAGGATCAAAGTGATACCTCCTAAATCCTGGGTTTTGGATCTATGAGATATATCTAATTGGATGTTAGGATTCTCACTAGTTGTAGTGAGATGGTATCAACAGATCCTGAGGAGAATCGCTGGAAAGGTTCCAGAGTGATAAGAAAGACTGAATGTCAGTTGCAGGCTTTGTCTTTACCCTCAGTGGAGGGACGGTATGTTGGAAAAGTTCCAAGCTAGATACCGTGACATACTAGACGATTAAAGGCAAGATACATCGTTATCAAGGATGCTACCAAAGAGGCAGTCTGGATATATATATAAGTTCATAAGATGAACTTCGTTCCTACCATTGTGTGACAATGGAGTTGTGGCTTCAGCCAAGGAACTACCGTCCCATCAGAAATCCAGATATAAATCTTAGGCAGTATCACCTGATCATGGAGATGGTTGATCTCCAGGGAGATCGAGGTTAGGAGAGCAGACACAGAGGACAACAGCGCGGATCCACTCACAAAGGCCTTTTTCCCAGTAGAGACTTTTACGGGATGGTTGAGTATGAGATACTTCAACTGCAGCTAATTGTTGGGTATGCGATACCACAACAGATGGCCCTAGTGCAAGTGGGAGATTGTTAGTTATATGTATGCCCTAGAGGCCATTACTGTACATACGATGTATATTGTAGTGGATGCTAGGACATATATAGGGAGGACTTTCTTGCTCGACATGATAGTATGCTATCTGGTTGTACTTTATCTTAACATGTACTCTGATTGTCTCTATATTACATGTTGATAAAGCCCTTAGGATATGTACTCGACTACTGGGACTATGATGAGATCATACTAGTGGGGCCACGGTAGTCGACGAGTACATCCTATAACTGTTCCTAGTCGAGGGTGTATCGAGACAGGGCATCGATACACCAGAGTAGACTAGCGTATACGCATCTTGACCCATATGATGGGCGATGGATGATCCCATATCCATCGGTGTTTGACATCAATGATGGTGTACGGGTGCTCAGTGGAGACTGGGTACACTGGACAGACTCGCCGAGAACTCCCAGATGGTATTATACCATACGTCAGATGGCAGTTCTCCGGTGACACTGGTACAGAGTAGTCTGTTGACCTGAGATCGTCATAGAGTCTTGTGTGATTCCCACTGTGCTTTGATTTCCATCATACCACGTCGCTTTTGGGTACAGTCCCGAATCACATGGAGGCAATGAGCGATAGGAGGGGATTCGTCTCTCCCGGTATAGGGAGTTGATGTTGTGCTGTGTTCGATTGGCTATAACCGGAAATCCCTGGCCAGGGTTGCTGAGATTTACTGGTAAGTGTTATCAGTAGTTTCTCGAACTGTTATAGACCTCATATCGACACGACTTATCAAGCTACTGGGGTCTGACGTTTTACCACCCCTAGGCGAGATATGCAACATATCAGACGACGAGACCGGACTGTACGGGAGTGTTACTGTTTGGATTCACAGGAGAATGTACAGGCTTGCTTGTAAATCTTCTGAGCGCTCAATACCTGGTTAGCTGTTACGTTTAGCTGACCGCTTGCAGCTTGTGGGTGTTTGATATGATCATTACCTACTGCCGGCGTATTGACGATTCTTTAGAGTCCTACACAGAGGTTTCTTGGCTCAGGCAAAAAAGAGTAGGAGCACATATGTGATATGTGCGGGATCGAGGATAACGTGGTATGTGATACCGTATTGTATTCTCGCGATATTTGATATCAGCCGGGTCATCGGATCAAGTGTTGATTCGATGAATCGGTACGGATTAATATTAATCGGTTATATGCGATATAGCCGGATTGTCGGATCAAGTGTTGATTCGATAATTTAATGTATAATAATATATATGATATATTAAAAGACATTAACTAATATTTGCTCACTAAAAGATTCTTTTTCTCACTCGGATAATACATTGATATATATGCGATATATGTTAATTGTATTATTTTATTTTGTTACGATAAATATTATATATGTGATATATAATATTATAACATGATATGATAAATAATGCAACTTGTTTAGTGGAGTTTAAACATGATTAGGGTTTGGATTAGGGTTAAACTTTCTAGATGCTTCTAGAAGGTTTTGGTTTTGTTTTGTGAAAGATATTTGTAAGTGACTCATGCTTTAACCCAACCCAAACCCTAACCCTAGTCAATTCTCTACAAAGGTTAAGTTCACCATGGTTGCATTATCTATCATATTAATTCTTTTCCTATTCATCACAAATGGATTCACAACATTATTCATCTTCTTCCTCCTTCAGTCTTCCATGAAAAAGCTTACTTGTTTTTCAAAAGGTGATGAATAAATATGAGAAAAAGATAAATAAAGAGAGCAAAAATCCTACTTCATCATCCTCATCTTCCCTTGCCATTTAGATGAGGGTGTTCACATCATTTCATGAGTGTTAGCTTGTGTTAAAGAAACTTCAAGGTAGATCATCTTAGTATTGAAGATCGGAAGCAAAGATTGCGTCTTTCTCTTCGTGGAACCTCTCGAGAGTCCGGATCCCGATGATCGCAGCGAAGGGACCACAACATGGAGCATATGAAGTGAAGGACCGGATCTACAAAGGTTGTAATCCCTCTCACTTAGTGTTAAATTGTTTAGCATGCTTGTTTTCGCCTAATCTCTAGTTTAAAGTTCCGTATTCGGGTTGTTCGGCACGGCTAAATTTTTAATCGGGCATGGTTGATGCCTCGTAGACCCTTGTGCGCGTACCTAGCAACCCTACAGGTAGCATTCCTACAACATTATCAGACGATGATATTTGGATCCCGATCCTACTGTGAGTATATGCTACTTATCAGGATATTCGTCACTTAACGATCAATGCTATAAACCTAGTAGGTGTCCAGAAAGGTGTCAGCGGGGTTACGCCCCCAGAGAAAAGAGGTTATTTAATTAAGGAACTTCGCGAAAGCGTTGGAAAACCTCTCTCGAAGTATCGACACTGGCCTGGCTGAACGGTTAAGCAAGTATTGTACGGTGAGAATAGTCCTGGCTAATTCTTCTTTTATGGTTTGAGGAAGGATTCGAGAAACAGTGGGAGCCATCCAGTTTAGATAAATTAAAAACCACTCTAAACTTGCAAGAGCATCATGCTAAAGAGTTTTCTTCTCTCTCTCCTAATTGCAGCGACCCTGAAAATGACTGGAATTAAGTTACTTTTAGAAAAAAATATACTGACAGGGCCAAACTATAAAGATTAGCTGCGGAATGTCAAAATGGCTTTGACCTGTGACAAATTGGGGTACGTCCTCACCGCTACAGCACCTGCTGTCCCTGGTCCCAAATCCAGTAATGCGGATAAGGAAATCCGCAAAACCTGGGATTTAGATTGCGTGAAAGCCAAGTGCATCATGCTTGCCTCGATGAACAATGAACATCAGAGGAGGCACGAGGATATGGACCTTGATGGCATATTTCTCCATACAAAGGAACTTTATGGAGAGCAATCTCGTATAGCAAGATACGAGACCTCTAAGAACTTGTTTCGAGCGAGGTTGGCTGTCAGGTCATCGGTAGGAGAACATGTCCTAAAGATGATCGGCTATATTGAAGAGCTCGCAGACCTTGGGACGACTTTGGATAATGAGCTCTATACAGACCTTATTCTCCAGTCCCTTCCTCACACCTACGCCCAGTTTATCCTGAACTTCAACATTCAAAGAAAAGAAGTTGAACTTCCGGAACTCCTGAACATGTTAAGGAGTGCAGAGGGCACCTTGAAGAATACAAGGGAAACACCCGCTATGTTTGTTGGCGGTACATCTTCTTCCGGGTCCAAGGCAAGGGCCAAAGGAAGGAAGAAGAAGGCCACACCCAAACCTAGAGGAGGTGTTAGTAAGGTGGGAGGGAAGGGAAAGAAAAAGTTTGCAGTACCGGTAGTTGGTCAGGATGAGTGCTTCCATTGTCACAGGAAAGGGCACTGGAAGAAGGATTGCAAGGCGTAGAACGCCAAGAACCAGGAACCGAAGCAAGCTGTGGCTTCGACTTCAGGTGTGTTTGTAATTGAGAATTGTCTGTCGATCAACTCTACTTCCTGGGTATTGGATACCGGATCAGGATCTCATATTTGCAATTCATTGCAGGCACTGAGAAACCGTAGAGTGCTGAAGGAAGGTGATATGACCCTAAAGGTTGCTAACGGAGCTAGCGTGGGAGCTGCGTCCGTCGGGGATTATCACCTAGGATTGATGAGTGGACACATTTTGGTTTTACATAACTGTTTTTTTATGCCAAGCTTAACGTGTAATATCATATCAGTTTCCTTGTTATCAAATAAAGGTTATGATTGTAGGGTTCCTAGGCACTCTAGCGAGGTCTCACAAGGCATCAACCATGCCAATTTCAAAAATACGGGGTGCCGAGAAACCCTAATACGGATCGTTGGCTAGATTTCTAGGCGAAAAAGCAACTAGTTAACTACTTAACTAAGAGTAACGGAAATACAACCTTTGTAGATCCGGTTCTCCACCTCCATAGCTCCATGATGAAGTGTCCTCGCTGTCCAAAACGAAATCCGGGCTCTTGCGTCGGCTTCATCGGAGAATGGACGGGCTAGGTCGTTGACGACGTGCCGAAGATGATCTACGTCGAAGCATCACTAGATCGAGCTCCACCTTCACCAAGCCATGAATACTTGTGAAGGAAACACAATCTACTACTTGGCAAGAGGTAGAGGATGAAGAAATAGGAAGTGGGTAGACTTTAGAATTGGATTTCTCACACATTTCATCAATCCACCATTGATGAAGTCAAGGTTTTCTTCTTGAGTTCAAAGAAGAAGAAGAAGAAATGTTATGATAAGTTAATTCCAAAATGAAAAGAATAATCAATTCTTATCATAATAGAACCATGGTTAGGTGTAGAGAATTAATTAGGGTTAAGTGGAATGGTTAGGGTTAAGGATGAGACAAAGTGGTCACAAAGCAAAGTATTCATGAAGCTTCATGAAAGAACAAAGAATGCCACCATTTTATCATTTCCTTTTCTTTTTCCAAAAGAATAAATAAATGAATAAAATGAATAAGGAAAAAGTAAACCCTAACCATTTCATTAACCAAGGTTTAATTCTTTACACTTAACCAAAAAGGCATGTATCATCAAACATGATACAAGCAAGTGCACAAAATCATATCGCATATGCAATGCGCACATCCGAGTGAGAAAATCCATTTAAAGTGAACCGATACTAGTTAATGCAAAGTAATATATCAAATATATAAATATGCATTAAATCATTAAATCAACACTTGATTCAATGATCCGGTCATGTCGCACACAACCGACTAGTATACAATGTATCGGCTTATCGAATCAACGCTTGAATCGATAACTAGGTTATATCGCATACAACCATTCGACACATTGATCGCGAGAATGAAATACTGTATCACATACACGCATTATTCTCGGTCCCGTACATATCTCATATGCGCTCCTATTTCGTTTCGCTTGAACCAGGAAACCTCTGTGTAGGACACTAAAGACTCGTCAATACGCCGGCAGCAGGTGATGATCATATCAAACACCCACAAGCCGCAAGCGGTCTGCTAAACGTAACGGCCACCCGGGTATTGAGCGATCAGAAGATCGACGAGCAAGCCCGCTCACACTCCAGTGAATCCAACCAGTAACACTACCGTACAGTCCGGTCTCGTCGTCTGATATGTCGCATATCTCGCCTAGGGGTGGTAAACGTCAGACCCCAATAGCTCGATAAGTCGTGTCGATATGAGGTCTATAACAATTCGAGAAACTACTGGTAACCCTTACCAGTAAATCTCAGCAACCCTGGCCAGTGATTTCCTGTTATAGCCAATCGAACACAGCGCGACATCAACCCCCTATACCGGGAGAGACGAATCCCCTCCTATCGCTCATTGCCTCCATGTGACTCGGGACTGTACCCAAAAACCACCGTTTTGCACGCCCTCTTAGACGTGGTAAGATGGAAATCAAAGCACAGTGGGAACCACACAAGACTCTATGACGATCTCGGGTCAACAGACTACTCTGTACCAGTGTCACCAGAGAACTGCCATCTGACGTGAGGTATAATACCATCTGGGAGTTCTCGGGGAGTCCGTCCAGTGTACCCAGTCTCTACTGAGCACCCGTATATCATCTCTGATGTCAAACACCGATGGATATGGGATCATCTATCGCCCATCTGTATGGGTCGAGAAGGTACACGCTAGTCTACTCTGGTATATCGATGCCCCATCTCGATATACCCACGACTAGGGACTTTCAAGGATGTACTTATGGACTACCATGTCCCCACTAGTATGATCCGCATCATAGTCCAGGTAGTCAAGTACACATCCTAAGGGCTTTACCAACATGTAACAGAGAGACAATCAGTATACACGTTAAGGTAAAGAGTAACCAGATAGCATACTATCATGTCGAGCAAGAAAGTCCTCCCTATATATGTCCCAGCATCCACTACAATATACATCCAATGTACAGTAATGGCCTCTAGGGCATACATATAACTAACAATGATTTCACGTTTGTAAGAGATGTTGTCAACATCCACCTTAATCATGGTTTGATTGGGTCAGGTACACTAAATAACGGTATATATGTTTTAAACCAACTCCAAATTTTCAATGTCCAGAACACACTAAAAAGAAA
This sequence comes from Agapanthus africanus, assembly GCA_030015575.1. Taxonomy (NCBI): domain Eukaryota; kingdom Viridiplantae; phylum Streptophyta; class Magnoliopsida; order Asparagales; family Amaryllidaceae; genus Agapanthus; species Agapanthus africanus. The sequence continues at coordinate 343,464,235 of JASDDO010000012.1, forward strand.
GTCTCCAGATTTAAATAAAGCTTTCTTATGGCATTATAGACTGGGTCACATCAATGAGAGAAGGTTGACTAAGTTGCATAGAGAAGAATATTTGGACTCGTTCGAATATCAAACCTATGACTCTTGTCAATCTTGTCTCAAAGGAAAGATGACAAAGACTCCATTTACTGGACAAGGAGTAAGAGCGAGCGAGCTCTTAGGACTCATACACAGCGATGTATGTGGTCCAATGTCTACACATGCAAGAGGTGGTTTTTCCTATTTCATTACTTTCACGGATGATTACTCAAGATACGGATTCATTTATCTGATGAAACATAAATCCGAGACTTTTGAGAAATTCCAAGAGTATAAGAATGAAGTAGAAAACCAAACCGGCAAAAGTATCAAGACACTAAGATCTGATCGAGATGGAGAATACTTGAGTGCCGAGTTCCTAGGTTACCTAAAAGAGAAAGGAATTCTCTCTCAGCTTACTCCTCCATACACTCCACAGCATAACGGTGTATCGGAGAGACGGAATCGAACCCTATTAGATATGGTACGATCCATGATGAGTAATGCTGAGTTACCGCGATCTTTCTGGGGTTATGCGCTAGAATCAGCGGCATATCTTCTGAACAGGGCTCCTACCAAGACTGTGCCTACCACTCCATATGAGATGTGGACTGGGAAGAAACCCCATCTTCAGCATATGAAGATTTGGGGATATCCAGCTTTTGTTAAAAAGCAGCATGTGGACAAGCTCGAGGCACGATCAGTAAAATGTTTGTTTGTGGGATATCCAAAGAACTCCAAGGGATATTATTTCTATTACGCAGAGGAACAAAAGGTCTTTGTTTCTCGTAATGCCCATTTTCTGGAACATCTGTTTTTAGAAAATGAAATAAGTGGGAGCGAAATAGAACTGGAAGAAATTCCAGAACCACAAACTGCTACTGAAAGTTTGGTAGAACCGGAAGTTCAAGAAGTACAGGACATTCCCGCACCCCTCCGCAGGAGTAGTAGGCCGTCTCATCCGCCTGAGAGATATTACGGTTTTCTCATAGATGGGGATAGAGAGGATTGCATCATAAATGATGACGAACCTACTGACTTCCAGCAGGCCATCCAGAGCGGTGACTCGGTACGATGGCTAGATGCAATGCGGACCGAAATGGAGTCCATGTACACCAACAAAGTATGGACTTTGGACTTTGCTCCAGATGGGGTAAAACCCATAGGATGCAAATGGATCTTCAAGAAAAAGATTGGTGTAGATGGACAGGTGGAAACCTATAAGGCTAGACTTGTTGCAAAGGGTTTTCGTCAAAGACCTGGTTTGAACTATGACGAAACTTTTTCTCCAGTGGCTATGCTCAAATCCATTCGGGTCCTTCTTGCTATTGCTGCCTTCCATGATTATGAAATCTGGCAGATGGACGTAAAAACGGCTTTTCTGAATGGAAATTTAGAGGAGAGCGTCTATATGGATCAGCCAGAGGGTTTTAATCAGAGTGGGAGCAGCGGGAAAGTATGCAAGCTGCTTAAGTCCATTTATGGACTAAAGCAGGCATCGCGGAGTTGGAACATCTGTTTTGATGAGACAGTCAAAGAATATGACTTTATCAAAAATCCAGATGAACCGTGCATATATAGTAAAGTTGTTGCCAGAAGTGTCGTATTCCTCGTCTTGTACGTGGATGACATTCTATTAATAAGAAATGACATTCCTATGCTACAATCTGTCAAAGGATTCTTGTCACACAGGTTCTCTATGAAAGACCTGGGTGATGCCTCTTACATTCTGGGGATCCGGATCTATCGTGATAGATCAAAGAGGATGCTGGGACTTTCGCAGTCCAGGTATATCGACACTGTACTGAAAAGATTCAGTATGGAAGATTCTAAGCGCGGTAGTCTACCGGCTTGTCATGGAATCACCCTCTCCAAAGAGATGTCTCCCAAGACTGATTTGGAAAGGGAACGCATGTCTATTATACCCTACGCTTCTGCGGTAGGCTCTATAATGTATGCGATGTTGTGTACCAGACCAGATGTAGCTTACGCACTAAGCGTGGTAAGCCGGTATCAGTCAGATCCAGGGGAGAAGCACTGGATAGCAGTAAAGAACATTCTCAAGTACCTGAGAAGGACTAAGGAGATGATCTTGGTTTACGGCGGAAAAGACCTCAGGTTGGAGGCCTTTGCTGATTCCGGCTTCCAGAGTGATAAGGACGATTCCAAGTCCATGTCAGGTTATGTCTTTACCCTCAATGGAGGGGCAGTGTGCTGGAAGAGCTCCAAGCAGGGCACCGTTGCTGACTCGACGATGGAAGCGGAGTATATAGCTGCTTGCGATGCCGCAAAAGAAGCAGTCTGGATGAAGAAGTTCCTAACAGAACTTCAGGTGGTTCCTACCATAGTTGATCCAATACCTCTGTATTGCGACAACAACGGAGCTATAGCTTTAGCGAAGGAACCAAGGTCCCATCAGAAGTCCAGACACATCTTGAGGCGGTATCACCTGATCAGGGAGATCATTGATCGTCAGGAGATCGAGGTTCGGAGAGTTGCTTCTGAAGAGAACATTGCTGATCCATTCACGAAGGCCCTACCTCAGATTCAGTTCGAGAGGCTACTCGAGATCATTGGTCTTCGATATGCCAGTACATGGCCCTAGTGCAAGTGGGAGATTGTTAGTGTTTATGCCCTAGAAGGCCATTACTGTATCTTACTAGTTTGTATATTACTTAATGGAAGCTTGGGATATTCACATGTATATATAACAGTCTTGCTAAACATGGTAGTATGCTACTTGGTTTTTTCTATCTTAATATGTGAGTATACGTATTGATAGAGCTCTTAGGATCTTGCTTGACTACCAGCGTTGTGATGGCAGTCACACTAGTGGGGGCTGGGTAGTCTACAAGCACATCCTTATTCAGGTCCCTAGTCATTGGATTATCGAGACAGAGCATCGATACTCCGGAGTAGACTAGTGTGTACGCTTCTCATCCCAGTTGGGGAGATGGTCTGTCCCACAGCCATCAGTACGTCGTACTGGAGATAGTATACAGGTGCTCGTTAGGTTACGGGTTGCTAAATCTGCACAATTTCCCCTTCACATATGGTTACCTGATGCTATGGAAGGACCCACTCCCATTTCGGCTCTTATACATGCTGCTACTATGGTAGCAGCGGGTAAAATATTATCTATATTCTATTACTAATACTAATTCGTTTTTTTTTATCTTGAATCCCATTGTACTTATCTTTTTTGAAAAAGATATTCTTATTTTTTATTGGATCTATAGTTTATATTATTCTCTTCGATTGATTGTATCTCAAAATATACATCGCTTAAAAACTTCCCTTCTACTTTCTATTGAGAGTAGAAAAAATGGATTTCCGTTCACAGACTCAAAAATTCAGGTCAAATTGGAACCATTAACAATTTCCTTTGAATTAGTGACACCGGACAGGACTCACAGGGAACTGTTGGTTGGTTTTATACCAGTCGTCAGTGAACAGTTCCCAGGTGACATGAGTACAGCATAGTCCGCAGACTTGACACTTCTACTTCGCCTCGAGTGTGTCCCACTGTTCTTAGATTGCTACCCTACCACGGCTCAAAGGAGTAGTGCAAACAGGTAGCAGTTGGGTGCAGTCCCGAGCACTTGGAGGCAGTGGCGGTTAGACAGGATTCATCTCTCCCGGTATTAGGAGTTGATATCGCGCTGTGTCAGAGAGCCATTACGCAAAGTCCCTGGCCAGGGCAAGCGAGATTTGCTGGTAGGTTCCAGTAGTTTCTCAGGATGTAATGGGCTTCCCTCCAACACGACTTATACCGCTATTAGGGGACTGACGCTTGCCGCCCCCTAGGCCCGATATGCGATAGTCTTGGACGAACGGACCGGACTGTATGGAGATTGTCACATCAGACTAAGTAGGAGTTCGGATGGGTTTCCTCATCGGCCTTCTTATCGACATCTACCTGGGGACCGTTACGTACAGCTAGTGCCGCTTGCGGTCTGTGGTTAAACCCACTGCCAGCGTAGTAGTCGAGTCTCTAGAGTCCCACACAGAGAGTTTCCCTACTCCAGGCGAAACAATATAGAGGTCGTATGGTTTTACGACAAGGGTTCGGACACATACGTGCATTTACGCGCGTACGACTTTCGGACAGTTTTTACCAGTCGGCTTTGGTTTAAGCCAGTTACTGGTATCCGGTTATTGGATTTATACAGTCTAAAGTTTTTCCGTATTTTTGCGGAAAGGAGGGGCGTTCTCGTAATTGCACGAGAAGCTTCTAGAAGGTGGTGACTAAGGGGGTTAAGGTGGCATAAGCAATGAATGTGATTAGTGAGTCATATGGATGATTCATCCATGTCATTAATGCATGATAAATGCTTAATGACTCATAGAGTGAATCATCACTAGATATTATCAAGCATGGTTGCTAAATTCATTTCTTATTATTTTCTTGATAAAAGAAATGCTTGATATATATTATCATAACTCATTATTCTCACTTCATTATTTATCCTCACCTTCTCTCTCCTCAAGCTCTCCCTTTTCAAACCCTAATCCTCCCCTCTCATGTGTTGAGTACAAGGATTAGTTAGACTACTTAATCCATAACCCTCTCTATATTACACCTAGCTTGTTTGATTAACACTTAGAGAAGTTTAGTTGCCTCAAGTTTAGAGGCTAAGCTTGGAGTAAAGCTCTCGGGTGGATCGTCTACTACTTCGAGAAGGCCGAGGAGGAGGTGGAGTTCGCGAAGACGAAGGACACGATCCGTTAGGTATAATCCCTAAACATAGTAGCATAGAAACTCTATGTTTTAAGTTAGTTATCGTTTAGCTTCGATTCAAGCGGTTAGTCGATGTTTGTTCACTAAACAAGTTCGTTTTTGAAAATTCCGCCTCCCCACAAGTATTGGGGTGTTGTACATCGACTTACAGTTACTGCATTATATGCTTTTACGGACCGGACGCATTTTGGTTGGGTTTTTGCGCATATTAGGTGCTTGATTTTAGATTTTGTGCGTACCGGATGCACTTGAGTGAGATTTTACTCGTGCATGTGGGATGCTCTTGATTTGGATTTTCTTCCGTGCATATTGGATGCGATTTCATTCATGCGGGACATATGCACTTGAGTTGGATTTTCGCGCATGTTGGGCGCATGATATGAGATGTGATTCTGTGCACACCGGATGCATAGAATTGAGATTTTAGTGCACTTTAGATGCACTTGGTATTATTGTCGTGCACACCCGTTGCACTGGACAGATGCTTTTGTGTACACCCGTTGCACTTAGTTTTCCCTTGTGCGTATTGTGGCACCTGTATTTGGATTTGATTTACATGTACACCAGACGCATGTGATTATTGGGTACGCCTTTTGAGGCTAATTTTTCTTTTGAGCACTTGGTTCTCATGTTGGGCACTATATTGTGTAGTAGCCAAACAGGACTGATCCGATGACAGTACCTGAGTACTTTGCATGCATTAAAAGTTTACCAAGAGATTTTTGAAAAAGGAGCTATAATCTCGCTATTTTCTACGTGTCCGTGAGCGACACGAACGTTTATAAAGGAAAACCTTTTGGGATATTTTGAAAACGACGGAACGTATATTTAAGAAAACATATATGGACATATATTATTATTTTAAAATGAGCGTCCGTCAATTATGCCGTGAGTTACGCATCACACAGCAACTTAGAAAAGATCTTTGCATGTATTTTATTCAGATTTTGGAGTTTTCAAGGATGCGTACCATACACGTATTATAATATTTGACTAGTGTGTAATGGATTTCAGATTTCAAGACCTGTATCTCTATTGTAACTTCGAGGATATGCGTGCAAATCCGATGATTTGCGTGACGCTTGACGGAGTTCGATTTTGAGTTTTGTACTCGTTTTTATGCGCACTTGGCGCGATGTATTATTTCTGCGTTTTTCATGATTTCGGAGCCCCGCTGATTTGAGCTGATTATTGAAATATTTTAGATTTTGGGCGTTTAAATTTAAATTCGGGGACCGAATTTATTTAAGGGGGGAAGACTGTAACATTTCAGAAAATATAAAATATTATTTTTGGAATTTAATATTAAAATAATATTTTTCCCGAAAACTGCCCGATTTGCGAAATTGGGGTTTTCGAAAAAAGGGTATAAATATATACCAATATTTGTGAAATAATTGGAAATTAAAATGATTTATTCATTTAAAAATATATTTAAAGCATTTGGCATTTTAAAAATTTATTAAATTCAGATTTGATAAAAACCCGATTAGTGCACTGCTAATCGTGATTAAGACAAATTCGTGTTTCTACAGTTTTCATGGTTAGTGCACCATGACATGTTTCATTTGGTTACATGTTATTTCATTTATGGTTTTATATGGGTGTATGTGTTGTTTTTGGTGAGAAAAAGAAATAAGCAAAAGAAAAAAGTCAAAGGGAGACATAATCATTAGGTTAGGTGGGCTTGGAAGATAGAGAGAGTGTGTAATTGTGAGAGGGGGAGGGGGCTGCTGCTGCCATAACCCTTGGCCATCATTTTTTCCTCCTTCTTTCTCATCTCCTCAACTCCACAACCCTCCACTTAAACCCTAGATCTATCTCCAACCATTCCCCAAAACCCTACACTCCCTTCACAAAACTTAATCCCCATCTCCTCCTCTACACGATGAACCAAGCAAAGTGGGATTTTGAAGACGTTGGGAAGTTAGTGCTACCTAGAGTGGACTAGATGAGGTATAATTTCTTCCCTTTAGATTAGTTTTGTGAGATATCGTATTTTAGATGTCGTTTTGATGATGTTGCTGACCTTCTGTAACCCCGAGCACTCACTGGGAAAACAAACAGTGTGCTAGTGTTGTGCTCAAGACCTGGAGTGTTCACCTGAAACCCTAACCCCTTCCCACCGGTTTTGGCCGGCGACCATTGGACCAAATCCGGCGACCCCGGGTGAGTAGGAGAGCTAGGGTTTGGATTTTGTAGGGTGGTTATCTGATGATGTTTAGGGATGTTTGGTCCTACTGGGCTTTACTGTATTGACTATAGGTGAAATCTGGGGACATTGGTGAGTGTTTACATGACCATGGTAACACGATTCATGACCTGAGCCATAGAGCTGAACCCGTTCCACGAACTCGGGAATTGACCCGTATCAGTTTAGTGACTTTGGGGATTCCTAGCTAGGGATTGAAGGGATTCTTGAGTTGCGGTTGTGCTTATAAGACCTAGTGGTGACCTTAAACCCCTTGGTGCTAGAAACCCAGACCCAACACAAATAAAAAACCTGAAACCCCAAAACAGAACTATCCATGTCGGTTTGTGAGGGAATTAGAGTGTGCAGGGAGATCTGGGATGACCTGGGGACTTTCTGAGGCAACCAAACAATACTAGGGGCCTAGATACACTACTAGGAGACCACTCTGACCTGATGAACCCAAACAGGGACCCCCAGGGCGGCGAGCTCAGAATTTTGGGTATAGAGGCCGGCTACTTGGTGAATGTAGGAGCCTAGGTTGGTTTAGTAGCTCACATATATCTTATACATCACCCTAAACTTGTTTGCTCGGATTTATTTGACCTGAGTCAAAATCTGGGAATACTTGTGTGTGATTTAGGATATGTTTTCCATATTTGAAATGATGGGTTTTGATATTTGGATTCATTTTTCGTTGTCGCATGTTTGTACATCGACAACAAGGGTTGTTTAATTGATTTTGTACGCATATGCTATAGGTTCTAACCTACGAGCAATGCGCGTGCCGTTTTGGTTTTTCCACCTTGATTTTAATATCGTTACGATATGTGTTGTTATTGTAGGTACCATCGAGTGGATTCCGAAGCGACGGAGCGAGGCGTCATCGACTTCGGCGAGCCAGGACTATGGTGAGTAGATCTATATCTCCCGGGAAAGTCGGGTGGATGGCGTATAGCACCCCCGCAAACTTTTGATGGAAAACCGATTTATAGAATATGGTTAGGAAACCTAGATTAGGAAACTAGGGTTATAATGAGATAGCTATGAAACCATATTAGAAACTAGAGGATAGTTAGAAATGATATGTTACTCCTGTCATAGGATGACGTCTAGCGATATTACCGCTTAGGGTACTGTAGGACTAGGTAGTCGAGGTAGATGCGTCATCCGGACCATACCTTTTTCTAAACTAAGGAATCGTATGTATCTTTTAAATATATATACCTTGAGGGATGTTACGGATTTTCAAATGATATCTCTTTCTTAAAAACACCGTAACCCATATTTTCAAAACTACGATTCGCTTCTTTAAAAATCCGATTGTATGGTTCAGATGTGTATGTTAGATAAGATACTTATACTTGTAGTGATAGAATGTTTATGCAATTCGATTTGATAGGTGATTTAAAGGCAATGAAAGAATACAAGACGGATTTGATGATATGATGAGATGATGATATGATGGTATACGGATGCGAGTCGATCGAGATGATTTGTACCCTGCCGGTCCCCTGATATGAGATTATTGCAGATGTGACCTAGGACATAGGTATATAGGGTTATATATATATATATATATATAGAATGTGTTGGGTTACTAGGCACTGTCACAAGGGTCTATAAGGCATCAACCATGCCCGATTTAAAATTTAGACTTGCCGAACAACCCTAAACAAGATCTTAGACTAGAGATTAGGCTAAACATTAGCAGGTAAACAACTTTACTTCTAAGAGTTAGGGATTGCAACCTTTGTAGTCCGTTCCTTCACTTCTAAAACTCCGTGTTGAGGTCCCTTCGCTGCGATCATCGAGTACCCGGACTCAAGAGAGGCTCTATGAAGAGAAAGATGCAAGCTTGCTTCCAATTTTCGATAACAAAGATGATCTACCTTGAAGAAACTCAAACCCAAGATCTTGCTTTGCTAATCAAGTATTAGCAAAGCAAACACCCTAATCTAAGCGGCTAGAATAGATGAGGTTGATGAAGTGGGAATTTAGCACTCTTTTGTTTTCTTAATCTCACTCATTTTCATCACTTCTCAAAAAGCTAGAAAGCTTTTCAAGCAAGAAGGAAGAAGAAGAAGAAATATTCCTTTTGTGATGAATAATGAAAAGTGTGTTATAATTACAAATGCAATCATGGTCAAAGATGAAGAGGCTAACCTTTGTAGAGAGTTTACTAGGGTTAAGGGTTTGGGTTGGGTTAAAGAATATCTCACAAAATATCAACACAAATACCTTTGTAAGAAAACAAAACAAAAGCTTCTAGAAGCTTCTAGAAAAGATTAACCCAAATCAAACCCTAACTATGTTTAATGTCCACTAATCATGTTGCATTTATAACCATAACATATTACAATATTATATATCACATATACAATATTTATTGTAACAAAATAAAATAATACAATTAACATATATCGCATATATATCAATGTATTACCCGAGTGAGAAAAAGAATCTTTTAGTGAGCTTATATTAGTTAATGTAATTTAATATATCAAATATATAATTATACATTAAATTATCAAATCAACACTTGATCCGATGACCCGGCTATTTCACAAATAACCGACTAATATAATCTGTATCAGTTCATCGAATCAACACTTGATCCGATGACCCGGCTATATCACATATACCCGGCCGATATCTCATATCGCGAGAATCTAATACGGTATCGCATACACGTATTATTCTCGGTCCCGCACATATCATATATGTGCTCCTACTCCGTTTTGCCTGAGCCAAGAAACCTCTGTGTAGGATTCTAAAGAATCGTCAATACGCCGGCAGTAGGTGATGATCATATCAAACACCCACAAGCTGCAAGCGGTCAGCTAAACATAACAGCCACCCAAGTATTGAACAATCAGAAGATCAACAAGCAAGCCTGTATATTCTCCCGTGAATCCAACCAGTAACACTCCCGTACAGTCCGGTCTCTTCGTCTGATATGTCGCATATCTCGCCTAGGGGTGGTAAACGTCAGACCCCAGTAGCTTGATAAGTCGTGTCGATATGAGGTCCATAACAGTTCGAAAAACTACTGATAACTCTTACCAGTAAATCTCAGCAACCCTGGCCAGGGATTTCTAGTTATAGCCAATCGTACACAGCGCAACATCAACTCCCTATACCGGGAGAGACGAAACCTCTCCTATCGCTCATTGCCTCCATGTGATTCGGGACTGTACCCAAAAGCCACCTTTTTGCACACCCTCTTGGACGTGGTATGATGGAAATCAATGCAAAGTGGGAATCACACAAGACTCTATGACGATCTCGGGACTACAGACTAACCTGTACCAGTGTCACCAGAGAACTACCATCTGACGTGAGGTATAATACCATCTGGGAGTTCTCGGCGTGTCCGTCCAGTGTACCCAGTCTCCACTGAGCACCCATATACCTTCTTTGATTCCAAACACCAATGGATATGAGATCATCCAACGCCCATCGTATGGGTCAAGATGCGCATACGCTAGTCTACTCTGGAGTATCGATGCCCTGACTCGGTACTCCCACGACTAGGAACATTTGAAGGATGTACTTGGCGACTACACTGTCATCACTAGTATGATCTGCATCATAGTCCTGGTAGTCAAGTACTCATTCTAAGGGCTTTATCAACATGTGACATAGAGACATTCAGAGTACATGTTAAGACAAAAAGTAACCAGATAGCATACTATCATGTCGAGCAAGAAAATCCTCCCTATATATGTCCAAGCATCCAATAAAATATACAACGTATGTACAGTAATGGCCTATAGGGCATACATATAACTAACAATCTCCCACTTGCACTAGGGCCATATGTTGTGGTATCGCATACCCAACAATCAGCTGTGGTTGAAGTATCTCATACTCAACCATCCCATATAAGTCTCTACTGAGAAATAGGCCTTTGTGAGTGGATCCGCGCTGTTGTCCTCTGTGTCTACTCTCCTAACCTCGATCTACCTGGAGATCAACCATCTCCATGATCAGGTGATACTGCTTAAGAATATGTCTGGATCACTGATGGGACGGGGGTTCCTTGGCATAAGCCACAACTCCATTGTCACACAATGGTAGGAACGAAGTTCATCTCATGAACTTAAATATATCCAGACTGCCTCTTTGGTAGCATCCTTGGTAACGATGTATCTTGCTTTTAATCGTTAGTAAGTCACGGTATCTAGCTTGGAACTCTTCCAACATACCGTCCCTCCACTGAGGGTAAAGACAATGCCTGCGACTGACATTCAGTCGTCCTTATCACCCTGGAACCTTTCCAGTGATTCTCCCCAGGATTGATTGATACCATCTCACTACAACTAGTGAGAATCCTAACATCCAATTAGATCTATCTCATAGATCGATAACTCAGGATTTAGGAGGTATCACCTTGATCCTATATGGAGAATCTTTGTGATAAGAGGAGATTGACCGAGTGTAGCATAGGAAACTCCTTCCCTATCAAGAGTATGTCATCCACGTACTCTACGAGGATCACCACCATACTCTCTACTACCTTTTTGTATATACAAGGTTCATCTACCATTTTGATGAAGTCAAACTCTTTGACTACCACATCAAAACAGACGTTCCAACTCCGCGATGCCTGATTTATCACATAAAACAACTTGCACACGTTTCCGCTGCTCCCACGGTCTACGAAGCCCTCTGGCTGTGTACTTATAGTCGCTCTCTTCCAAATCATCATTTAGAAAAGCAGTCATGATACCCAACCACCAGATATCGTAGTCATGGTATGTAGCAGTGGCAAGTAGGATCTGGATGGACTTAAGCATAGCTTTGAAAGTCTCAACTTTTCCATGTACACCAAGTAATCTTCTCAAGATATACTTGCTCCTGATGGGGATTTAACCCTTCAGATAAAGAAACCAAAGTCCATACTTTGTTGGTGTATAAGGATTCCATCTCAGATCGCTAAGCATCCAGCCATTCTTACAGAGTCCCATTCCTGATGGCCTGCTCGAAACTAGTTGGGTCATCATCTCATGATGCAATCCTCGCTCCCACTGTTATAGAGAAACCGAAGTATCTCTCATGTGGATGAGGAACCCTACCAGATCGGCGGAGAGGCTGAGGTTCGTTGGAAACTATTGAATCCTCCGGGTTTACCAAATCATTAGCTGTGGTTTGTATAGCTGGAACTCCTTCCAGTTCTACCTCATAACCACTAATTTCTTCACAAGAAATTCCCTTTTTCTCAAAAAGTGGTATGCCGAGAATTAAAACAACTTTTGTTCCTCGGTGTGGTAGAAGATATTCCTTTGCGAATGCTTGGGATATCCAACAAACTTCCACAGAACTGACCTTGCCTCGAGCTTGTCTGGATTTTGCTTTTGATATAGGCCGAACAACCCCAAATCTTAACATCTTTAAGAGATGGGCTCTTCCCATATCATATCACATATGGAGTGGTAGGCATCTGATTTGGTTGGAACCCTATTCAATAGGTATGCAATTTCTTAAGTGCATAACACCAAAAGAAAATAGGCAACTCAGTAGTACTCATCATAGAGCACACCATATCACATAGGGTGTGATTGCTCTGCCCCGATACACCGACGTGTTGTGGTGTATACGGAGGAGTGATGCTGAGAGAGAATCTCATTCTCCTTTAGAATAGTCCAGGAATTCCGTGCTCAAGTATTCTCCTCCTTGATCTCATCAAAGGACATAATACTTATACCCGTTTTTGGTTCTCTACTTCTATCTCATATTCATTGAATTTCTCAAAAGGATCAGACTTGTGTTTCAACAGGAACACATGTGCGAATCTTGAGAGACCATCAGTGAATATAATGAAGTATAAAGAACCGGTCCTGGTATGTGTAGACAGGGGACCTTCATACATCAGCATGTATCAATCCCAAGAGTTCACTAACTCTTTCTCTGTTTTCAATAAACGGAGCTGTGGTCATCTTATCTTTGTGACATGACTGGCAAGTTTTTACAAGATGTAAATCCAAACTAATTTAAATATGCATCTTTATGTAACTTCAGCTAGTCGGGTCGCATTGATATGACCTAGTCTACAATACCTCAAGAAGGATTCGTTCATTTCTGAACTCTTCCTCTTGTGTGTGTTCTGTACATTAAGAACTGTGGTTTGATTTAGAACGTCTATGCTTTTAGATAACGTGCCTGATCCGATCAACTCTTGATATAGGAAATGTTCAAAACATTATCCAACAATACAAAATTATATCCTTCTTTACTAATAAAGAGACTGATATGATGCTGTATATCAGGTTCGGTATCTATAACATTCATTCAGAATCAATGTATTCTGGTAATACAGGATGATAGCTACCAACAGACTTGGCTGCAAAACTTGTACTGTTTCTATCTCATGAAACTTATCACCCGTTCTCAGTTCTCTACCTATCTGTAGCCCATGTAACAAATTACATATGTGGGATCCTGATCCGGTATCAAATACCTAGGACGTAAAGGATATTGAGAAACGGTTCTGTGTAATGAACACACCCGAAGAAGATGCATCAACATGTACTTTCTTCGTTTGGGCGGCACGGGAATTCTGGTAATCCCCTATTTCCTGCTCTGTCTTATAACAATTATAAGTTGGAGCGGGACCAACGTTCCCTAGCGCAGTATAACAAGCGGGTTCTTTCAATACATTCGTATTATTATTTTGATTAAGGCGTGACATAGTCATAACCAGGAGAGAGAGAGAGAAGAAAACACTCAGCGTATGCTCTTTTGCAAGATTAGATTGGTTATCAATATATCTAATCAGGATGTCTCCCACTGTTTTAGTCAAATCTTCCTTCAAACCCTAAAAGGAAAGACTAGCCGAGATTAATTACACTCTACAAGTTCGCCAATCTTTCAGCCAGGCCAGTTCCGGTACTTTGAGGGAGGTTCCCCGTGCTTTCGCACGGACCTAATTAAAATAAACATCATTTTCCTAGGGGCATAACCCCGTTAACACCTTTCTAGACACCTACTCGATCGGCTAATTGTAATGTGTAAAACTCTCCCAGGAGTAACTCTTACTCGCAGTGGGTATCGGGATCCAACGTATGCAATCTCATAGCAAATTTCAACACTTGAAATTCCCGATAATTCTTTTACCCCTAGCGTGCTATGACCTTGACGCATGCCAAACAACCCATAGTCCGCTAGTCAAGTTCAACTCGTGCATTTCCTGATTGAATTAAACCCACCCGCACGACCCTTGACGCATGCCAAACAACGCCGTACGAATACCCTAATCCAATCGCATCGTATGCTAGCAGATAAGCACTAGTTAGCTACCGTACACTACGCCTTGACGCATGCCAAACTACCGCAGCACGAATACTAAGTAGTACTTATCTGAAATGACGGAGGGCTACACAGGTTTTTAAGAAAACCATGAGCGTAATGAACTTGATATCGTTGTAGAATCGAGTGATTTTGAATGGAATGTTTTTTAGGCCTTTTCTAGTTTTGCTAAAGAGGTCACTCCCGGTGAAGGGATCTCAGCTCTTTCCTCATCGAATAAGGTGCAGGATATTTCACAAATATCACTATGCAAAGCAAAAACTATAAAAACAATCAAAAGACAAACCGAGTTTATAGCATCTGCTAGTTTCGCTAAAGAGGTCACTCCCGGTGAAGGGATCTCGGCTCTTTCCTTATCAAATAAGGTGCTGGATGTTCTACAAGGAACACCGCTATGCAAAGCAAGAACTAGAGCTACCAGTTTTAGAGATAAGTTTCTACAACATCTTTAGGTTTCTTTTAGTTTCATTAATCTCATTAATGAAGTCCTATTTTATTATGCTTCACAAGCATCACATTTGAAACGAAATCAGCAATATAACATATATCTCATATATATAATATAAACATTCGTCTCAGGCAGTAATATGATCTTATCACAGAACATTGCAGCAGAAGAAAACATATGAAATATTGGATATACTAGGACGTCCATGTTTTAATACGAGCCTATATAAAACACGGATTCCACGGTCGTGATGAATAGCCAAACCCACATCCCTAGACCCCTACGAGAGCGGCAAGTAACCCTGCCAGTTCTAGAGTTAGGAGACCCGGTCTCGACTACTCGAGATGGTTTCCCATTGGACCCTGAACCCGGTTACTTATGCTCCCCGCCTTGGGTCTACCTAATGCGGAAAAGTAAATAATATACAATGGTGACATCATCCTCAGCCCGAAGTGCCCCAATAAAAGAATATTACATACAAATGAATTTTACATGAATGAAAAAGAAAAACTCTCATCTCACATAAAACCCCCGGCTATTCAAAACACGACGATCCAATATAACATATCACAGCAACACATAATATCTCATATCATCAACGTAAGCAAGTATGTGTATCCCGATTGTCGTTGATGTATAGCAACGAAACCGGCGATACACCACATATTATACTTACGGTCGCAGAAAAGAAAGTGTAAAACTACAACAGTTGGAATCCGCAACTCCTTAGACATCTCATGCCTAACCAAATGAATTCCTTAGACATCGCATGCCTAACAATTATAAACCCCGCAATTTAGTCTCGATCTCGAAAACACTTTTCAATATCTAGTCGGGAAATTCAACAAGATTCCCGATAACCTGATCGAATGCTCGTCGAAAACTTTAGTAGACAGCCGCACCCCCGATGCCGTCAACGAAGTGCACTAAGGCGGAACACCGTTGCTGCGAGCACCCGAAGGGATGCTTTTGGCGACGGGGTTCTCCTACAATCACTTGGTTGGGGCCATGGGGCGTGGCTGTCTATTAAGTTTACCCGGCGAGTATCCGCGTACGCTATGTGATTGCGACGGACTTTTGATCGCATCAAAATCCCGTGGAAACCGATCATCTGAGACTGAACTGCTAGATTTATAACATTCAAATTAGTTATCTCATAACTACATATGGATTCCAAATATTGTATCATATTCTAGATAAATAGACAATGTTAAACTTTTCGATCGAATAAACAAACACCCAAGATTTCCCAAGTAGCTCAACACTTGAGCGGAGTTCAAAAAATATCCATCACATGCCACAGTACCGATGGTCCAGCCGTAGAAGGGTCAAACCAACACCTCACATGTGGCAACGCCGTACTGCCCCAAACCCTAAGGTTTAGAGGCGGTTCAGACGGTCACATAATCGAGTTAAGGTTTGTGTTCTTCTAGAGGGTCCACCTCGTTACTTGCATGATTTTCCGGAAGTTTCAAACTCGTGAAAAAATCCAACACTTGAAAATTTTCCGACTGGGGAAAAAGTGAGTTATTGATATCCGTTCGAACTTTTTAACACGTTCTAAAATTACCCGGAAAAAACTTAAACGAAGTTAAACTTTCCGATCGAATCAACGAATACGAAAGATCTCCAGAAAACTCAACACTTGAGTAAAATTAAAAATTCCTAGAATCAAGAAAAAGTACTTAAGAATCATACCTTGAAGTACGAGCCCCAGACTCCTCATTATGGCCGCGGAACCGCCGCCAAACCCATGGTTTGGCCGCAGTTCCGCGCTCCATCGCCGCGGTTAGGGTATCGTACTTCACAGTAATTCTTAGATTTTCCTGCTTATTTTTCTGGGTATTTTTAATATGAAAAAATCAACATTTTTAAAAATTTCCAGAGAAGGGGTTCGTGTCGGGGTTTCGGGGTTCGATCGGACTTTAAACTTCGCCTAGACTTCGCCTAAATCTCTAGCTTGGCTCTAATACCACTATATGGTTACTAGGCACTGTCACAAGGGCCTATAAGGCATCAACCATGCCCGATTTAAAATTTAGACGTGCCGAACAACCCTAACCAAGATCTTAGACTAGAGATTAGGCTAAACATTAGCAAGTAAACAACTTTACTTCTAAGAGTTAGGGATTACAACCTTTGTAGTCCGTTCCTTCATTTCTAAAGCTCCGTGTTGAGGTCCCTTCGCTGCGATCATCGAGTACCCGGACTCAAGAGAGTCTCCATGAAGAGAAAGATGCAAGCTTGCTTCCGATCTTCGATAACAAAGATGATCTACCTTGAAGAAACTCAAACCCAAGCTCTTGCTTTGCTAATCAAGTATTAGCAAAGCAAACACCCTAATCTAAGCGGCTAGAATAGATGAGGATGATGAAGTGGGAATTTAGCACTCTTTTGTTTTCTTAATCTCACTCATTTTCATCACTTCTCAAAAAGCTAGAAAGCTTTTCAAGCAAGAAGGAAGAAGAAGAAGAAATATTCCTTTTGTGATGAATAATGAAAAGTGTGTTATAATTACAAATGCAACCATGGTCAAAGATGAAGAGGCTAACCATTGTAGAGAGTTTACTAGGGTTAAGGGTTTGGGTTGGGTTGAAGAATATCTCACAAAATATCAACACAAATATCTTTGCAAGAAAACAAAACAAAAGCTTTTAGAAGCTTCTAGAAAAGATTAACCCAAATCAAACCCTAACTATGTTTAATATCCACTAATCATGTTGCATTTATAACCATAACATATTACAATATTATATATCACATATACAATATTTATTGTAACAAAATAAAATAATACAATTAACATATATCGCATATATATCAATGTATTACCCGAGTGAGAAAAAGAATCTTTTAGTGAGCTTATATTAGTTAATGTAATTTAATATATCAAATATATAATTATACATTAAATTATCGAATCAACACTTGATCCGATAATCCGGCTATTTCACAAATAACCGACTGATATAATTTGTATCAGTTCATCGAATCAGCACTTGATCCGATGACCCGGCTATATCACATATACCCGGCCGATATCTCATATCGCGAGAATCTAATACGGTATCGCATACACGTATTATTCTCGGTCCAGCACATATCATATATGTGCTCCCACTCCGTTTTGCCTGAGCCAAGAAACCTCTGTGTAGGACTCTAAAGAATCGTCAATACGCCGGCAGTAGGTGATGATCATATCAAACACCCACAAGCTGCAAGCGGTTAGCTAAACGTAATAGCCACCCAGGTATTGAGCAAACAGAAGATCAACAAGCAAGCCTGTACATTCTCCCATGAATCCAACCAGTAACACTCCCGTACAGTCCGGTCTCTTCGTCTGATATGTCGCATATCTCGCCTAGGGGTGGTAAACGTCAGACCCCAGTAGCTTGCTAAGTCGTGTAGATATGAGGTCCATAACAGTTCGAGAAACTACCGATAACTCTTACCAGTAAATCTCAGCAACCCTGGTCAGGGATTTCCAGTTATAGCCAATCGTACACAGCGCAACATCAACTCCCTATACCGGGAGAGACGAAACCCCTCCTATCGCTCATTTCCTCCATGTGATTCGGGACTATACCCAAAAGCCATCTTTTTGCACGCCCTCTTGGACGTGGTATGATGGAAATCAAAGCACAGTGGGAATCACACAAGACTCTATGACGATCTCGGGACTACAGACTAACCTGTACCAGTGTCACCAGAGAACTGCCATCTGACGTGAGGTATAATACCATCTGGGAGTTCTCGGCGAGTCCGTCTAGTGTACCCAGTCTCTACTGAGCACCCGTATACCTTCTCTGATGTTAAACACCAATGGATATGAGATCATCCATCGCCCATCATATGGGTCAAGATGCGCATATGCTAGTCTACTCTGGAGTATCGATGCCCTGTCTCGGTACTCCCACGACTAGGAACATTTGAAGGATGTACTTGGTGACTACACTGTCATCACAAGTATGATCTGCATCATAGTCCTGGTAGTCAAGTACTCATCCTAAGGGCTTTATCAACATGTGACATAGAGACAATCAGAGTACATGTTAAGATAAAGAGTAAGCAGATAGCATACTATCATGTCGAGCAAGAAAGTCCTCCCTATATATGTCCAAGCATCCACTACAATATACAACGTATGTACAGTAATGGCCTATAGGGTATACATATAACTAACAGAATGTTGTGAATCGTGGATGATAGGCCGTATGTGATATTAGGCCGTACCCTCTTTTGTCGTATAGGATGATTGGATCCCTATTAGTATAATGCCGCCGTACGATGATTTTCTGTGCGTGTTTTTAAGAAAGAGATATCATTTGAAAATCCATAACATCCCTCAAGGTATATATTTAAAAGATACATACGATTCGTCGGTTTATAAAAAGGTATGGTTCGGATGAAGCATCTATATCGACTATCTAGTCCTACAGTACCCTAAACGGCAATATCGCTAAACGTCGTCCTATGATAGTCGTAACATATCACACTTAACTATCCTCTAGTTTCTAATATGATTTCATAGCTATCTACATTCTAACCCTAGTTTCCTAATTTAGGTTTCTTAACCATATTCTATAATCGGTTTCCACCAAAACTTTGCGGGGGTGCTATACGCCATCCAACCGACTTCCCCAAGGATATAGATCCACTCACCTTGGTTCTTGTTTGCCGAAGTCGATGACGCCATGCTCCGTCACCTCGGAATCCACGTGAAGGTACCTACAATAACAATACATATCGCAACGCTATAAAAATCATGTTCTGAAATCCAACACGACACACGGATCGCCTATAGGTTAGAACCTATAGCCCACGTATGCAAAATCAACCAAACAACCCTTGTTGTCGATGTACAAACATGCGACAACCAAATACAAATCCAAATATCAAAACTAAACATTTCAAAATACGGAAACATAGCCAAAAACCACACTAAAGTGCTCCAGATTTTGATTCTGGACAAAAGGAGTTGCACAAACAAGTCTAGGGTGATGTATATGATGTATATGAGCTACTGGACCAACCCCGACACCCCATGTCACCATGTGGCCGGCTACATCATTAAGAAAACCGGCCTACTCGGGTCCCCCTGCTCAGGTTGGGTCCGTCTCGTCAAGTTGGTCTCCTAGTACCCTAATTTGGCCCTTAGAGTTGTTTGCTACTCTCAAAAATCCCCCGGGTTGCTCCAGATTTCCCTGCACATCCAAATTTCTCACAAACTGACATGAACTCAATTCCAAAGTCCATATTTTGGTTTTCCATACTTGATCTCAGATCCTGCACAGCCACTAGAGTTCACTAAAACCATCTTTAACCCTAAACCTTCTCTAAGGGTTTCTATCTCCATAACCACCCAACCAATCCAACTTCTAATTTATCTAAAACACAAGAAAACTAAAACTAACTAAGTGGAAATGATTATACCTCATAGATGAACTCAAGAGAACCCTAGTAGTCCCAATGTTTCCAAAATCCCACTTTGCTTGGTTCAATGCGAAGAGCATGAAGAGGGGATCGTTTTTTGTGAAATATGGTTTGGATGGAGTTTTGGAGATGGATTTGGGGTTTCAAGGTGGAAGGAAATGAGGGTGAGTAAAATGAAGAAGAAGATGAAAATGGTGGAGGAAAGGGCTCATGGCAGCAACCCCCCTCTCTCTCACTCTCTCTCTCACAAAAGTACACCTACCCTTAATCATTATGTCTCCTTTTGACTTTTCTTTTTTCTTTTTCTTTTCTCTCCACCAATAAACCATAACACAAATGAAATGAAACAACATGTAACATGTCATGGTGCACTAGCCATGAAAAACCGTAGGAACACGGATTTGGCTTAATCGCGATTAGCAGTGCACTAATCGGGTTTTTATCGAAACTGCGTATATTAAATTTTAAAAATGCCAAATCCTTTAATTATATTATTAAATGAATAAATCATTTTAATTTTCATTTATTTCACAATTATTGGTATATATTTATACCCTTTTTCAAAATCCCCAATTTCGCAAATCAGGCAGTTTTCGGGAAAAATATTATTTTAATATTAAATTCCAAAAATAATATTTTATATTTTCTGAACTGTTACAATCTTCCCCCCTTAAATAAATTCGGTCCCCGAATTTAAATTTAAACCCTCAAAATCTAAAACATTTCAATAATCAGCTCAAATCAACGGGGCTCCGAAATCATGGAAAACGCCGAAATAACACAGCGCGTCAAGTGCGCATCAAAACAAGTACAAAACTAAAAACCAAACTTCGTCAAGTGTCACGCAAATCATCGGATTTGCACGCATATCCTCGGAGTTACAATAGAGATGCAGACCTTCCAATCCATTACTGAAATCCAATATACACTAGTCAAATACTATAATACGTGTATAGTACGCATTTTTGAAAACTCCAAAATATGAATAAAATACATGCAAAATCTTTTCGAAATCGCCGCGGGAATGCGTTACTCACGGCATAACTGACGGACGCTCATTTTAAAATAATAATATATGTCCATGTATGTTTTCTTAAATACACATTCCGCCGTTTTTAAAATATCCCAAAAGGTTTTACTTTATAAACGTTCGTATCGCTCGCGGACACGTAGGAAATAGTGTGACTATAGCTCCTCTTGAAAACCCTTTTGGTAATCTTTTAATGCATGTAATGTACTCAGGTACCGTCCTCAAATCAGTCATGTTTGTCTACTACACAATATAGTGCCCAACATGAAAACAAAGTGCTCAAAAGCAAAATCATCCTCAAAAGGCGTATCCAATAATCACATGCATCTGGTGCGCATGAAAATCAAATCCAAATACAGGTGCCACAATACGCACAAGGGAAAACTAAGTGCAACGGGTGTGCACAAAAGCATCTGTCCACTGCAACGGTGTGCATGACAACAATATCTGGTGCACCTATTGTGCACGAAAACAACATCTTGTGCATCAAATGCACGAAATACAATCAATAACTCAAACGCATAAAAGCAACACCGAGTACACCAAGGTGTATAAATCAAAATCGTGTGTAACCACGTGCACAATATCCGTATCAATGCACTGCGAGCACATGTGAGCTATACCGAGTGCAAAAATCACATCATCCGTATGAAATCCATGAAATCATATACATGTGCAGCCAAGGCACAAAACCGAATCTCAAGTGTAATAGATATGCAAAAATCATAAATCAACATAACGGTGTATAAAATATATATAAGGTGCGATAACT
Organism: Agapanthus africanus; assembly: GCA_030015575.1. Taxonomy (NCBI): domain Eukaryota; kingdom Viridiplantae; phylum Streptophyta; class Magnoliopsida; order Asparagales; family Amaryllidaceae; genus Agapanthus; species Agapanthus africanus. The sequence continues at coordinate 343,486,218 of JASDDO010000012.1, forward strand.
ATGCGCAAAAATGTAAATACCCAGTAGGTGCAACCATAGCGCACGAAATCAATATTAGGAAACTCGTCATCAAACTCAAATCCAAACGATAAAAGCGTGATACTCGGATCACAAACGCAAATCGCAACAAAGTACATCGAGATACACCTCCTACAATGTCGAAAAATAAATCGGTGCGCTTAAAACTGGCAGGGCAAGAACATCCGTCCGCCTCCCGCTCACGGCCTGGCGTCCTCTGTCTCTGGGTCGTTATCTTCTCTGTGGATTACCAATCCTGCAATCCATCGGCTCATTGGCCCAGTCAGGTGTGCTAACGGGGATGATTCCATTCTGGCACTTCTCTGGTCATCACTCGGTCACTCATCACGACCACTTGTAAGGCAGCACGTCACTGGCGTCGGCCTCTGGCTCTCTGAATGCACGTAACACATATGATCCTGGGGGCAAATCTCATTGCAGCAGTGCCCCGAAAGGAATCCTGCTCAGGGTCTCTTCCGATCTCGCCTATGCCGAACTGTACGGAGGTTGGTACTCTTACATAACCTTTTCTCGTTTTCTGGACCTCTGCGTGTTCCGCACACATTTCCTCGGAAACTGGCCGTATCCCAACGCCTCTGTAAGCATATCAGGTCTCTGATCTCGATGGGGAGTAGCAACAGCTCGTCAACATCTCGCATGAACCTCTGGCTCCCCATGTCTTTATCGTCGTCCATTATGACGTCACGCCATGCTATCTGCGCAACGCAACTGTTCTCGGCCACGGTCAATCCGGAGTCTCTCATGTAAGTCGATGTACAATACCCCACGACTTACGGGGAGGCGGAATAATGAAAAACGATCTTGTTTAAAGTGTAAACATCGACTAACCGAGAATCTTTGCATAAACAATAACTAACAACAAACATAGGAGTTTACAACTACTATGAAAAGTGATTATACCTGTAGAACCGAGTCCTTCATCTTGTCGTTCTCCACGTCCTCTCCGGCCTTCTCTAAGTAGTAGAAGATCCACCTGAGAGCTTTACTACAAGCTTCACCTCAAACTAGAGGTAACTAGGTTTCTTAAACCGCTAATCTAAGGAACCTAGGTGATATAGAGAATGGTTAAGGATTAAGTAGTCTAATCTAATCCTTATACTCAACACATGAGAGGGGAGGATTAGGGTTTGAAGAGGGAGAGCTTGAGGAGAGAGAAAGTCAGCAAGAGAATGGAATGAGATAATGAGCTCTCATAATATATATGAAGCATAAATCAAAACAAGATAAATCAAGTAAATGATTTAACAACCATGCTCCATAAATATCTTATGGGTGATTCATCTCCATGAGTCATTAAGCATTTATGATGCATTAATGACATGGATGAATCACTCAAATGAGTCACTAATCCCATTTAATGCATATTCCACCTTAACCCCCAAGTCACCATCTTCTAGAAGCTTCTCGCACAATTACGAGAACGCCCCTCCTATCCGTGAAAACACGGAAAAACTTTAGACTGTATAAATCCAATAACCGGATACTAGAAACTGGCTAAAACTAAAGCCGACTAGTAAAAACTGTCCGGATGTCGTACGTGCGTAAACACATGTATGCGTCCGAACCCTTATCGTAAAACCATACGACCTCCATATCGTTTCGCCTGGAGTAGGGAAACTCTATGTGTGGGACTCTAGAGACTCGACTACTACGCTGGCAGTGGGTTTAACCACAGACCGCAAGCGGCACTAGCTGTACGTAACGGTCCCCAGGTAGATATCGATAAGAAGGCCGATGAGGAAACCCATCCGAACTCCTACTGAGTCTGATGTGACAATCTCCATACAGTCCGGTCTGTTCGTCTAAGACTATCGCATATCGGGCCTAGGGGGCGGCAAGCGTCAGTCCCCTAATAGCGGTATAAGTCGTGTCGGAGTGAAGCCCATTACACCCTGAGAAACTACTGGAACCTACCAGCAAATCTCGCTTTCCCTGGCCAGGGACTTTGCGTAATGGCTCTCTGACACAGCGCGATATCAACCCCCAATACCGGGAGAGACGAATCCTATCTAACCGCCACCGCCTCCAAGTGCTCGGGACTGCACCCAACTGCTACCTGTTTGCACGACTCCTTTGAGCCGTGGTAGGGTAGCAATCTAAGAACAGTGGGACACACTCGAGGCAAAGTAGCAGTGTCAAGTCTGCGGACTAAGCTGTACTCATGTCACCTGGGAACTGTTCACTGACGACTGGTATAAAATCAACCAACAGTTCCCTGTGAGTCCTGTCCTGTGTACCCGTAACCTAACGAGCACCTGCATACTATCTCCAGTACGACGTACTGATGGCTGTGGGATAGACCATCTCCCCAACTGGGATGAGAAGCGTACACACTAGTCTACTCCGGAGTATCGATGCCCTGTCTCGATAATCCTACGACTAGGGACCTGAATAAGGATGTGCTTGTAGACTACCCAGCCCCCACTAGTGTGACTGCCATCACAACGCTGGTAGTCAAGCAAGATCCTAAGAGCTTTATCAATACGTATACTCACATATTAAGATAGAAAAACCAAGTAGCATACTACCATGTTTAGCAAGACTGTTATATACATGTGAATATCCCAAGCTTCCATTAAGTAATATACAAACTAGTATGATACAATAATGTCCCCTAGGGCATATACACTAACAATCTCCCACTTGCACTAGGGCCATGTACTGGCATATCGAAGACCGATGATCTCGAGTAGCCTCTCGAACTGAATCTGAGGTAGGGCCTTTGTGAATGGATCAGCAATGTTCTCTTCAGTAGCAACTCTCCGAACCTCGATCTCCCGACGATCAATGATCTCCCTGATCAGGTGATACCGCCTTAAGATGTGTCTGGACTTCTGATGGGACATTGGTTCCTTCGCTAAAGCTATAGCTCCGTTGTTGTCGCAATACAGAGGTATTGGATCAACAATGGTAGGAACCACCTGAAGTTCTATTAGGAACTTCTTCATCCAGACTGCTTCTTTTGCGGCATCGCAAGCAGCTATATACTCCGCTTCCATCGTCGAGTCAGCAACGGTGTCCTGCTTGGAGCTCCTCCAGCACACCGCCCCTCCATTGAGGGTAAAGACATAACCCGACAAGGACTTGGAATCGTCCTTATCACTCTGGAAGCCGGAATCAGCATAGGCCTCCAACCTGAGGTCTTTTCCGCCGTAAACCAAGAACATCTCCTTAGTCCTCCTCAGGTACTTGAGAATGTTCTTTACTGCTATCCAGTGCTTCTCCCCTGGGTCTGACTGATACCGGCTTACCACGCTTAGTGCGTAAGCTACATCTGGTCTAGTGCACAACATCGCATACATTATAGAGCCTACCGCAGAAGCGTAGGGTATAATAGACATGCGTTCCCTTTCCAAATCAGTCTTGGGAGACATCTCTTTGGATAGGATGATTCCGTGACAAGCCGGTAGATTACCGCGCTTAGAATCTTCTATACTGAATCTTTTCAGTACAGTGTTGATATACCTGGACTGCGAAAGTCCCAACATCCTCTTGGATCTATCACGATAGATCCGGATCCCCAGAATGTAAGAGGCATCACCCAGGTCTTTCATAGAGAACCTGTATGACAAGAATCCTTTGACAGATTGTAGCATAGGAATGTCATTTCCTATCAATAGAATGTCATCCACGTACAAGACGAGAAATACGACAGTTCTTGCTACAACTTTACTATATATGCACGGTTCATCTGGATTTTTGATAAACTCGTATTCTTTGACCGTCTCATCAAAACAGATGTTCCAACTCCGCGATGCCTACTTTAGTCCATAAATGGACTTAAGCAACTTGCATACTTTCCCGCTGCTCGCACTCTGATTGAAACCCTCTGGCTGATCCATATAGACGCACTCTTCTAAATTACCATTCAGAAAAGCCGTCTTTACGTCCATCTGCCAGATTTCATAATCTTGGAAGGCAGCAATAGCAAGAAGGACCCGAATGGATTTAAGCATAGCCACTGGAGAAAAAGTTTCGTCATAGTCCAAACCAGGTCTTTGACGAAAACCCTTTGCAACAAGTCTAGCCTTATAGGTTTCCACCTGTCCATCTACACCAATCTTTTTCTTGAAGATCCATTTGCATCCTATGGGTTTTACCCTATCTGGAGCAAAGTCCAAAGTCCATACTTTGTTGGTGTACATGGACTCCATTTCGGTCCACATTGCATCTAGCCATCGTACCGAGTCGCCGCTCTGGATGGCCTGCTGGAAGCCAGTAGGTTCATCATCATCTATGATGCAATCCTCTCTATCCCCATCTATGAGAAAACCGTAGTATCTCTCAGGCGGATGAGACGGCCTACTGCTCCTGCGGAGCGGTGCGGTAATGTCCTGTTCTTCTTGAACTACCGGTTCTACCAAACTTTCAGTATTAGTTTGTGGTTCTGGAATTTCTTCCAGTTCTATTTCGCTCCCACTTATTTCCTTTTCCAAAAACTGCTGTTCTAGAAAATGGGCATTACGAGAAACAAAACCCTTTTGTTCTTCTGCGTAATAGAAATAATATCCCTTGGAGTTCTTTGGATATCCCACAAACTTACACTTTACTGATCGTGCCTCGAGCTTGTCCACATACTGCTTTTTAACAAAAGCTGGACATCCCCAAATCTTCATATGCTGAAGATGGGGTTTCTTCCTACTCCGCATCTGATATGGGGTGGTAGGCACAGTCTTGGTAGGAGCCCTGTTCAGAAGATATGCCGCTGAATCTAGCGCATAACCCCAAAAAGATCGCGGTAACTCAGCATTACTCATCATGGATTGTACCATATCCAATAGGGTTCGATTCCGTCTCTCCAATACACCGTTATGCTGTGGAGTGTATGGAGGAGTAAGCTGAGAGAGAATTCCTTTCTCTTTTAGGTAACCTAGGAACTCGGCACTTAAGTATTCACCACCTCGATCAGATCTTAGTGTCTTGATACTTTTGCCGGTTTGGTTTTCTACTTCATTCTTATACTCTTGGAATTTCTCAAAAGCCTCGGATTTATGTTTCATCAGATAAATGAATCCGTACCTTGAGTAATTATCCGTGAAAGTAATGAAATAGGAAAAACCACCTCTTGCATGTGTAAACATTGGACCACATACATCGCTGTGTATGAGTCCTAAGAGCTCGCTCGTTCTTACTCCATGTCCAGTAAATGGAGTCTTTGTCATCTTTCCTTTGAGACAAGATTGACAAGTGTCATAAGTTTGATATTCAAACGAGTCCAAATATCCTTCTCTATGCAACTTAGTCAACCTTCTCTCATTGATGTGACCCAGTCTACAATGCCATAAGAAAGCTTTATTTAAATCTGGAGACTTTCTTTTTAGTGTGTTCTGGACATTGAAAATTTGGAGTTGGTTTAACATATATATGCATGTAGGGTTCCTAGGCACTCTCAAGAGGTCTCACAAGGCATCAACCATGCCAATTTCAAAAAATCTAGGTGCCGAGAAACCCGACTACGGATCGTTGGCTAGAAATCTAGGAGAATAAAGAAACTAGTTAACACTTAACTAATAGAATACGGAAATACAACTTTTGTAGATCCGGTGCTCCACCTCCATAGCTCCGCAACGAATTCCCTTTGCTGTCCAAATGAATTCCCGGGCTCTAGCGTCGGCTTCGTCGGAGAAATGGCGAGCTAGGTCGTCGATGTCCATGCCGAAGATGATCTACGTCGAAGCATCACTAGATCAAGCTCCACCTTCACCAAGCCATGAAAACTTGTGAAGGAAACACACTCTACTACTTGGCAAGAGGTAGAGGATGAATAAATAGGAAGTGGGTAGACTTTAGAATTGGATTTCTCACTTGTTTCATCAATCCACCATTGATGAAGTCAAGCTTCTTCATGGAAGAAGAAGATGAAGATGAAGAAAGAATTATTATCATAAGTTTATTAAAAAGAAAAGAAAAAGGATACTTATCATAATAATAACCATGATTAGGTGTAGAGAATAGACCATGGTTAATTGCAAGGGTTAGGGTTAAGCATGAGACAAAATGGTCACAAAGTCAAAGCTTCAAAGAAAGAGACAAAACTTGCAACCATTTCATTTCTAATCTTTTCCAAATAAATAAATAAATAAATGATTAAGAAAAAGAAAACCCTAATCATCAATTTAACCATGGTTTAATCTTTACACTTAACCAAGTTAACATGTATCATCAAACATGATACAAACATTTGCACAAAAAGTATATCACATATACAACTTGTACATTCAAGTGAGAAAATCCATATAAAGTGAACCAATACTAGTTAATGCAAAGTAATATATCAAATATATAATTATACATTAAATCATTAAATCAACACTTGATTTAACGATCCGGTCATATCGCATATAACCGACTAGTATCCAATGTATCGGCTTATCGAATCAATCCTTGATTCGATAACTAGGTTATATCGCATACAACCATTCGATACATTCATCGCGAGAATAGAATACGGTATCATATACACGCATTATTCTCGGTCCCGAACATATCTCATATGCGCTCCTATTTCGTTTCGCTTGAGCCAGGAAACCTCTGTGTAGGACTCTAAAGATTCGTCAATACGCCGACAGCAGGTGATGATCATATCAAACACCCACAAGCCGCAAGCGGTCTGCTAAACGTAACGGCCGCCCGGGTATTGAGCGATCAGGAGATCGACGAGCAAGCCCGCTCAAACTCCAGTGAATCCAACCAGTAACACTACCGTACAGTCCGGTCTGATCGTCTGATATGTCGCATATCATGCCTAGGGGTGGTCAACGTCAGACCCCAATAGCTCGATAAGTCGTGTCGATACGAGGTCTATAACAATTCGAGAAACTACTGGTAACACTTACCAGTAAATCTCAGCAACCCTGGCCAGGGATTTCCTGTTATAGCCAATCGAACACAGCGCAACATCAACTCCCTATACCGGGAGAGACGAATCCCCTCCTATCGCTCATTGCCTCCATGTGACTCGGGACTGTACCCAAAAACCACCGTTTTGCACGCCCTCTTGGACGTGGTAAGATGGAAATCAAAGCACAGTGGGAACCACACAAGACTCTATGACGATCTCGGGTCAACAGACTACTCTGTACCAGTGTCAACAGAGAACTGCCATCTGACGTAAGGTATAATACCATCTGGGAGTTCTCGGCGAGTCCGTCCAGTGTACCCAGTCTCCATTGAGCACCCGTATATCATCTCCGATGTCAAACACCAATGGATATTGGATCATCCATCGCCCATCTGTATGGGTCGAGAAGGTATACGCTAGTCTACTCTGGTATATCGATGCCCCGTCTCGATACATCCACGACTAGGGACTTTCAAGGATGTACTTATGGACTACCATGTCCCCACTAGTATGATCCGCATCATAGTCCAGGTAGTCAAGTACACATCCTAAGGGCTTTACCAACATGTAATAGAGAGACAATCAGTGTACACGTTAAGGTAAAGAGCAACCAGATAGCATACTATCATGTCGAGCAAGAAAGTCCTCCCTATATATGTCCCAGCATCCACTACAATATGCATCCTATGTACAGTAATGGCCTCTAGGGCATACATATAACTAACAATCTCCCACTTGCACTAGGGCCATCTGTAGCAGTGGTCGAAGTATTTCATACTCAACCATCCCATAAAAGTCTCTCTCTGGGAATAGGCCTTCGTGAGTGGATCCGCTGCGTTATCCTTTAAGTCTGCTCTCCTTGCCTCGATCACCCTGGAGATCAACCATCTCCATGATCAGGTGATACTGCCTTAGAATAAGTCTGGATCACTGATGGGACCGGCGTTCCACGGCAAAAGCCACAACTCCATTGTCACAGAATGGGAGGAACATAGTTCATCTCATGAACCATTATACATCCAAACAGCCTCTTTGGTAGCATCTTAAGTAGCGATGTATCCTGCCTTTATCGTCTAGTATGTCACGGTATCTAGCTTGGAACTCTTCCAACATACCGTCCCTTTACTGAGGGTAAAGACAATGCCTGCGACTGACATTCAGTCGTCTTTATCACCCTGGAACACTTCCAGTGATTCTCCCCAGGATCAATTGATACTATCTCACTACAACTAGTGAGAATCCCAACATCCAATTAAATCTATCTCATAGATCCAAAACTCAGGATTTAGGAGGTATCACTCTGATCCTACACGGAGAATCTTTGTGATAAACGGAGATTGATCGAGCATAGCATAAGAAACTCCTTTCTTATCAAGAGTATGTCATCCACGTACTCTACGAGGATCACCACCATACTCCCTACTACCTTTTTGTTTATACAAGGTTCATCTACCATTTTGATGATGTCAACTTCTTTGACTACTTCATCAAAACAGATGTTCCAACTCCGCGATGCCTGCTTTATCAGATATAGCATCTTGCTTACGTTTCCGCTGCTCCCACTGTCTACGAGGCCCTCTGGCTGTGTACTTATAGACACACTCTTCTAAAACATCATTTAGAAAAGCAGTCAATACACCCAACCACCAGATATCGTAGTCATGGTATGTAGCCGTGGCAAGTACGATCTGGATGGACTTAAGCATAGCTACTTGAAAAAGGTTTCATCATTATCCACGCCTGGTCAATGACGAAAACCTTTAACAAGTCTAGCTTTGAAAGTCTCAACTTTTCCATTTACACCAAGTAATCTTCTCAAGATATACCTGCTCCTGATGGGGATTTAACCCTTCAGATTTAGCAACTAAAGTCCATACTTTGTTGGTGTATAAGGATTCCATCTCAGATCGCTAAACATCCAGCCATTCTTACAGAGTCCTCACTCTTCATGGCCAGCTCGAAGCTAGTTGGGTCATCATCTCATGATGCAATCCTCGCTCCCACTGTCATAGAGAAAACGAAGTATCTCTCAGGTGGGTGAGGAACCCTACTAGATCGGCGGAGAGGCTGAGGTTCATTGGTATCTACTGAATCCTTTGGTTGTACCAAATCACCTACTGTATTTTGTATAGCTGGAACCTTTCCAGTTCTACATAACAGACCTTGCCTCGAGCTTGTCCGGATTTTTCTTTTAGACATAGGCCGGACAACCCCAAATCTTAACCAATTTAAGATATGGGCTCTTCCCATACCATATCTCATATGGAGTGGTAGGCAACTGATTTGATTCGAACCCTATTCAATAGGTATGCAGCTTCTCAAGTGCATAAGACCCAATAGGAAAAAGGTAACTCAGTAGTACTCATCATAGAGCACACCATATCAAATAGGGTGTATTTGCTCTGCCCCGACATACCATCGTGCTATGGTGTATACGGATGAGTAATGCTGAGAGAGAATCTCATTCTCCTTTAGAATAGTCCAGGAATTCCATGCACAAGTATTCTCCTCCCTGATCACATCAAAGGACATAATACTTATACCCGTATTTTGGTTCTCTACTTCTGTTTTATATTCTGTGAATATCTCAAAAGGTTCGGACTTGTGTTTCAACAGGAACATATGTCTGAATCTCGAGAGATTATCAGAGAATGTAATGAAGTATAAAGAACCGGTCTTGGCATGTGTAGACTGGGGACGTACATACATCAACATGTATCATCCCAAGAGTTTACTAACTCTTTCTCTGTTTCCAGCAAACGGAGCTATGGTCATCTTATCTTTGTGACATGACTGGCGAGTTTCACAAGATGTAAATTCAAACTGATTTAAATATGCATCTACATGTAACTTCAGCTAGTTGGGTCGCATTGATATGACCTAGTCTACAATGCCTCAAGAAGGATTCGTTCATTTCTGAACTCTTCCTCTTGTGTGTGTTCTGTATACTAAGAACTGTAGTTTGATTTAGAACATCAATGCTTTTAGATAACGTGCCTGAACCGATCAACTTTTGATATAGGAAATGTTCAAAACATTATCCAACAATACAAAATTTTATCATTTCTTTACTAATAAAGAGACTGATATGATTTTGTATATCAGGTTCGGTATCTAATAACATTCATTCAGAATCAATGTATTGGTAATACAGGGTGACAGTGACCGACAGACTTGGCTGCAACACTTGCCCCGTTTTCTGCCTCATGAAACTTATCACCCGTTCTCAGTTTTCTACCCTTTTGTAGCCCTATGTAACAGCTTACATATCTGGGATCCTGATCCGGTATCATATACCAAGGATGCAGAGGATACTGAGAAACAGTTCTATGTAACGAACACACCCGAAGATGATGCATCATCATGCACTCTCTTCGTTTGGGTGGCACGGGAAATCTGGTATTCCCCAATTTCCTGCTCGGTCTTATAACAATTATAAGCTGGAGCGGGACCAACGTTCCCCAGCTCAGTATAACAAGCGGGTTCGGTCAATAATCCGTATTATTATCTTGATTAAGGCGTGATATGGTCGCTACCTGGAGAGAGAGAGAAGAAAACACTCAGCGTGCGCTCTGTCAAGAATAGATTGGTTATTATTTTATCTAATCAGGATGGCTCCCACTGCTTTTTATCAAATCTTCCTTCAAACCCTAAAAGGAAAGACTAGCCGGGATTAATTACACACTACAAGTTCGCCAATCATTCAGCCAGGCCAGTGTCGGTATTTTGAGGGAGGTCCCCCGTGCTTTCGCACGAACCTAATTAATGTAAACCTCGTTTTCCCAGAGGCGTAACCCCGTTGACACCTTTCTAGACACCTACTTGATCGGCTAATTGTAATGTGTAAAACTCTCCCAGGAGTAACTCTTACTCGCAGCGGGTATCGGGATCCAACTATCTCATAGAAGGTATGCAATCTCATTGCAAATTTCAACACTTGAAATTCCTGATAATATTTTGCCCCTAGCGTGCTATGACCTTGACGAAAGCCAACAAACCATAGCCCGCTAGTCAAGTTCAACCCGTACATTTCTTGATCGAATTAAACCCACCCGCACGACCCTTGACGAAAGCCAACAAAGCCGTACGACTACCCTAATCCAATCGCATCGTATGCTAGCAGATAAGCAGCATATAGCTACCGCACACTGCACCTTGACGAAAGCCAACAAATGCAGCACGAATACTATATACAACTTATCTGAAATGACGGAGGGCTACGACAGGTTTTTCTGAAAACCTATTGCGTAATGAACTTGATATCGTTGTAGGATCGAATGAATTTGAAATGGAGTGCTTTTGAGGCTTTTCCAGTTTTGCTAAAGGAGTCACTCCCGATGAAGGGATCGTCGGTCCTTTCCTCGTCGAATGAGGTGCGGGATATATCATATATATCACTGTGCAAAGCAGAACTCTTAAAAGCTATCAAAAGACAAACCGAATGTGTAGCATCTGCCAGTTATTGCTAAAGGAGTCACTCCCGGTGAAGGGATCTCGGTCCTTTCCTTATCGAATAAGGTGCAGGATATATCATATATACCGCTGTGCAAAGCAAGAATTGTAGCTACCTGTTTTATTTTGAAATTCGATTCTACAACATCTTAGGTTTCTTTTATTTCATTAATCACATTAATGAAGTCCCATCATTTAAATACCTAAACATCACAGATAAATACGACGTACACTTATGCCATCCGCATTCGCTTCGATGTCCCCTCGTGCACCGTTAGGTTAGGTAACTAACGGCAGAGCGGGGCAGGGCTAGCGCGGGTGTAAAACATAAGTGACGTCTATATAATATATCATATATACTATATACAGTATCTATCACAGAACATCACATGATCACATCACAGATATCGCAGCAGAAGAAACATATGAAATATTGGATATACTAGGACGTCCGTGTTTTCAATACGAGCCAGTATAAAACACGGATTCCACGGTCGTGATGAATAGCCAAGCCCACACCCCTAGACCCCTACGAGAGCGGCAAGCAACCCTACCAATTCTGGAGTTAGGAGACCCGGACTCGACTCCTCGAGTTGGTCTCCCTCTGGACTCCAGAACCCGGTTACTTGTGCTCCCCTCCTTGGGTCTATCCTAGTGCGGAAAAGTAAATAATATACAAAAGGTGACTACTTCCGCAACCTGGAAGCGCCCCAATAAAAGAATATTACATACAAGTTTTTACATGAATGAAAATGAAAAACACCCATCTCACATAAAAACCCCCGGCTATTCAAACAGGACGATCCAATATAACATATCCAGCAACACATAACATCACATGTCATCAACGTAAGTAAACATGCGTATCCCAATTGTCGTTGATATATAGCAACGAAACCGGCGATATCACATATTACACTTACGGTCACAGAAAAGAAAGTGTAAAACTACAACAGTTGGAATCCGCAACCTCCATAGACATCGCATGCCTAATCAAATGAATACTTTAGACATCACATGCCTAACAATTATAAACCCCGCATTTTAGTCTCAAAATCGAAAACTCTTTTCAATATTAAGTCGGGCAATTCAACAAGATTCCCGACATCCTGATCGAATGCTCGTCGCAAACTTCAGTAGACGTCCGCACCCCCGATACCGTCGACGAAGTGCACCAAGGCGGAACACCGCTACCGCGAGCACCCGAACGGATGCTTTCGGCGACGGGGTTCTCCTACAGTCACTTGGTCAGGGCTATGGGGCGAGGCTGTCTATTAAGTTTACCCGGCGAGTATCCGCGTACGCTACGTGATCGCGACGGACTTTTGATCACATCAAAATTCCGTGGTAACCGATCAAGTGAGACTAAACTTCTACGTTTATAACATTCATTCATTTATCTCATAACTTCTTGTGAATTCCAATTATTGTATCCCATTCCGGATAAATAGAAAATGTCAAACTTTCCGATCGAACAATCGAACACCCAAGTTTTTCCGATACAGATCAACACATGAAACAAGTCTAAAAACATTCAGTTCGTGCCTCAGTACCAATGGTCCAGCCGTAGAAGGGTCAAGCCAATGCCTCACATATGGCATGCCGTACTGCCCCAAACCCGAAGGTTCAAAGGGTAGTTCAAGACGGTCACATAATCGAGTTAAGGTTTGTTGTCTTCTAGAGGGACCATCGTGTTACTTGCACTACTTAGAACGTGATTAAACTACAGAAATATCCAACACTTGGAAATTTCCCGACAGGGGAAAAATTGGGTATTTATATCCGGTCGAACTTTTTAACATATTCAAAAAAATTATCCGGAACGACACATAGACAAAGTTTGACAATCCGAACGAATGTATGAACTCCCAATACAACCCAAAATACTCAACTCTTGATTTCAGATTAAAAATTCCCAGGAAAACCAGCACTGAAAAATAGGAGTTACTGTGCAAAATTCAATGGCAGATAAGACAAAAGGGCCGTGGAAGGGCCGCATTAGCACGCTAATGCCGCGGTTCCGCCGCACTTTAGAAAGATCATTAGGTAATTTTTGCATCGTAATTCTTAGATTTACCTGCTGATTTTTCTGCATATTTTTAATTTGCAAAAAATCCACATTTTACAAAAATGTCCAGAGAGCATTTTAAAGTCGGGGTTTCGGGTCGATCGGACTTCTAACTCCGTCTACGCATCGCCTAAGGCTCTAGCTAGGCTCTGATACCACTGTAGGGTTCCTAGGCACTCTCAAGAGGTCTCACATGGCATCAACCATGCCAATTTCAAAAAATCTAGGTGCCGAGAAACCCGACTACGGATCGTTGGCTAGAAATCTTGGCGAATAAAGAAACTAGTTAACACTTAACTAATAGAATACGGAAATACAACCTTTGTAGATCCGGTGCTCCACCTCCATAGCTCCGCAACGAAGTCCCTTTGCTGTCCAAATGAATTCCCGGGCTCTAGCGTCGGCTTCGTCGGAGAAATGGCGAGCTAGGTCGTCGATGTCCATGCCGAAGATGATCTACGTCGAAGCATCACTAGATCAAGCTCCACCTTCACCAAGCCATGAAAACTTGTGAAGGAAACACACTCTACTACTTGGCAAGAGGTAGAGGATGAAGAAATAGGAAGTGGGTAGACTTTAGAATTGGATTTCTCACTTGTTTCATCAATCCACCATTGATGAAGTCAAGCTTCTTCATGGAAGAAGAAGATGAAGATGAAGAAAGAATTATTATCATAAGTTTATTAAAAAGAAAAGAAAAAGGATACTTATCATAATAATAACCATGATTAGGTGTAGAGAATAGACCATGGTTAATTGCAAGGGTTAGGGTTAAGCATGAGACAAAATGGTCACAAAGTCAAAGCTTCATGAAGCTTCAAAGAAAGAGACAAAACTTGCAACCATTTCATTTCTAATCTTTTCCAAATAAATAAATAAATGATTAAGAAAAAGAAAACCCTAATCATCAATTTAACCATGGTTTAATCTTTACACTTAACCAAGTTAACATGTATCATCAAACATGATACAAACATTTGCACAAAAAGTATATCACATATACAACTTGTACATTCAAGTGAGAAAATCCATATAAAGTGAACCAATACTAGTTAATGCAAAGTAATATATCAAATATATAATTATACACTAAATCATTAAATCAACACTTGATTTAACGATCCGGTCATATCGCATATAACCGACTAGTATCCAATGTATCGGCTTATCGAATCAATCCTTGATTCGATAACTAGGTTATATCGCATACAACCATTCGATACATTCATCGCGAGAATAGAATACGGTATCACATACACGCATTATTCTCGGTCCCGCACATATCTCATATGCGCTCCTATTTCGTTTCGCTTGAGCCAGGAAACCTCTGTGTAGGACTCTAAAGACTCGTCAATACGCCGGCAGCAGGTGATGATCATATCAAACACCCACAAGCCGCAAGCGGTCTGCTAAACGTAACGGCCACCCGGGTATTGAGCGATCAGAAGATCGACGAGGAAGCCCGCTCAAACTCCAGTGAATCCAACCAGTAACACTACCGTACAGTCCGGTCTGATCGTCTGATATGTCGCATATCTTGCCTAGGGGTGGTCAACGTCAGACCCCAATAGCTCGATAAGTCGTGTCGATACGAGGTCTATAACAATTCGAGAAACTACTGGTAACACTTACCAGTAAATCTCAGCAACCCTGGCCAGGGATTTCCTGTTATAGCCAATCGAACACAGCGCAACATCAACTCCCTATACCGGGAGAGACGAATCCCCTCCTATCGCTCATTGCCTCCATGTGACTCGGGACTGTACCCAAAAACCACCGTTTTGCATGCCCTCCTGGACGTGGTAAGATGGAAATCAAAGCACAGTGGGAACCACACAAGACTCTATGACGATCTCGGGTCAACAGACTACTCTGTATCAGTGTCACCAGAGAACTGCCATCTGACGTAAGGTATAATACCATCTGGGAGTTCTCGGCGAGTCCGTCCAGTGTACCCAGTCTCCACTGAGCACCCGTATATCATCTCCGATGTCAAACACCAATGGATATGGGATCATCCATCGCCCATCTGTATGGGTCGAGAAGGTATACGCTAGTCTACTCTGGTATATCGATGCCCCGTCTCGATACATCCACGACTAGGGACTTTCAAGGATGTACTTATGGACTACCATGTCCCCACTAGTATGATCCGCATCATAGTCCAGGTAGTCAAGTACACATCCTAAGGGCTTTACCAACATGTAACATAGAGACAACCAGTGTACACGTTAAGGTAAAGAGCAACCAGATAGCATACTATTATGTCGAGCAAGAAAGTCCTCCCTATATATGTCCCAGCATCCATTACAATATGCATCCTATGTACAGTAATGGCCTCTAGGGCATACATATAACTAACAATACAGTTATCCAGTGTACCGGACCCAATCAAACTACGATTAAGGTGGATGTTAACAACACCACCTCCAAACGTGAAATCATAACCTTTATTTGATAACAAGGAAACAGATATGATATTACACGTTAAGCTGGGTACACAAAAACAGTTATGTAAAACCAAAATGTGTCCACTCGTCAATCCCAGGTTATAATCCCCTACGGACACAGCTCCTACGCTAGCTCTGTTAGCAACCATCAGGGTCATATCACCTTCCTTCAGCACTCTACGGTTTCTTAGTGCCTGCAATGAATTGCAAATATGAGATCCTGATCCGGTATTCAATACCTAGGAAGTAGAGTTGATTGACAGACAATTCTCAATTACAAACACACCTGAAGTCGAAGCCACAGCTTGCTTCGGTTCCTGGTTCTTGGCGCTCCACGCCTTGCAATCCTTTTTCCAGTGCCCTTTCCTGTGACAATGGAAGCACTCATCCTGGCCCACTACCGGTACCGCAAACTTTTTCTTTCCCTTCCCTCCCACCTTACTTACACCCCTTCTAGGTCTGGGGGCGGCCTTCTTTTTCCTTCCTTTGGCCCTAGCCTTGGACCCGGAAGAAGAAGCACCGCTAACAAACATAGCGGGTATTTCCCTTGCCTTCTGCAAGGTGCCCTCTGCACTCCTTAACATGTTCAGGAGTTCCGAAAGTTCAACTTATTTTCTTTGAATGTTGAAGTTCAGGATAAACTGGGCGTAGGTAGAAGGAATGGACTGGAGAATAAGGTCTGTATAGAGCTCATTATCCAAAGTCGTCCCAAGGTCTGCGAGCTCTTCTATATAGCCGATCATCTTTAGGACATGTTCTCCTACCGATGACCCGACAACCAACCTCGCTCGAAACAAGTTCTTAGAGGTCTCGTATCTTGCTATACGAGATTGCTCTCCATAAAGTTCCTTTGTATGGAGAAATATGGCATCAAGTTCCATATCCTCGTGCCTCCTCTGATGTTCATTGTTCATCGAGGCAAGCACGATGCAGTTGGCTTTCGCGCAATCGAAATCCCAGGTTTTGCGGATTTCCTTATCCGCATTACTGGATTTGGGACCAGGGACAGCAGGTGCCTTAGCGGTGAGGAAGTACCCTAATTTGTCATAGGTCAAAGCCATTTTGACATTCCGCAGCCAATCTTTATAGTTTGGCCCTGTCAGTATATTTTTCTCTAAAAGTAACTTAAGTCCAGTCATTTTCAGGGTCGCTGCAATTAGGAGAGAGAGAAGAAAACTCTTTAGCATGATGCTCTTGCAAGTTTAGAATGGTTTTTAATTTATCTAAACTGGATGGCTCCCACTGTTTCTCGAATCCTTCCTCAAACCATAAAAGAAGAATTAGCCAGGACTATTCTCACTGTACAATACTTGCTTAACCGTTCAGCCAGGCTGGTGTCGGTACTTCGAGGGAGGTTTTCCAACGCTTTCGCGAAGTTCCTTAATTAAATAACCTCTTTTCTCTAGGGGCGTAACCCCGCTGACACCTTTCTTGACACCTACTTGGTTTATAGCATTAATCGTTAAGTGATGAATATCCTGATGAGTAGCATATACTCTCAGTAGGATCAGGATCCAAATATCATCGTATGATAATGTTGAAGGAATGCTACTAACATTCATCAAACTCCAAATGGTATGCATCTCTTTGCAAATTTCAGTTTCTTTAGAAATTCCCGATATAAGTTTTTGCCCTATGCTCTTATGACCTTGGCTTTGGTCAAAATGTCATAAGTCACATGTCAAGTTCTACCCGTCATTATCTTGTCAATTTGAACCCATTCGTATATACCCCTGACTTTGGTCAAATGATAATATGACTGTCCCAAACTAACTCATCTATCTATGCAACAAATGAATACCTAGCAGCTACCAAACACTATGCCTTGACTTTGGCCAAAATGCATAGCTTGAATACTACTGAATACCCAAATGAAATGACGAAGGGCTACGAATGGTTTTGGCGAAACCGTGAACGTAGTGAACTTGATATGACCGAAGGAACCTGATAGCTTTTAAAAGGAGTGGTTAAAGCTCCGCAATTAAAAATATCATCTGTTTTTAAAATAACCGATTGGTTTCTTTTAAATTATTCCAACGATTCAACTTTTGGTTTATTTTCTTTGCATTATAAATAATGCGTCCCATCATTAAACCTATCATTGCAGAAAACAACGAAAATACAACGTCCTCTTATGCCATTCGTATTCGCCACGGGGTCCCATCATCACCCGTTAGGTTACTTAACTAACGACAGAGCGGGGGCTGGGCTAGCGCGGGTGTAAAACATAAGTGACGTCTAAATAGCTATCATATATAGATATTGTACATTCGTCAGACGCAATAATAGGCATTCCAGATCTCATATGAACTTTATTGGATTTGCAAGCAATCTGTGTTTGTTTAGAGCCTGCAACAAAAGGCGGATTACACAGTTGTGATGAATATCCATTACCCCACCCTAGACCCCTACGGGTACGGCAAACTACCCGTCAAATACCCGAAGTGAAGTGGTCTCCCTCAACAAAGTGAGTAGGCCACTAAACACTTCAAAGTACCCGGTAGTTTGTGCACCACACCTTGGGTCTATCCTAGGAGCAAAAATAGTAAAATGAAATAATACAACGGTGGCAACAATCGCAACCTGGATGCGCCCCGCAAAATAATATTACAACATATTACAGTTACACCGAATGAATTAAAATAATAACCCATATCAAAACCCGGCTAATCATCACAACAGTCCAATACAGTTCACATCCACAAACAGTAAAAACCATTACAGAAATATGCAACCCCCTGCCAACCGACATACTAGCAGTTAGGGGAGGTTTACGAACACATTATACAATCAAAATTTCGATCGAGCAAAACACTTTAGATTCTACTGCAAAACTTCTCTGTGCACCTGAGATCTTAGAAGAAAATAAAACATCCCAGAAACATCACTGTTAACACCCAGGAGTTACTGAAAAAATTGGGGGTGACTCGGCCCCAACTCGGCCGCGTATCCGCGGCGGATCGCATGGATCCGTCGCGGTTTCGCGGTGAGTTGGCCGAGTCACAGGTCCAAATTTCTTCAGTAGCCCAAGTTTTTCCTGCTTGTTATTCTGAAGCTCCCTGAAAAATTTTTAGAGCCAGTTTTAAAATCGACAGAAACCGTGTTAAACGACGATGTTTCCGGTTCTTTTTGCGTTCGAAATTCTTACGACTTTGCTAATGAGTTAATTATTGTTTAGCGAGGCTCTGATACCACTGTAAGTCGATGTACAACACCCCACGACTTGCGGGGAGGCGGAATAATGAAAAACGATCTTGTTTAAAGTGTAAACATCGACTAACCGAGAATCTTTGCATAAACAATAACTAACAACAAATATAGGAGTTTACAACTACTATGAAAAGTGATTATACCTGTAGAACCGAGTCCTTCGTCTTGTCGTTCTCCACATCCTCTCCGGCCTTCTCTAAGTAGTAGAAGATCCACCCGAGAGCTTTACTACAAGATTCACCTCAAACTAGAGGTAACTAGGTTTCTTAAACCGCTAATCTAAGGAACCTAGGTGATATAGAGAATGGTTAAGGATTAAGTAGTCTAATCTAATCCTTGTACTCAACACATGAGAGGGGAGGATTAGGGTTTGAAGAGGGAGAGCTTGAGGAGAGAGAAAGTGAGCAAGAGAATGGAATGAGATAATGAGCTCTCATAATATATATGAAGCATAAATCAAAACAAGATAAATCAAGTAAATGATTTAACAACCATGCTCCATAAATATCTTATGGGTGATTCATCTCCATGAGTCATTAAGCATTTATGATGCATTAATGACATGGATGAATCACTCAAATGAGTCACTAATCCCATTTAATGCATATGCCACCTTAACCCCCAAGTCACCATCTTCTAGAAGCTTCTCGCACAATTATGAGAACGCCCCTCCTATCCGTGAAAACACGGAAAAACTTTAGACTGTATAAATCCAATAACCAGATACTAGAAACTGGCTTAAACCAAAGCCGACTAGTAAAAACTGTCCGTATGTCGTACGTGCGTAAACACACGTATGCGTCCGAACCCTTGTCATAAAACCATATGACCTCTATATCGTTTCGTCTGGAGTAGGGAAACTCTCTGTGTGGGACTCTAGAGACTCGACTATTACGCTGGCAGTGGGTTTAACCACAGACCGCAAGCGGCACTAGCTGTACGTAACGGTCCCCAGGTAGATGTCGATAAGAAGGCCGATGAGTAAACCCATCTGAACTGCTACTGAGTCTGATGTGACAATCTCCATACAGTCCGGTCTGTTTGTCTAAGACTATCGCATATCGGGCCTTGGGGGCGGCAAGAGTCAGTCCCCTAATAGCGGTATAAGTCGTGTCGGAGTGAAGCCCATTACACCCTGAGAAACTACTGGAACCTATCAGCAAATCTCGCTTGCCCTGGCCAGGGACTTTGCGTAATGGCTCTCTGACACAGCGCGATATCAACCCCCAATACCGGGAGAGACGAATCCTGTCTAACTGCCACTGCTTCCAAGTGCTCGGGACTGCACCCAACTGCTACCTGTTTGCACGACTCCTTTGAGCCGTGGTAGGGTAGCAATCTAAGAACAGTGGGACACACTCGAGGCGAAGTAGCAGTGTCAAGTCTGCGGACTAAGCTGTACTCATGTCACCTGGGAACTGTTCACTGACGAATGGTATAAAACCAACCAACAGTTCCCTGTGAGTCCTGTCCGGTGTACCCGTAACCTAACGAGCACCTGCATACTATCTCCAGTACGACGTACTGACGGCTGTGGGACAGACCATCTCCCCAACTGGGATGAGAAGCGTACACACTAGTCTACTCCGAAGTATCGATGCCCTGTCTCGATAATCCTACGACTAGGGACCTGAATAAGGATGTGCTTGTAGACTACCCAGCTCCCACTAGTGTGACTGCCATCACAACGCTGGTAGTCAAGCAAGATCCTAAGAGCTCTATCAATACGTATACTCATATATTAAGATAGAAAAACCAAGTAGCACACTACCATGTTTAGCATGACTGTTATATACATGTGAATATCCCAAGCTTCCATTAAGTAATATACAAACTAGTATGATACAATAATGGCCCCTAGGGAATATACACTAACATCTCACACGGACTCGAAGTCACGAATTCGGTATCTTCATCACTCTGTAGAAGATATCTGGCCGAACACGTCCTCGGGAGCTCATCCCAACCATCGGAGGAATACTCGATACTCGTCCGTCCTCGATCAACTCACACCGCATTAGGGTGAGGTCCTCCATCCAAAGCCGGTCAGCTTGCTGATCTCTTTTCACATGATATCCGGACGACGTCAAACTTTTCGATCGATTCATCAAGGTCCCAAGATTTCCCGAAGGCTCAACACCTGAGCGCAGTCTAAAAATATCTGATACATACCACAGCACCTCTGGACAAGCTGTAAAAGGGCAAACCCAAGCTTCACTGATGGCACCACTAAACTGCTACAAACCCTAAGGTTCAAAGAGGTTCCATGGTCATCATGTCGAGTTAGAGTTTCATTCTTCTAGAGGGTCCACAGAATTACCTGCATGTTCCTCCGAACAATTTAAACTTGGGAAAAATGGGTTTTTGAGACTCGTTCGAACCTTTTTGCTTCGCCTATACCACATGTGAATATTCTTCGCCCTCATGCAAAACAATGCCTCAATCCTCCAAGAAAGGCGATACATCGGCGGTCATCTATGGATCGGTCTGCTCTAGGTCTGAGTAAGATTCTCTCCACAGTGGAAATCTTCAACTCAACTGGGCCTGCATCGACGCATCAATTTGACGAATCACCTTCATCTCTCAACTCGGGGTAGACTAGCTATCATCTGTCGCATTTCTGCCTGGAAGCTCCGGCGATCTTAGCTCGTAAGCTCTGGAAGCGACATCCCATTATTTCAGCAACAGCTGGGTCACCTGTCTGCACGGTAGGCGACATCAAAATCTCTGAGGTATGCTGTACATCAACAGTCCTCCCGCAACTGGCAGCCTCTGTCAATGGCCCGATCATCCGGTGTGAAACCAAGCACTCGCCTCCACAAGAGGCCACAACATAACACTACCTCGAGATGTTCCCATGTCACCAGAAAACACAATGGTCGGCCCTCGTACCAGACGAGCTCGCCCTGACCGCAACACTAGCAGCAGCTCAAACTGCGCTCAAACTATGGTGACATGAACCTCAATCGAGTATCGAAGAGAGCAGATCAATGGCATGAGAGGAAACGACAGATCCAGAATGGATACATGATCATAAGAAGGAACGGTATCAATGAAAGTATGATCACGAAACTAATAGAATCGAGGATCCCAAATGGATGTATAATCATGGATACGAAGAGAATCACAAGTCTCAACAATAAGTACATCCTAAGGTTTCTTAAGTGGAGTATCGTATCGTAAATATGCCGCAGAACATACGTACGGTACGTCACTCTACTCAAGCTACCTACTCCATCAATCAGGGTCAGCCTATGAAACGAAAGTTCGGGACTAATACCTCCCCGTTCAAGTCTAAGTTCCGTAAGGTTAAGCCTAGGTTCCGAAATACATACCCGCCCTAGACTCCGCATAGTCAAACATAGACTCGAAACAAGGTTAAACCTAGCACTCTGATACTAACTTTGTCACGACACGAAATATTAGCTCGTGATCAGCACTTGAATCACGCAATGTCTAAAAGCGTAACGGAATTCAAGTAAGCTTTTAAGAAAAATAAAGGAGGTGAGGTTTTGAAATAAAGGTATAATGAAATCAAATTTTATTAATGCATAGAAAAGGAACATGAATGATGCAAGTGAAATTTACTAGTTTGAAAACAGGTTTCGTCTTTTAAAAATTTTGGCAGCACCTCCTTTGTATATTTTGATCCAAAACCATAAATACATAATAAGAATAAAGGCATCCCCAAGCGGGAGCTAGCTCTTCGCCAAACGGCGGATCACAACCACGCAAGACAATATAAATGAATATACGACGCCCAACGGCGAAGTTCACCACAAAAGATAAATAAATAAGCAAGACATAAAAACCATCAGTAGCGAACAACCCCTCGCTCTAAGTCTCACAACTACAATCTCACTAAGTCTCATTACTTATACAATTTACTAATTTTGATTGATTGATGGAGTTAACTAGATACAATATGAAATATAATACAAGAGTGGGTACGATACAAATGTCCCACCTACCAATGCAAACCACCCGAATGCAACTGTGTGCCAGCGAAGCCGCTACTGACCCAAGCGGTCAACCTGCAAGAACTATGGTACAACATTGGTGAGTTGCCAACTCGTGAGTAGAAAAATATCAACAGATAGAAATCGAATAAACAACGACTCCTAGGTCAACTATATCATAAAAGTAATACTATGATATCTAAGGTGACCGGGTCTGTATATGTGCCAACAAGGTAGCCAATACCTATATGCATGCGGATAACATCCAACAGTAATAATCAATGCATGTATATGGATCTCGTCCAACCATAATCAAGGTATGTATGCATGTGGATCTCGTCCACCCAAAATCAATATCTGTATGCACGTAAATATCATAAAAGAGTGTGCATGAAAGTATGAGGATATACATCAACGGTGTCCCTCGTGACACATCAAAATCATGGAACCTGAGTGCCTAGCATCGACACTCGAAAACACCATGAAAGCCGTTCCCAGCATCGGCATGTAAATCCTCATATATCGGGCTCCGTCAGTCCGGATCGGCCCACGGGCTCCGTCAGTCCGGATAGGCCCATATCATCTCTCGACTCCGGTCGGTATCCTCTGGATATCCGCCGAGCCCAAATACTATTACCGGTAGGTAGTAGTCCCTCTGCCAGGCTCACCATCTGTATACACAGCATCCCTTTCTTGCCCCGGGGTACCATACCGGGTCCACTATGTACCCGCAATCGGCCTCATCCGCCTCCTCGAATCGGGTTTCATATGTCGCTCTCAAAACCGAGAAAACACATGGTGGACGCACTGAAATATCATATCAAGAGAAACCGGGTTTTTAAAACAACACATAATCTCTTTTGAATATCCACGGTTCTCAAATCCAGAAATCTCATGAAAACAGCATATCTCAATGCATAAAATAATAGAGCATAATGTATGCGACATATAAAAAGAAATGCGAGCATATCCGTGTATCATGCAACATGGAACAGTGATATGACATATTAAGGGGAAAACCGCTCCTTTAAAATGATTTCAGTTTTTAAAATACAACATGCGGTTCCCAATTTCCCAGTAAAACCAGTTATCTATATAGGTACAATATGTATATGCGCAAGTATAGATGTACCAATGTATGTGTGCACAAATATGGATATACAATGTGTATGTGCACAAGTATGGGTGTATCAATGTATATGTGCACCAATATGGATATACGAATGTGTATATCCGCAAGTATGGATGTATCAATGTATATGTGCACCAATATGGATATACGAATGTGTATATCCGCAAGTATGGATGTATCAATGTATATGTGCACCAATATGGATATACGAATGTGTATATCCACAAGTATGGAAGTATCAATGTATATGTCATGATGCAGCAACCCTACTGTATAGTGACATGGCAATTATCGATGATGAAGTGTGTGAGCTGGCAAATCTGTGTACGTGTAACATACGCATCATCGATAATGGTGCATGTGTACTAGCACAGATATAAGCGATGCAATGAGAATAATATGAATGCAGCGTAAGGTAAATCATATGCAATGCTGACGGGTATACGTATCTAACATTACCGAGTCGCGGAATCTATCAATCGGCATTCAGCCTAACAATATCACGTACGATATAATCCATCATACGACAACCTCAAGTCAAGGGTAAGGATCAATCATCAAGTCAAACTCATCACACACGGAAAATCATCGTACATCGTTATTAAGCTAATAGGGATCCTATCATCCTATACGAAAAATGAGGGTACGGCCTAATATCACATACGGCCTACCATCCAAGATTCACAACATTCTATATATGTATGTATATCTATGTACCTATGTCCCTGTTCACATCCGCAATAATCTCATATTAAGGGACCGGCAGGGTATAAATAATCTCGATCGACTCGCATCCGAATACCAACATATCATCATCTCATCATCTCATCATATCCTTCTTATATCCTTTCATCATATTTATAACACACATCAAATCGAATTTACATCAACATTCTATCTCTACTAAACATAAGTATCTAATCTAACATACACACCCAAACCATACAATCAGATTTTTAAAGAAGCGAATCGTAGTTTTCAAAATAGGGGTTACGGTGTTTTCAAGAAAGAGATATCATTTGAAAATCCTTAACATACCTCAAGTTATATATTTAAAAGATACATACGATTCGTCGGTTTAGAAAAAGGTATGGTTCGGATGACGCATCTATATCGACTATCTAGTCCTACAGTACCCTAAACGGCAATATCGCTAAATGTCATCCTATGATAGTCGTAACATATCACACTTAACTATCCTCTAGTTTCTAATATGATTTCATAGCTATCTACATTCTAACCCTAGTTTCCTAATCTTGGTTTCCTAACCATATTCTATAATCGGTTTCTACCAAAACTTTGCGGGGGTGCTATACGCCATCCACCCGACTTCCTCCGTGGATATAGATCCACTCACCTTGGTTCTTGTTTGCCGAAGTCGATGACGCCACGCTCCGTCGCCTCGGAATCCACGCGAAGGTACCTACAATAACAACACATATCGCAACGCTATAAAAATCATGTTCTGAAATCCAACACGACACACGGATCGCCTATAGGTTAGAACCTATAGACCACGTATGCAAAATCAACCAAACAACCCTTGTTGTCGATGTACAAACATGCGACAACCAAATACAAATCCAAATATCAAAACTAAACATTTCAAAATACGGAAACATAGCCAAAAACCACACTAAAGTGCTCCAGATTTTGATTCAGGACAAAAGGAGTTGCACAAACAAGTCTAGGGTGTTGTATATGATGTATATGAGCTACTGGACTAACCCCGACACCCCATGTCACCATGTGGCCGGCCACATCATCAAGAAAATCGGCCTCCTCGGGTCCCCCTGCTCAGGTTGGGTTCGTCTCGTCAAGTTGGTCTCCTTGTACCCTAATTTGGCCCGTAGAGTTGTTTGCTACTCTCAAAAATCCCCCGGGTTGCTCCAGATTTCCCTGCACACCCAAATTTCTCACAAACCGACATGAACTCAATTCCAAAATCCATATTTTGGTTTTCCATACTAGATCTCAGGTCCTGCACAGCCACAAGAGTTTACTAAAACCATCTTTAACCCTAAACCTTCTATAAGGGTTTCTATCTCCATAACCACCCAACCAATCCAACTTCTAATTTATCTAAAACACAAGAAAACTAAAACTAACTAAGTGGAAATGATTATACCTCATGGATGAACTCAAGAGAACCCTAGTAGTCCCAATGTTTCTAAAATCCCACTTTGCTTGGTTCAATGCGAAGAGCATGAAGAGGGGATCTTTTTTTTTGAAAGGGGTATATGGTTTGGATGGAGTTTTGGAGATGGATTTGGGGTTTCAAGGTGGAGGGAGATGAGGGTGAGTAAAATGAAGAAGACGATGAAAATGGTGGAGGAAAGGGCTCATGGCAGCAGCCCCCTCTCTCTCATTCAATTATTCTCACTCTCTCTCTCACAAAAGTACATCTACCCTTAATCATTATGTCCCCTTTTGACTTTTCTTTTTTCTTTTTCTTTTCTCTCCACCAATAAACCATAACACAAATGAAATGAAACAACATGTAACATGTCATGGTGCACTAGCCATGGAAAACTATAGGAACACGGATTTGGCTTAATCGCGATTGGCAGTGCACTAATCGGGTTTGCGTATAATAAATTTTAAAAATGCCAAATCCTTTAATTATATTATTAAATGAATAAATCATTTAATTTTTCATTTATTTCAAAATTATTGATATATATTTATACCCTCTTTCGAAAACCCCAATTTCGCAAATCGGGCAGTTTTCAGGAAAATATTATTTTAATATTAAATTCCAAAAATAATATTTTATATTTTCTGAAATGTTACGCTAAGTGTAGTGAGTCGGTATCAAGCAAATCCTGGAGAGAGTCACTGGGCAGCTGTGAAGAACATTCTCAAGTACTTACGAAGGACTAAAGAGATGTTCTTGGTGTATGGTAACGGTGAACTCCAGGTGGAGTTCTTTACCGATTCAAGCTTCCAAAGTGATAAGGACGACTCTAAGTCGCACTCGGGATTTGTCTTTACCCTCAATGGAGGGGCAGTGTGTTGGAAGAGTTCCAAACAGGAAACCGTTGCAGACTCGACGATGGAGGCTGAATACATCGCTGCCAACGATACTGCCAAAGAGGCTGTCTAGATGAAGAAGTTCATATCTGAACTTGGTGTGGTTCCGTCCATTGAGCATCCAATACCTTTGTATTGTGATAACAATGGAGCTGTGGCTTTGGCCAAGGAACCCATGTCCCACCAGAAGTCCAGACATATTCTGAGGCGGTATCACCTGATCAGGGAGAGAGTTGATCGCCGGGAGATCGAGGTCAGGAGAGTTGATACGAAGGACAACACTGCGGATCCACTCACAAAGGCCATTCCCCAGATACAGTATGAGAGATTATTCGGGATGTTAGTGTAAGTCCATGATGCACACCCCACGGCTCGAGGGGAGGCGGAATACTTTAAAAACGTTTTTCTCACCTCAAAAGAAACATGTTTTAGCTTTGCATCATGAACTTGTTCCACTTTAGGATCTTGTTTAAACCTTAGCTAACATAATACTAGACTAAGAGAGAGAGAGCTAACTACTAAGTAAGGAGTTATACCCTCGTTCCTAGTCCTTCGGGTCTTCAAGTTTCTCCTTACTCCTTGGTTCAAGCTCCTTCTTCTTGATCTCCTTGCTTTGGCTTTTGAACGATCTCGGTTGCCGGTCTCCTTTGTGTCGAAGATGGATCCACCCGAGGGCTATGGTCAAGCTCCAACCTGCATGAGATAACTTAGTGATCTAAGTTGCTAAGAGAGAAGACTAAGTTGATGTAGAGTGAGTGTATTGGATTATTTGATCTCAAAGCTCATTATTTTGCAACACATGCAAGTGTATGAGCTTGAGGAAGAAGGAGAGAAAAAAACCTAGGAGAGAGAATGCTTTTGTGATAATGATAATAGAAAATGAGAAGAGAGAATGGTTAAGTCTTGAGCCAATAATTCAACCATGGCATTATTAAATCATATAATCTGCAACCATGCTTGAATAGTGGCTCCAAATGAAATAAACAAATACTTAGCCATTCTTCAACCCATGCCTCCTAATTTCCACCTCATTAATTCTTTAATGAAAAAGAATAAAACAATAATGAGGTGTCTCCTTCTATAAGGTCAATCTTGTGAATTTACAAGAATGCCCTTTTCCGTATTTTCATACCCGTATCCGTATTCCGAAAAATACGGATACACCGAGATCAATATAATCCAATACTACAATACTAGTATCCGGCTTAAACCAAAGCCTACCAGTATAATCCGTCCGATCGTCATTCGAGTAGCCAGTACACGAATGCGAACGAAACCCTGCCGTAAGACCATACGGCGTCTACATCGTCTCGCCTGATCCAGGGAAACCCTCTGTGTGGGACTCTAAAGACTCGACAGTACGCTGGCAATGGGTTTAACCACAAGTCCGTCACTGGCACTAGCTGTACGTAACGGCAACCCAGGTACGTGTCGAAAAGGAGGCCGACGAGCGAACTCGTCCGTAACCCCTACTAGGCCTGTCCTTGACAATATCTGCACAGTCCGGTCTGTTCGTCTGAGAGTATCGCATGTATGGTCTAGGGAGATGGTGAACGTCAGACCCCTAACAACCGTACAAGTCGTGCCGGTATGGCTCAAGACCATCCAAGAATCTACTGGTCAGTCCACCAGTAATTCTCAATCAGCCCTGGCCAGGGACTTATGGTAATGACCAACCGATCACAGTGCGTTATCGACTCCCTATACCGGGAGTGACGAATTCCTAACAGTCGCTCACTGCCTCCATGTGGCTCGGGACTGTACCTAACTAAAACCTGTTTGCACGACTCCTTTGAGCCATGGTAGGGTAGTAATCAAAGCACAGTGGGAACTCACATGAGACAAATGACGACCTTAAGTCGACAGACTATCTGCACACATGTCACCTGAGAACTGATATCTGACGCTAGGTATAATACCATCTAGTCAGTTCTCGGCGAGTCCTGTCCGGTGTACTCACACTCAGTGAGCATCTGTATACAATCTTAGGTGCACATCACCAATAGCTGCGGGACCAATCCATCGCCCCTCGTCAGGGTCTAGATATGTATACACTAGTCTACTCTGGAGCATCGATGACCAGTCTCGATACTCCTGCGACCAGGGACATTCAAGGATGTGCTTATTGACTATCCAGCTCCCACAAGTATGACTGCCATCATAACGCCGGTAGTCAGGCAAACACCCTATGGGCTTTATCAACATGTATATAAATACAAAGTAAAATATATCACACGTTAAGATAAAGGCAACCCAAATAGCATACTATCATATCAAGCAAGATTGTCATGTACATACATATTCCTAGCATCCTATACAATGAAGGCCTCTAGGGCATATATATCCAACAATCTCCCACTTGCACTAAAGCCTGTAATTGGCACAATGAGTACCCATTGTCTGCACTAGATCGAGTTGCTGGCGTACCGCATGCCCAACATCTCAAACAGCCTCTCAAACTGGACTTGAGGGATGGCCTTGGTGAATGGATCTGCCGTGTTGTCTTTTGTGTCCACTCTCTGCACCTCGATCTCCCGGCGATCCATGATCTCCCTGATAAGGTGATACCGCCTCAAGATATGCCTGGATTTCTGATGGGACCTTGGTTCCTTCGCTAACGCTACAGCCCCATTGTTATCACAATACAAAGGTATTGGATTGGCAATGGACGGAACCACCTGAAGTTCAGAGATGAACTTCTTCATCCAGACAGTCTCTTTTGCGGCATCGTTAGCAGCTATATACTCAGCCTCCATAGTTGAGTCTGCGACGGTATCCTGTTTGGAACTCCTCCAACATACCGCCCCTCCATTGAGGGTAAACACAAAACCCGAAACGGATTTAGAGTCAACTTTGTCACTTTGGAAGCTGGAGTCGGTAAAAGCCTCGACCTGGAGGTCCCCATTACCATAAACCAACAACATCTCCTTAGTCCTTCTCAGGTACTTGAGAATGTTCTTTACCGCTATCCAATGCTTCTCACCTGGGTCAGACTGATACCTTCTTACCACACTAAGTGTGTAAGCTACATCTGGTCTGGTACATAACATCGCATACATTATGGATCCTACTGTCGAAGCGTAGGGTATAATGCCCATGCGAGCCCTCTCTTCATCAGTCTTTGGAGACATCTTTTTGGAGAGGGCGATCCCGTGACAAGCGGGTAAATTACCGCGCTTGGAATCTTCCATACTAAATATCTTTAGTATATTGTCAATATACCCGGACTGTGAAAGTCCCAACATCCTTTTGAATCTATCACGATAGATCTTAATGCCCAGAATGTGGGATGCATCTCCCAAGTCTTTCATGGAGAATTTCTGTGACAAGAAGAGCTTTACTGATTGTAGCATAGGGACATCATTCCCTATCAGTAGTATGTCATCGACGTACAAAACGAGGAAGACTACTGCTCCTTCTCAATCTTCCTATAAATGCATGGTTCATCTATATTTTTGATAAAGTCAAATTCTTTGACCGTCTCATCAAAGCAGATGTTCCAACTCCGCGATTCTTGCTTCAATCCATAAATGGATTTAAGCAACTTGCACACTTTTCCGCTGCTCCCACTATCTAAGAAACCTTCTGGTTGATCCATGTAAACACTCTCTTCTAAATGTCCATTTAGAAAAGTTGTTTTCATGTCCATCTGCCGGATTTCATAGTCATGGAAGGCAGCAATGGCAAGCAGGATCCGAATGGATTTAAGCATAGCTACTGGGGAAAAGGTTTCATCATAGTACAATCTTGGTCTTTGACGAAAACCTTTTTGCAACGAGTCTAACTTTGTAGGTTTCCACTTGTCCAAATGCACCAATCTTCTTTATGAAGATCCATTTGCATCCAACTGGTTTTATCCCAGGAGGAGCAACATCTAAAGTCCACACTTTATTGGTGTACATGGATTCCATTTCGGATCTCATAGCATCCAGCCACTTCACCGAGTCTTTACTCGTGATAGCCTGCTGAAAGTTAGTAGGCTCATCATCATCGATGATGCAATCCTCTCGATCCCCATCTACAAGAAACCCATAGTATCTTTCAGGAGGAAGAGAAATCCTACAAGATCTGCGGAGTGGCGTTGGTTCGTCGGGCTCTATTGAAACCTAAGGTTCTACTAAGTCTTCGGCAGCAGTTTGTGGTTCTGGAATTTCTTCCAGCTCTACCGCGCTCCCACTAATTTCTTTTGTAAGAAATTCGCTCTCTAAGAAGACAATGTGGCGAGCGACAAACACATTTTTTTCTTCAGCCTGGTAGACCAGATATCCCCTTGAATGCTTGGGGAGTATCCGACAAACTTGCACAAAACCGATCGTGCCTCGAGCTTGTCTGGATTATGTTTCTTAACAAATGCCGGACACCCCCATATCTTGATATACTTGAGACATGGTCTCTTCCCGCTCCACATTTCATATGGAGTGGTAGGCACAGACTTACTTGGAACTCTATTCAATAGGTATGCATCTGATTCTAGCGCAAAACCCCAGAAGGAAAGTGGCAACTCAGCACTACTCATCATTGAAAGCACCATGTCCAGTAGCGTGCGATTCCTCCTTTCTGATACACCATTATGCTGAGGTGTATACGGTGGAGTAAGCTGAGAGAGAATTCCATTCTCTTTTAAGCATTCAAGGAAACTAGTACTTAAGTATTCTCCACCTCGATCAGATCGAAGTATCTTGATGCTTTTACCAGTCTGTTTCTCCACTTCATTTTTATACTCCTTAAATTTCTCAAAAGCCTCGGATTTATGCTTCATCAAAAACACATGTCCATACCTCGAGAAATCATCGGTAAAAGAAGTAGGAGTGACTGCTTCGTGCATGTGTAGACATCAGACCACATACATCGCTGTGTACAAGTCCCAAGAGTTCCGTGGCTCATTCTCCGTGTCCGGTGAACGGAGATTTGGTCATCTTTCCTTTGATACATGATTGACAAGTTGCATATGATGAATATTCAAACGGATCTAAATATCCATCTTTATGTAACTTAGTCAACCTTGTTTCATTTATATGACCAATTCTACAATGCCATAGGAAGGCTTGGTTTGAATCTGGAGCCTTCCTTTTAAGCGTGTTTTGAATATTGAAAACTTGAGGTTGATTAAGTATGTATTTGCCATTTTCCAGTGTGCCAAACCCAATCATTTCATGATTTAGGAGAATGTTCATGACATTTCTTTCAAGTGCAAAATTATATCCTTCATTAGATAACAAAGATACTGATATAATATTACACAGCATACTGGGAATACAAAAACGGCTGTACAACACCAAAATGTGCCCACTAGTCAACCCCAGGTGATATTCCCCGATTGCAACAGCATCTACGTGCATTCCATTGTCCATCCGGAGAGTCATATCGCCTGTCTTCAGTGCTCTACGGTTTCTCTGAGCCTGCAAAGAATTACAGATGTGAGAACCAGAACCGGTATTAAGTACCCATGATGTAGAGTTTACTGAAAGACAATTTTCGATTACAAACACACCTGAAGCAGAAGCAGCAGCTTGCTTCGTGTCCTTGGTTTTGAAAGCCATGCAATCCTTCTTCCAGTGCCCTTGCTTGTGACAATAGTAGCATTCGTTCTTATCCGCCTTCACCCTTCCTGCCTTGTTCGTTCCCTGCACCTTCTTGACCCCGCCTTTCGGTTTGGTGGCTTTCATCTTCTTCTTTCCTTTAGCTTTCGCTTTAGATTTAGAAGAGGATGATTGGCCAACATACAGAACGGGGGTCTTCTCCTTTGTAAATGCACGGCGGCGCCCCGACCGTCAACCCGACGGCCAAATGCGGAAACGGTGATAAACTTTAATTTTGCGGACTTAGCAAACCGGCACCACCGCGCACTAAACCCCGGATCGGGCCATTAAACTAGATCTAGCTAACAACAAGACGGGTTAGAGATATACCGACTGATCCGAGTCCTTCGGTCTTCTCCTCGTCGTCCCGATCTCTCGCGGAATGTCCGGTCTCCATCTCCTCGCCGGAAGGGCACCACGTCGCCTGCATCTTTTACGGGCTCCCGCCTCTATACCGAGGCAACTCGGGCGCGAAGTTGGCTAGCCGACGCGTCCAAGGTTTGCTATAGATATAGTGTAGAAGCTTGTCTCTTTTGGGGTTATGAGGTTGCCATTTCTTTTGGAGGAATTTTGCACTAGAATTTCATGGATGCAAGAGGGAGAAAAAGGAGCATGCCAGGAATTGAGCTCGGCCAAAACTAAAATGGTGCTCACTGGAAAAAAAAGAAAAAAGAAGCAAGCACTCTCTTACTTGCTGTGTAAAGAAAATGAGCCCATTCTAAGCTCATTCTTTTTCAAAGCAATTAATCACTCATCACCTCAAACAAATTCCAGCACCCTCAAAAAACAGTTCAATCAAACAATTTTAATTAATCCACACTCACATAAATTCTCCTGCACACTCATCCTCACAACAGTGGCCGGCCCATTCCTCATGTGTGAGTGGAGAGGGAGAGCATGGTCAAGGTATGGAGCAACCATTATGATAAAACAATAATGCAAAAACCCCCTCCATAAAATGTTAATTGCAAACTTGCAATTAACACCCTCCAACGAAAAGTCCGACCGGGAAGGAAAAAGAGAAAACCGGCCGGAACGGAATGCAAACTGGCAACTCCAGAAAACTGGTCCCGTAATAAATTACAGGAAAACCCCGATACTGTGCATACACACCCGCATTTGTATTCCGATCGAAATACAAATGCAAAGAGACAAAACTACACTATCAAATACCAAGATCCGGCTTAAGCCAAAGCCGGCTAGTAAAAACCGTCCGATCACGATCCGTGCAATATACCGCACGTATCTGATCGAACCCTGCCATATCTCCATACGGCCTCTACAGCGTTTCGCCCGAAAGCTTGAGTAACTGAAAGTGTGGTGGACTCTAAAGACTCGTCAATACTATGGCTGTGGATTCAACCACCAGCACGTCAGAGGTATAAGCCAATACGTGACGGGCCACCAGCTATTGACTAAAAGGGACGTCGATGAGCGAACTCATCCTGACACCCTACTGAGACTGTCAGTGACAATATCCGTACAGTCCGGTCCGTTCGTCTATGAGCATCGCATGTCGGGCCTAGGGGGTTGGTAAAAGTCAGACCCCCAAAAGCGGTACAAGTCGTGTCGGAGTGTAGCCCAGAACACCCTGAGATACTACTGGAATACCTACCAGTAAATCTCCTGCCTTGGCCAAGGACTTCGTGTAATGGCTCTCCTAGACACAGCGCGACCCCACCCCCAATACCGGGAGAGACGAACCCCTGAAGATCCGCTCACTGCCTCTATGTGGCTCGGGACTGTACCCAACTAAAACCTGTTTGCACGACTCCTTTGAGCCGTGGTAGGGTAGTAATCAAAGCACAGTGGGAACTCACACGAGACAAATGACGATCCCCAGGTCGATGAACTAACCTGTACACATGTCACCTGGGAACTGCTATCTGACGTCAGGTATAAGACCAACTAGCATGTTCCCGGCGAGTCCTGTCCGGTGTACTCATAACCCAATGAGCACCTGTATACATCTTAGGTGATCCAACTGACACCAGTGGCTTGTGAGACCGGCCACCGCCCCTCGTCGGGTCTCGACTGTATACACTAGTCTACTCTGGAGAATCGATGCCCTGTCTCGAGACTCCTACGACTAGGGACCTTTTAAGGATGTGCTTATAGACTCCAGCTCTCACTTATATGATCGCCCTCATACTGCTGGCAGTCAAGCAAGAATCCTAGGGGCTCTATCAACGTGTAATAGCGACATGTCAGGTCACCTAAAGCAGTACACGATGATAAAGGTAAACCAGATAGCAAACTATCATCTCGAGTAAGACTGTCCTACCGGGATAGGTCCTCCCTCAATCATTGCAATCACGTGCCTGTGATCCAATAATTGACTCTGAGGGCACTATCTCCAACAATCTCCCACTTGCACTCAAGGCTAATTATTGCGATGTCGCATACTCACAGCCCGTGTGATACCGAACACCCAACTCCCCTACTAGTCAGTTTCACAAAATCCGTTTGCGAAACTATTGCGTTCGAGGAATAGCCTCAGTGAGTGGATCCGCCTTGATGTTTCTTTCTATATCTCTCTATATCTCAAGTTCGCGGAGAAAGCCATCTCCCGAAATGAGCAATACCTGTCTTAGTATGTCTGGATGTCTGATGGG
This sequence comes from Agapanthus africanus, assembly GCA_030015575.1. Lineage (NCBI taxonomy): Eukaryota > Viridiplantae > Streptophyta > Magnoliopsida > Asparagales > Amaryllidaceae > Agapanthus > Agapanthus africanus. Next base: position 343,521,596 of record JASDDO010000012.1, read on the forward strand.
ACCTAGCTCATAAATGAACTCCAAATCCAAACTTCTTAGACTGTATCGTCAACTGAACTTAATCAGTATCCTGCGCCATGCCTCCCTCAGTATTTTCTTGGACCACCTGTCCAAAATACTGCCCCTCGTCAGAAGGAAAACTATAACTCTGACAACCTCCTTGTCGTCCATGTCACCTTGGATGCCTGGAATGATAACCGTCTCCTAAAGGAGGCAGCCGTTATCATATCCCTAGAACATTCACTTATGTTCTAAAACTGCTTCCGACTGTTTCTCCAGGATTGGATCAATATCAACTTATTGCATCTAGTGCAAGAACAACATCTGGTGTGGTACTTGACATCTCATGATTGACTCAATTGCCTAAGCAAGTGATCTGCCAATCATGCACATCCCTCTCTACTTTAGTCTATAAGACACCTTTAGAGAGGGTGACTCCATTACCTGCAGGTATACTACCGTGCCAGGAGTCGTCCATTCTAAATACTCTTAGAATGCTGTCTAAGTACCCAGATTGGGAAACCACCCAAATCTAGATCTAAAACCATAGATCTAGTAACCAGTATGTCTGATATAATGTCCAAGTCCTTTGTGGAGAAACCACTGTGTGACGACCAAAGTATAACCGATCGTAGTATAGGAATATCACTTCCTACTACGTGTATGTTATCCAAAACCGGGATATCACACCCTACTACCTTCTCAACAGATCCATCTCCTATTCTGATGACGTCAAACTTATGACTGTCACATCAGAAATAGATGATCTATCTCCGCTATGTCTGCTTTAGTCTATAAATAGACATAAGCCTGATGTCCACCAATGCTTCCGCTGCTCCTACTGACTACGACAACCCTCTGCTAGAGTCATATAGACGTGCACTTCTAAAACTAGTTTAGAACGACGCTATACTCATCCTCCTGCCGGGTCTCGCAGCCTGGAACAACAACAATGGCGAGTGTGGGTAAACAAGAACTTCCCTGTCACCGTCCTTGAGGCTACCGGAGTACCTCTCGGGTGCCTGAAGTTACCCATCTTCTCTGCGGAGTGGCCAATGGAATGTCAAATCAGATTGAATCTTTAGGTTCCTTATCAAATCTTCAGTAATCGTTTGCGGTTCTGGAATCACTTCCAGTTCTACCATACTCCCACTGCTGTTTTTGAAAAAATCCATTTTTAATAAAACTGTGGCGAGTCTTGAACAATATTTCTATTGATCTCCCAGATGGTAGAAAGTCAACCCTCGTCATAGCCAGGGTCAACCAACAAACAGCCATTACAGAAACGTGCCTTGAGTTATCCAGAGTCTGGTTTTAATCATAAGCCGGACAACTCCCCGTACCTTAACAATGTTAAGATATGAACTGTACTATATCCAATATAGAACCAGAGGCACTGATTTAATTGAACCAGATTCAAATCATGCAGCTATCTCCAGTGCATGTCAACTAAATGGAAGGAGGCCGATCAGCGTTACTCAACTTAGGAATGCTTCCAATTATGAGTAACCTGAAAGAGAAGCAATTTCTCTTTATCATTACTATCAACTGAATACCATACACAAGTGTCTACATCTTCGATCACTTTGAAGAAGCCCGATACTTGCTACCTGGTTCTCTACTTTATTCAAATACCTATAACTTCTCATGATTCAGACACTGTGTTTCCACGAAACACCTGTCTAAAAACTAGAGAAGTCATAAGTAAACTGAATATAGTACGAGGACCAACCCCTCTGTCCTGATGGACCCTGGACAACATACAATACTCTGTATAAGTCCCTTGAGTCTAGTGACTCATTCACTGTGTGTCGTATGTTGAAAACTGTACTTTTGGTTAAGAAGAATTACACCGCTGTTCAATGCTCCTTACCTAACCATCCACTGATATAGGTAAATGTCATCGACATAATATCAAAAAGTATATCTCACTCTATGAAAATAGACGTACAGATATATCAATTTGAAATTGGTGCACAACAACGGATATTCAAAACCAAATATTTGCCGACCGGCAAACAACCCAGGTGGCATCCTCAAATATCACCAATTACAACGAATCCTGATATAATGAGGATGATCACCCAATTCCCAATAACTTACTCCCACTCATCATCAGTAAAACCATACAGATGTGAGAATCATACTTGGTAAATACATACCCTGGAGTAAGTGTCTAATCGGGAAATCAGTTTTCCATTAACAGTACACAATGAAATTGAAACATTGAAATGTTTCGTTGGGGTATCCTGGTATTCCTAGTAATGCCTCATCCATTATCCAGATTCACGACTGTAACCGTATAATTCTTTGCCACCTATCCAAATCCCTTCATATGTCTTTAGTCATTACCTTCTGTACACCCCTTTAGGCCAAATGGTTTTCTTCCTTCCCTACCGTTCGACACCAGCCTATGGTTTGGAAGAAGACTATCCAAAAAGCATAAAGGGTGTACTGTCCTAATCCTAGGAGCACTCGCATCATGAGAGAAGGTGAAGATAAAAGACACCTGAATGTACTTTATTCCTATTTCTCCTGAACCAGGATCCATTCCCGAACTGGAACGAGTTCCTTTCGAGTTCGTATATAACCATACGATGGATTATCCAATAAAATGGGATCTTCGTAGTGATACGGAGTGTCCTGGAGAAATACAAAGGTGATTTAGGATTGGCGAAGAAATACTTGGTTTGGTCGTGAATAGCAGTCGCAATTTACTTTGCCCTCTTACTAATCCCTTTATTTTTTTGAACTTAATACCTTCTGTACACCGTTTAGGCTAACTGGTTTTCTTCATTCCCTACCGGTCGGCACCAGCCTGTGGTTTGGAAGAAGACTATCCAATTTGCGTAATAGGTGTACTACTCCCAAACCAAGGAGTACTCACAACTTGAGAGAAGGTAAAAGGGAAAAGACAACTGAATAATCCTATCCGTTTTCTCCAGAACCAGAAACCATCCTCGAATTCCTTCAAGTTCGTATCTAACCATACGATGGTTTTGTCCAATGGAAGTGGACGTACGTAGTAATACGGGGTGTCCTGGAGAAAAGGGTAAAAGTAGGAGTGGCAATGAGGTCTGCAACTCTGACAATCCAAAAGCCAGTGTTAAGAAGGTTCGGTCAACTTGGTTTCTGAGTCGTAGTCTAGGGTCGGGTCATTGCTCGCTGCCAGAGAGAGAGAGAAAAGAAACACTCAGCGTGCACTCTAACCTAGATCAGAACGGTTATCACTTTTTCTAATCAGGAAACCTCCCACTGTACCTCAAATTCTACTCCAAACCTGAAAGAAGAATTAGTCGGGGTCACCCGAGGAGTAAACCAACTCATCAGTGGGAATCGGGATCCAACTATCATCGCATGACAACGTGACAGAATCCGCTCACGGTATTACACTCCAGAAGGTATGCGCATATCTGGCAAGTTTCAGTTCTTTTGAAAACTCCCGATGTGATTTTTACCCCATGCTCTTATGACCTTGGCGTGAGGTCAAAATATCATAAGTCATATGTCAAGTTCTACCCATCATTGTCCAGGTTAATTTGAACCCACCCGTACATACCCTTGATGTAGGCCAAAATAGTAGTACGACTGTCCCAAACCAACGCATCTATCTATGCAACAGATAAATACCCGGCAACTACCAAACACTATGCCTTGGCGTGAGGTCAAAATACATAGCTTGAATATTACCGAATATTTAACTGAAATGATGGAGGGCTACGAATGGTTTCTGGCGAAAACCTTTAACGTAATGAACTTGATATCGTTGAAGGAACGGATAGCTTTTTAGAAAATATAGTGACGAAAACCATTGCTAAAGAGGTCACTCCCGGTGAAAGGATCTCGGCACTTTCCCCGTAGAATGGGATGCAGGATATTCCAACTGAATACCACGGTGCAAAGCAAAAGTAATCGGCTATAGTGAAGTTAATGCCCTGACGCAAACTTCTGTCCAAGGGGTCACTCCCGGTGAAGGGATCTCGGCCCTTGCCTCGTCGACTGAGGAGCAGGATATTCCAAATGAATACCACGATGCAAAACAAAAGAGAACGTCCTTGCAATAACAGCTTTTTGAAAAGTGTTCCAACAACATCAAAATAGGTTTGTTTAACTTGCATTGATCCGAATCAACGCAGTCCCATCATTGATCACACCACAAAGAACGAAAATATACTGACGTACGTATATGCCATCCGCATTCGCCTCTGGGTCCCGTCATCACCCGTTAGGTTAGCTTACTAACGACAGAGCGGGGACTGGACTAGCGCGGATGTAAAACATATACAACATCTACTAATATATATACCAATATATTATATTTCGCTCAAGGCGTGATAAAATGCAACATCACAGAAATGTACAGCATCACAGAACAATACAGATATCTGGGATCCCCGGGTTTCACAGAGCCACTACTGAAACCCGACGTTCCCCTGGTCGTGTGGATAGCCTGTGCAATGAAATCCTAGACCCCTACGGGCGCGGCAAGTTACCCGCCAAAACCTGAAACGAGGCAGCCCCCTTCAGCGCCGTGAATGGACCACCCAGCACTTCACGGAATCCGGTAACTTGGGCACCCCTCCTGGGTCAACCTGTACCCCCTACGAGTGCGGCGAATAGCCCGCCAATCCCAGAGTGAAGCCCCCTCCGTCTCAATGCCATGAGATGCGGGCTTGTTGCCCTCCAGAACCCGGCTATCCGTGCACCCCTCCGCGGGGTAATCCTAGTACAGAAAGTAAAATATACATACACCGGGTACATCGACCGCAACCAGGTCGTGCCCCAAAAGAATAATACAAACGGGCAGTGACGGCAGTCCACATGTCGGACGCTCGCCCCGCAATATCAAATGTACATAATACAACAACACTGTACTAGCATTGCATCCAGGCTATCCCCCACGACCGATCCGCAACATCACAGCATAAACACAAAACATCAACGTGAAAGTCACGTTCGCAAATCCGTCTAACCGGGCTATAGCAGTTAGACTGGATTTACCGATCGAGTGACATTCACGGTCGCAGATATAATGTAAATACTGTGAAAAATGTGTTTAAAATATCCGATCGAACAAAAATTAACAAGTGGGCCCCCAAGCAATACTGTAGCACTCACAGAAATTCTGGGCCCAAAATTAATATTCCAAAACCCCTAAAATAAGCCCAGAAGCTCACTGGAAAAATACGAAGCATTGACCCCACCAACTTGCGGCGGAACCGCGGCAATAAGGGGGGTTTTGCCGCGGTTCCGCGCTTGCACTGAGGGATCATTGTCTCGAATTTTCCCAGAGTTCTTAGAACTCCCTGCACATCATTCTGAGACCACCTGAAAAATTTTTAGACTTCAAAAAATTTCAACAGAAACTGATGTGAAGGAAAAATACGGTTTTTGGAAATTTTGGTCGATCGGAAATGCAAACACATCAAACGAAGCTAGACTAAGTTAATGGCGAGGCTCTGATACCACTGTAAATGCACGGCGGCGCCCCGGCCGTCAACCCGACGGCCAAATACGGAAACGGTGATAAACTTTAATTTTGCGGACTTAGCAAACCGGCACCACCGCGCACTAAACCCCGGATCGGGCCATTAAACTAGATCTAGCTAACAACAAGACGGGTTAGAGATATACCGACTGATCCGAGTCCTTCGGTCTTCTCCTCGTCGTCCCGATCTCTCGCGGAATGTCCGGTCTCCATCTCCTCGCCGGAAGGGCACCACGTCGCCTGCATCTTTTACGGGCTCCCGCCTCTATACCGAGGCAACTCGGGCGCGAAGTTGGCTAGCCGACGCGTCCAAGGTTTGCTATAGATATAGTGTAGAAGCTTGTCTCTTTTGGGGTTATGAGGTTGCCATTTCTTTTGGAGGAATTTTGCACTAGAATTTCATGGATGCAAGAGGGAGAAAAAGGAGCATGCCAGGAATTGAGCTCGGCCAAAACTAAAATGGTGCTCACTGGAAAAAAAAGAAAAAAGAAGCAAGCTCTCTCTTACTTGCTGTGTAAAGAAAATGAGCCCATTCTAAGCTCATTCTTTTTCAAAGCAATTAATCACTCATCACCTCAAACAAATTCCAGCACCCTCAAAAAACAGCTCAATCAAACAATATTAATTAATCCACACTCACATAAATTCTCCTGCACACTCATCCTCACAACAGTGGCCGGCCCATTCCTCATGTGTGAGTGGAGAGGGAGAGCATGGTCAAGGTATGGAGCAACCATTATGATAAAACAATAATGCAAAAACCCCCTCCATAAAATGTTAATTGCAAACTTGCAATTAACACCCTCCAACGAAAAGTCCGACCGGGAAGGAAAAAGAGAAAACCGGCCGGAACGGAATGCAAACTGGCAACTCCAGAAAACTGGTCCCGTAATAAATTACAGGAAAACCCCGATACTGTGCATACACACCCGCATTTGTATTCCGACCGAAATACAAATGCAAAGAGACAAAACTACACTATCAAATACCAAGATCCGGTTTAAGCCAAAGCCGGCTAGTAAAAACCGTCCGATCACGATCCGTGCAATACCGCACGTATCTGATCGAACCCTGCCATATCTCCATACGGCCTCTACAGCGTTTCGCCCGAAAGCTTGAGTAACTGAAAGTGTGGTGGACTCTAAAGACTCGTCAATACTATGGCTGTGGATTCAACCACCAGCACGTCAGAGGTATAAGCCAATACGTGACGGGCCACCAGCTATTGACTAAAAGGGACGTCGATGAGCGAACTCATCCTGACACCCTACTGAGCCTGTCAGTGACAATATCCGTACAGTCCGGTCCGTTCGTCTATGAGCATCGCATGTCGGGCCTAGGGGGTTGGTAAAAGTCAGACCCCCAAAAGCTGTACAAGTCGTGTCGGAGTGTAGCCCAGAACACCCTGAGAAACTACTGGAATACCTACCAGTAAATCTCCTGCCTTGGCCAAGGACTTCGTGTAATGGCTCTCCTAGACACAGCGCGACCCCACCCCCAATACCGGGAGAGACGAACCCCTGAAGATCCGCTCACTGCCTCCATGTGGCTCGGGACTGTACCCAACTAAAACCTGTTTGCATGACTCCTTTGAGCCGTGGTAGGGTAGTAATCAAAGCACAGTGGGAACTCACACGAGACAAATGACGATCCCCAGGTCGATGAACTAACCTGTACACATGTCACCTGGGAACTGCTATCTGACGTCTGGTATAAGACCAACTAGCATGTTCCCGGCGAGTCCTGTCCGGTGTACTCATAACCCAATGAGCACCTGTATACATCTTAGGTGATCCAACTGACACCAGTGGCTTGTGAGACCGGCCACCGCCCCTCGTCGGGTCTCGACTGTATACACTAGTCTACTCTGGAGAATCGATGCCCTGTCTCGAGACTCCTACGACTAGGGACCTTTTAAGGATGTGCTTATAGACTCCAGCTCTCACTTATATGATCGCCCTCATACTGCTGACAGTCAAGCAAGAATCCTAGGGGCTCTATCAACGTGCAATAGCGACATGTCAGGTCACCTAAAGCAGTACACGATGATAAAGGTAAACCAGATAGCAAACTATCATCTCGAGTAAGACTGTCCTACCGGGATAGGTCCTCCCTCAATCATTGCAATCACGTGCCTGTGATCCAATAATTGACTCTGAGGGCACTATCTCCAACATCCTTTTCAAGGAGGTCTCTGTTACCCTCAGCATGTTGAGGAGCTTTAGAAGATCAGCTTCCATTTCGTGCATGTTGAAGTTCAGCACGAACTGAGAGAAGGTGTGGGGAAGGGACTGCAAAATCAAGTCGATGTACAACTCATTCTCTAGCACGCATCCCAAGTTTGTGAGTTCCTCAATGAGGCTGATCATTTTCAGGACGTGCTCTTCTACAGGTGATCCTGGAGCTAACCTCATCTGGAACAGTTTCCTTGAGGTCTCGTACCTCGCGATACGGGAGTGCTCTCCATACAGTTCCTTGCAATGGAGAAAGATGGATATAATATCCATGCTCTCGTGCTATTTCTGGAGTTCATTGTTCATGGACGCCAGCACGATACACTTAGCTCTCTCGCAGTCTAGATCCCAAGTTTTGTGAACTTCCTTGTCCGCAACTGAGGAATCTGGTCCTGGGATAGGGGGAGGAACAGTGGTGGTAACATATGCAACTTTGTCATAAGTCAGTGCAATGTTGACATTCCTTAGCCAATCTTTATAGTTTGGCCTGGTCAGTGTATTCTTTTCAAGTAATAGTTTTAGTCCAGTCATGGTAGCTGCCAGAGAGAGAGAAAAGAAATACTCAGCATATGCTCTTGCAAGTTTAGATTGGTTTATTAGTTTATCTAAACAGGATGGCTCCCGCTGTTTCCTCAAATCCTTCTTCAAACCCTAAAAGAAGAATTAGTCAGGATTAATCACACGTTACAATACTTGCTTAACCTTTCAGCCAGGCCAGTGTTGGTACTTCGAGGGAGGTTTTCCAATGCTTTCGCGAAGTTCCTTAATTATATAACCTTTTTTCGCTAGAAGCGTAGCCCCACTGACACCTTTCTAGAAACCTACTTGGATTATAGCATTGATTGTTGAGTGAGAAAATCTCCTGAGAGTAATCCTACTCATCAGTGGGATCGGGATCCAACTATCATCGTATGATGCCCTAGATGGAAGCCACTCTAGTCACCACACTCCAGAAGGTATGCTAAATCTGCAAATTTCCTTTATGTTTGAAACCCCCGATGTGATTTTTACCCCAAGCTTTTATGATCTTGACGTAGGCCAACAAATCATAAGATGCAAGTCAAGTTCTACCCGACGTTGTCCTGATTAATTTAGATCCATCTGTACTCACCCTTGACGTAGGCCAACAAGGCTGTACGACTGTCCTAAACTAATGCATCTATCTATGCAACAAATAAGCAACACATTGCTCTATACACTATGCCTTGACGTAGGCCAACAAACATAGCATGAATACGATGTGCTGTTTATTTGAAACGACGGAGGGTTACGGCTGGTTTTTGGCGAAACCGTTAACGTAGTGAACTTGATGTGATCGAAGGAACCAAGATAGCTTTTTAAAAGGAGTGGTTTAAGCTCCGCATTTAAAATTTGCTTTTTGAAGAAAACCGAGTTGTTTTGAAATTGTTCCAACGATTTAGTTTAGGTTTATTTTCTTTGCATTATTGAATTAATGCTGTCCCATCATTTAATCCTACCATTGCAGAAAACAACGAAAATACAACGTACGCTTATGCCATCCGCATTCGCCACTGGGCCCCGTCATCACCCGTTAGGTTACTTAACTAACGACAGAGCGGGGGCTGGACTAGCGCGGGTGTAAAACATAAGCAACGCCTAATAAATATCATATATAGATATATCCATTCGTCGCACGCAATAATAAGCATTCCAGATCACAGATGAACATATTGGATATACTAGGAATTCTGCACTTCGTTTAAGCCCATAACGAAGGACGGGTTCCACGGTCGTGATGAATACCCAAAACCCCACCCTAGACCCCTACGGGTGCGGCAAACTACCCGCCAAGTACCAGAAGTGAAGCAATCTCCCTCAACAACGTGAGTAGGCCACTTAGCACTTCAAAGTACCCGGTAGTTTGTGCACCCCACCATGGGTTTATCCTAGGAGAAAAAACAGTAAAAGAAATAATACAACGGTGGCTACAACCTCAACCCGGATGTGCCCCGCAAAAAATAATATTACATCAATTTTACAAATTACATTGAATGAAAGAAAAGAAAACACTCGTCTCACACACCCCGGCTATTCATCACGACGATCCAATAAGATTCATATACACAAACCAATCATCACAGATATGTGCAACCCCTACTAATCGTCGTATTGCGATTAGCAGATGTTTCAAAACACATATAACATTACAGAAGAACCGATTAGCTAAAGCAATTAGAATTTCGATCGATTAAGCAAATTTGAATCTACCCCCAGTTTAACACTGTACAAAAAATATCTGGGCAGAAACAAAATATCCCAAAAATCACAACTCCAGAAAATAAGAATAACAGAAAAAGTTTGGACTGAATCGGAGTCGACTCGGCCGCGAATCGGCGGCAGAACGCATGGTTCTGCCGCGGATCAGCGGCAGTCTAACCGATTCATGAGTCCAAATTTTTCCTGTGTTCTTAAAAAGGGCTGCACGAATTTTTAAGACTTCTGAAACAATTTTTAGACCACATTTCAAAATCGACAGAAACATGCATTTTCGGATGTGATTTTGGGATTTTTCCGGCGATCGAATTTCTAACACTTTGCTAACAAGTTAGTTAAGGTTTAATATGGCTCTGATACCAGTGTAAGTCCATGATGCACACCCCACGGCTCGCGAGGAGGCGGAATACTTTAAAAACGATTTTCTTACCTCAAAAGAAACATGTTTTAGCTTTGCATCATAAACTTGTTCCACTTTAGGATCTTGTTTAAACCTTAGCTAACATAATACTAGACTAAGAAAGAGAGCTAACTACTAAGTAACGGAGTTATACCCTCGTTCCTAGTCCTTCGGGTCTTCAAGTTGCTTCTTGCTCCTTGGTTCAAGCTACTTCTTCTTGATCTCCTTGCTTTGGCTTTTGAACGATCTCGGTTGCCGGTCTCCTTTGTGTCGAAGATGGATCCACCCGAGGGCTATGGTCAAGCTCCAACCTCCATGAGATAACTTAGTGATCTAACTTGCTAAGAGAGAAGACTAAGTTGATGTAGAGTGAGTGTATTGGATTATTTGATCTCAAAGCTCATTGTTTTGCAACATATGCAAGTGTATGAGCTTGAGGAAGAAGGAGAGAAAAAAACTAGGAGAGAGAATGCTTTTGTGATAATGATAATAGAAAATGAGAAGAGAGAATGGTTAAGTCTTGAGCCAATAATTCAACCATGGCATTATTAAATCATATAATCTGCAACCATGCTTGAATAGTGGCTCCAAATGAAATAAACAAATACTTAGCCATTCTTCAACCCATGCCTCCTAATTTCCACCTCATCAATTCTTTAATGAAAAAGAATAAAACAATAATGAGGCGTCTCCTTCTAGAAAGTCAATCTTGTGAATTTACAATAATGCCCTTTTCCGTATTTTCATACTTGTATCCGTATTCCAAAAAATACGGATACACCGAGATCAATATAATCCAATACTACAATACTATTATCCGGCTTAAACCAAAGCCTACTAGTATAATCCGTCCGATCGTCATTCGAGTAGCCAGTACACGAATGCGATCGAAACCCTGCCGTAAGACCATACGGCGTCTACATCGTCTCGCCTGATCCAGGGAAACCCTCTGTGTGGGACTCTAAAGACTCGACCGTATGCTGGCAGTGGGTTTAACCACAGGTCCGTCAGTGGCACTAGCTATACGTAACGGCATCCCAGGTACGTGTCGAAAAGGAGGCCGACGAGCGAACTCGTCCGTAACCCCTACTGAGCCTGTCCGTGACAATATCCGTGCAGTCCGATTTGTTCTTCTGAGAGTATCGCATGTATGGTCTAGGGAGGTGGTGAACGTCAGACCCCTAACAACCGTACAAGTCGTGCCGGTATGGCTCAAGACCATCCGAGAATCTACTGGTCAGTCCACCAGTAATTCTCAATCAGCCCTGGCCAGGGACTTATGGTAATGACCAACCGATTACAGTGCGATATCGACTCCCTATACCGGGAGAGACGAATCCCTAACAGTCGCTCATTGCCTCCATATGGCTCGGGACTGTTCCCAACTAAAACCTGTTTGCACGACTCCTTTGAGCCGTGGTAGGGTAATAATCAAAGCACGGTGGGAACTCACACGAGACAAATGAAGACCTTAAGTCGACAGACTATCTGCACGCATGTTACCTAAGAACTGATATCTGACGCTAGGTATAATACCATCTAGTCAGTTCTCGGCGAGTCCTGTCCGGTGTACTCACACTCAGTGAGCATCTGTATACAATCTTAGGTGCACATCACCAATGGTTGCGGGACCAATCCATCGCCCCTCGTCAGGGTCTAGATATGTATACACTAGTCTACTCTAGAGCATCGATGCCCAGTCTCGACACTCCTGCGACCAGGGACATTCAAGGATGTGCCTATTGACTATCCAGCTCCCACAAGTATGACTGCCATCACAACGCCGGTAGTCAGGCAAACACCCTATGGGCTTTATCAACATGTATATAAATACAAAGTAAAATATATCACACGTTAAGATAAAGACAAACCAAATAGCATACTATCATATCAAGCATGATTGTCATGTACATACATATCCCTAGCATCATATACAATGAAGGCCTCTAGGACATATATATCCAACAGTTAGGTATGAGATACTACAACAGCTGGCCTTAGTGCAAGTGGGAGATTGTTAGTTATATATATGCCCTAGAGGCCATTGTTGTACATATGATGTATATTATAATGGATGCTTGGATATATATAGAGATGACTTTCTTGCTCGTCATGATAGTATGCTATTTGGTTTCACTTTCCCTTAACATGTTGACTTGTATTAGTTTACTGTCTTGCTCTCACATGTTGATAAAGCCCTTACGATATGTACTCGACTACTGGGACTATGATGAGATCATACTAGTAGGGCCAGGGTAGTCAACGAGCACATCCTATAACTGTTCCTAGTCGAGGGTGTATCGAGACAGGGCATCGATACACCAGAGTAGACTAGCGTATTCGCATCTTGACCCATATGATGGGCGATGGATGATCCCATATCCATCGGTGTTTGACATCAAAGATGGTGTACGGGTGCTCAGTGGAGACTGGGTACACTGGACGAACTCGCCGAGAACTCCTAGATGGTATTATACCTCACGTCAGATGGCAGTTCTCCGGTGACACCGGTACAGGTTAGTCTGTAGACCCAAGATCGTCATAGAGTCTTGTGTGATTCCCACTGTGCTTTGATTTCCACCTTACCACGTCCAAGAGGGCGTGCAAAACGGTGTCTTTTGGGTATAGTCCCGAATCACATGGAGTCAATGAGCGATAGGAGGGGATTCGTCTATCCCGGTATAGGGAGTTGATGTTGTGCTGTGTTCGATTAGCTATAACTGGAAGTCCCTAGCCAGGGATGATATGGAGATTTACTGGTAAGAGTTATCAGTAGTTTCTCGACCCGTTATGAGCCTCACATCGACACGACTTATCGGTTACAGGGGTCTGACGTATACCACCCCTAGACTAGATATGCAACATATCAGACGAAGAGACCGGACTGTACGGTAGTGTTACTGATTGGATTCACAGGAGAATGTACAGGCTTGCTTGTTGATCTTCTGATCGCTCAATACCTGGGTGGCTGTTAGGTTTAGCTGATCGCTTGCAGCTTGTGGGTGTTTGATATAATCATTACCTACTGCCGGCGTATTGACGATTCTTTAGAGTCCTACACAGAGGTTTCTTGACTCGGGAAAAACGGAGTAGGAGCACATATGTGATATGTGCGGGACCGAGAGTAATACGATATGAGATACCATATTCTATTCTCGCGATATTTGATATCAGCCGGGTCATCGGATCAAGTGTTGACTCGATGAATCGGTACATGATATATTAGTCGGTTATTTGAGAAATAGCCGGATTGTCGGATCAAGTGTTGATTTGATAATTTAATGTATAATTATATATGTGATATATTACATTACATTATCTAATATTGGCTCGCTTTATTGATTCATTTTCTCACCAGATAATACATTGATATATATGCGATATATGTTAATTGTATTATTTTCTTTTGTCATAAAAATATATTATATATGTGATATATAATATTGTAACAAGTTATGTTTACAAATGCAACATGATTAGTTGAGATTAAACATGGTTAGGGTTTGATTTGGGTTAGACTTTTCTTGAAGCTTCTAGAAACTTTTGTTTTGTTTTAAGCAAAGATATTATGTGTTGATATTTTGGAGATATTATTTAACCCAACCCAAACCCTTAACCCTAGTTAACTCTCTACATGAGTTAATACTTGATATTATTAACTCAAGGTTCTTTTGTAAGCATAGTAACATTTTTCATTATTCGTCACAAAAGACTTCATCTTCTTCTTCCTCCTTAAACTTACTAGCTTTTGATTTTGTGATGAATTAGTGTGAGATTATGAAAATAAATGAGAGCCATATTCCTACTTCATCATCCTCATCTAATCTAGCCACTTAGATTAGGGTGTTCACTTCATTAATACTTGATTAGTGAAGTGAGAGCTTGAGTTAAAGAAACTTTAAGGTAGATCATCTTCGAAAAGGAAGACTTCAAGCAAGCATGGATCGTTCAACTTGTGGAGCCTCTCTTGAGTCCGGGAGATCATGCATCGCGGCGAAGGGACTACTACTCGGAGCTTATGAAGCGAAGGAGCGGACTACAAAGGTTGTAATCCCTCTCTCTTAGATGTAAAGTTGTTTACATGTTTTGTTAACCCTAATTATCTAGCAAAGATCCTCGCTTTGGGTTGTTCGGCACTTCTAAATTTTAAATCGGGCATGGTTGATGCCTTATAGACCCTTGTGACAGTGCCTAGTAACCCTACAAAAAGAGTGAAGGAAAACTTGTTTTAAAGCAAGTGGTTTTAACAAAATAAGTGGCATTAAACATTTAAAAGCAACATCATATTTTCCCCAAAATTTCGGCAGAGTCTCCTTTGTAAATAAGGCCCCCAAACGGGTACAATATATGAAATACATAAATAATGAATAAGGGCATCCCCAAGCGGGAGCTAGCTCTTCGCCAATTGGCGGAAACAACCACGCAAGAAATATAATATACAACGCCGAAGGGCAAGGATCAAAACTCAGATAGGAATCAAATATCCTCAAGAAAACCAGAGAAGAATCATAATAATACAAGCGCGCGACTCTGAGGTCGAAAGAATAAACAACTGGTCTTCTAAGTCTATCAAATATATAAGTCTGGTTGATGGAGTTTACTAGATACAACTGAAATAAATAAAGTACGACGGTGGTCACGATGCGAGTGAACCCACCTACCAAAGCAATCACCCGGAAGAAAGCAGTGTGCCAGCAAGCCGTAATGAAACCTGTACGGCCGAACCTGCCAGAAACTGAGGCACAACGGGGGTGAGTTGCCAACTAGTGAGTAGAAAACATCACCGAGAAGAAATCACATGAATGACTCTCTCCTCGGTCATACAATAAAACTATACAATACTACAACAAGGGTAACAATATATCATAAGTGTGATATCAAAGTACTCGTGTCCGTATCAAGAGAAATAATATATATATATATATATATATATATATATCGATGAGTGACATGTAATAACGCACCATCCAACATGTGTCCAGCAACGACACACAAATCATGATAAAACCCGAGTGCCCAGCATCGACACTCAAAACATCTCGAAATCCGTGTCCGACGGCGACACATAGTACTCAAATCCCGGGCTCCGTCAGTCCGGATCGGCCCATGGGCTCCGTCAGTCTGGATCGGCCCATCACATCAAATCTTTCGACTACGTCGGTATCACGACCCGAAATTTAGTTCGTGACCGGCACTTAAATCACGCAACGTCTAAAGGCGCAACGTAAATTAAGTAAGCCGAAGCCCAGCAATCTAAACCTTTTTAAGAAAATAAAAGAGGTGAAGTTTTGAAATAAAGGTATGATGAAATCAAAAGTTTCCTTTAATGCATAGAAAAGGGAACATGAAAAATGCAAGTTTATTTTACCAGTTGAAAAACATGTTTCGTCTTTTAAAAATTTGGACAGCACCTCCCTTGTATATTTTGATCCAAAACTACATATACACAATAATGATAAAGGCATCCCCAAACGGGAGCTAGCTCTTCGCCAATCGGCGGAATCACAACCACGCAAGACAGTATAAATATACGACGCCCAACGGCGAAGATCCACACAAAAGGATAAACTAAATAAAGAAAGACATCAAATCCCCCAAGCGAACATATAGTCCGTCGCTCTAAGTCTCACGAATACAAGTCTTTCTAAGTCTTACTATTATACAAATACTAGTTTTGATTGATGGAGTTGACTAGATACAACAGGAATAATAAATACAAGAAGGGTACGATCCAACATGTACCACCTACCAAAGCAAATCACTCGAATGCAAGTTGTGTGCCAGCGATGCCGCTACTGATCCATGCCGTCAACCTGCAAGAACTGTGGCACAACGGGGGTGAGTTGCCAACTCGTGAGTAGAAAACATCATCGGGTAGAAATCGAAATAAACAATGATTCCTAGGTCAACTTTATCATAAAGGTAATACTATGATATCTAGGGTGACCGTATTTGCATATGTGCCAACAATATAATCAATGCCTATCAACATGTGGATAACATTTACGTGTCCGTCAGTGACACAACAACATCATGCATGTAAATATCATGAAAGTATATGGATGAAAATATAAGGATATAAATCAACGTGTGTACATCAATGACACAACAACATCATGGAACCTGAGTGTCCAACATCGACACTCGAAACATCATGAAACCCGTGTCCAGCATCGACACGCAAATCCTCATATCTCAGGCGCTGCATCCTCAGATCGGCCCTCAGGCGCCGCATGCTCTGGTCGGCCCTCGTATCCATCACATGACTCCGGTCGGTATCCTCCGGATAACTGCCAGGTCCAAATACTATCACCGGTAGGTAGTAGTCCCCCTGTCAGGCTCATTGTCTACACCACAAAAACCATTTCTCGCCCCGGGTACCATACCGGGTCCACCATGTACCCGCAGACGGTGCCTACCGCTCCTCGAATCGGGTTTCACATGCCAATCTCAGAACCGAGAAAACACATGGTGGACATCTCGAAATATCATATCAGGAGAAACCGGGTTTTTTAAAACAATATATATACTTTTCTACGAAATAATCATGGTTCTCAAATCCAGAAATCTCATGAAAACAGCATCTCAATGCATATAATCGTAAAGCATGATGTATGCAAACATATAACAGAAATGTGAGCATATCCGCACATCATGCAACAAGGAACAGTGATGTGACAATATCAGTATATCATGCGACATATCATAATGATGTGAGCATAGCAAGTATATCATGCAACATAGCATAATGATGTGGCAATTCTACTGGGCAAGTGACATAGCAATTATCGATGATGGAGTGTATGAGCCGGCCAACCTGTGTAAGTGTAACATACGCATCATCGATAATGGTGTAGGTGTACTAGCACGGTATATGTAATGCAATGAGAATGTCATGAATGTAGCGTAAAGTAAATCGTGGGCGCAATGCTATAAGGTATACGTATCTAATCTAACATCTACACCTGAACCATACGATCAGTTTTTAAAAGATGCGAATCGTAGTTTTGAAATTAGGGGCTACGGTGTTTTTAAGGAAAAGGCATCATTTGAAAATCCATAACGTCCCTCAAGGTAACTATTTAAGAGATGCATACGATTCTTCTGTTGGAAATATGTATGGTTCGGATGACACATTTACGTTAGCTATTTAGTCTTATAGTATCCGATATGGCAACATCATTGAACATCATCATCTTATCTCATCATATTGATATCTCAAATCTCGTCATCACGTATTAATCATATCACATCACTTCTAACTATCCTTTTAACCATATCCCTAGTTTCCTAACAAAGGTTTCCTTAACCATATCCTATATATCGGTTTCCATCAAAATTTGCGGGGGTGCTATACGCCATCCACCCGACTTCCCCCGTAGATATAAATCTACTCACCCGCGGAACTCTTCGTTCAGCCGTAGTCGATGTGCTTCTTCGTCTCGGAAGTCCACGTGAGGGTACCTACAATAAATACACAAATCGCAAATGCTATTAACATCAAGTCCGGAAAATCAATACGGCATACGGTGCGCTCGTAGGTTAGAACCTATAGCCTACGCATGCAAAACAAACCAATTATCCCTTGTCGTCAACGTACAAACATCCAACGACCAAATACAATATCAAATACCAAACCCAAATTCAGAAATCACAAAACACGAAAACAACAACCTAGGAAAACCACTTTCAGATTTCACCCTAAGCCAAACTAGAGAATTTTGCACATAGGGTTGCCCTAGATATTTGATAACAAGACCACCGAACAAAATTCACACCATTCTACTCTGATGTGGCTGCAATTTGCGGCCACAATGAATTAAACTGCGGCCAGATTAGGGAATTTGGGTCTTTGGTTTCATGGGTTGCTTCATGGTTGCCTGCATGTCTCACTGTCATGGGAACTTAATTTATGGTGGTCTCCGGTCACTCCAGATTCCTATAAACCATCACAAACTATCAAATTACGATGTCGGGAAAATTCTACGTCCGTGTTTTGGTTTTCTAGTTTCTGGTCTTGGCCATAAACTCAACACTAATGTCTTATAAACAGCCACTACATATCACCAATCCACACAATTACCCAAACCCTCTCTAGGAATTTCCAAACATCACATACCCTAAACAAATCACATTCTAAACTAAACTAGGATGCAAGAACTAAAAACTAAGCTAAATGAAGGGAGATATACCTCATTTGGGCAACACAAGAAAAACCCTAGCTTCTCAAAGTCTCTAAAATCCAAACATGCAAGGTCCAATGTATTGAGGATGAAGCGGGGATCATTTTTAATGAAGAGAGTGTAGGGTTTTGATGAAGATTTAGAAATGATATTTGGAGGTGGAGGTGGAGGGAGATGAGGAGGAAGAAGATGAAGGAAAATGATGGGGTGAAGAAAATGTTAGTGTATATGCCCTAGGGGCTATTATTGTATCATACTAGCTTGTATATTACTTAATGGAAGCTTGAGATATTCACAGTTATATAACAGTCTTGCTAAACATGGCAGTATGCTACTTGGTTTTATCCATCTTAATATGTGTGTACGTATTGAAAGAGCCCTTAGGATCTTGCTTGACTACCAGCGTTGTGATGGCAGTCACACTAGTGGGGCTGGGTAGTCTACAAGCACATCCTTTTTCAGGTCCTTAGTCGTAGGATTATTGAGACAGGGCATCGATACTCCAGAGTAGACTAGTGTGTACGCTTCTCATCTCAGTTGGGGAGATGGTCTGTCCCACAGCCATCAGTACGTCATACTGGAGATAGTATACAGTTGCTCGTTGGGTTACGGGTACACCGGACAGGACTCGCGAGGAACTTTTGGTTAGTATTATACCCATCGTCAGTTAACAGTTCCCAGGTGACATGAGTACAGCATAGTCCGCAGACTTGACACTGCTACTTCGCCTCGAGTGTGTCCCACTGTTCTTAGATTGCTACCCTACCACGGCTCAAAGGAGTCGTGCAAACAGGTAGCAGTTGGGCGCAGTCCCGAGAACTTGGAGGCAGTGGTGGTTAGACAGGATTCGTCTCTCCCGGTATTGGGAGTTGATATCGCGCTGTGTCAGAGAGCCATTATGCAAAGTCCCTGGCCAGGGCAAGCGAGATTTACTGGTAGGTACCAGTAGTTTCTCAAAGTGTAATGGGCTTCGCTCCGACACGACTTATACCGCTTTTAGGGGACTGACGCTTGCCGCCCCCTAGGCCCGATATGCGATAGTCCTAGACGAACAGACCGGACTGTACGGAGATTGTCAGATCTGGCTCAGTAGGAGTTCGGATGGGTTTCCTCATCGGCCTTCTTATCGACATCTACCTGGGGACCGTTACGTACAGCTAGTGCCGCTTGCGGTCTGTGGTTAAACCCACTGCCAGCGTAGTAGTCGAGTCTTTAGAGTCCCACACAGAGAGTTTCCCTGCTCCCGGCGAAACGATATAGATGTCGTATGGTTTTACGACAAGGGTTCGGACGCATACGTGTTTAAACGCACGTACGATTTTCGGAAAGTTTTTACTAACCGGCTTTGGTTTAAACCAGATTCTAGTATCGGATTATTGGATTTATACAGTCTAAAGTTTTTCCGTGTTTTCACGGATAGGAGGGGCGTTCTTGTAATTTGGCGGGAAGCTTCTAGAAGTATGGTGACTTGAGGGTTTAGGTGGCATTTACATTAAATGCAATTGTGACTCATTAGATGAATCATTCAAGCGAGTTAATGAAGCATTTATTGCTTAATGACTCACTTGATGATTCATTGCATATATTAAATGAAGCATGATGATAAATCATTTAGATTTATTTATTTGATTTTCTTTATGCTTATATTAGAAGTGAGAAACATTTTCATATCATAATCTTGCTCACCTTCTCTCTCCTCAAGCTCTCTCTCTTCAAATCCTAATCCTACCCTCCCATGTGCTGAGATCAAGGATTAGCTAGACTATTTAATCCATAACCATACTCTATATCATCTAGGTGACTTTGATTAACAACTAAAGAAACCTAGTTACCTCAAGATTAGAGGCAAAGATTGGAGTAGAAGCTCTCGGGTGGATCGTCTATTACATAGAGGAGGCCGACGAGGAAGTGAATAACGAGAAGACGAAGGACTAGGTTCATTAGGTATAATCTCTTTTCATAGTAGTTAACAACTCCTATGTTAGTGTTAGTTATAGTTTAGCAAAGATCCTTTCGGTTAGTCGATGTTGTTTTAAACAAAATGATTGTTATTCATATTTCCGCCTCCCCGCAAGTAGTGGGGTGTACAACGTCGACTTAAAGTGGTTTCAGAGCCTCGCTAAATAATAATTAACTTATTAGCAAAGTCGTAAGAATTTCGAACGCAAAACGAACCGAAAAAAATATCGTATTCACCAAGTTTCTGTCGAATTTAAAACGAGGTCTAAATATTTTTCAGGGACCTCTAAAAATACATGCAGGAAAATATAAGATTACTGGAGAAATTTGGGTGCATGAATCGGCCAAACAGCCGCGGATCCGCGGCCGAGTTGGAGCCGATTCACCCCAATCTTCCCCAGTAACTCTTCTGTGAATATTTCGTTTTTTTTGGAATGTTTATTTTCTGCTCAAGTATCAGGTGCACAGAGAAGTTTTGGAGTAGAATCTAAAGTGTTTGCTCGATCGAAATTATACGATGTTTGCTAATTAGATTATATCTGTGAACTGTATAATGTTCGTAAACCTCCCCTAACTGCTAATATGTCGGTTGGCAGGGGGTTGCACATTTCTGTAATGATTTTACTGTTTGTGATTATGAACTTGATTGGATTGTTGTGATGATTAGCCGGGGTTTGAGATGGGTTATTATATTCATTCATTCGATATAATTGTAATATGTTGTAATATTATTTTGCGGGGCACATCCAGGTTGCGGTTGTAGCCACCGTTGTATTATTTCATTTTACTGTTTTTGCTCCTAGGATAGACCTAAGGTGGGGTGCACAAACTACCGGGTACTTTGAAGTGTTTAGTGGCCTACTCACGTTGTTGAGGGAGACCGCTTCACTTCGGGTACTTGGCGGATAGTTTGCCATACCCGTAGGGGTCTAGGGTGGGATAATGGCTATTCATCACAACCGTGTAATCCGTCTTTCGTTGCAGGCTCATAAGAAACGCGGATTGCTTGCATATCCAATAATGTTCATCTGTGATCTGGAATGCCTATTATTGCGTCTGACGAATGTACAATATCTATATATGATAGCTATTTAGACGTCACTTATGTTTTACACCCGCGCTAGCCCAGCCCCCGCTCTGTCGTTAGTTAAGTAATCTAACGAGTGATGACGGGACCCAGTGGCGAATGCGGATGGCATAAGAGGACGTTGTATTTTCGTTGTTTTCTGCAATGATAGGTTAATGATGGGACACATTATTATTAATGCAAAGAAAATAAACCAAAGTTGAATCGTTGGAACAGTTTAAAAGAAACCACTCGGTTATTTTTAAAACAGAAGATATTTTTAATTGCGGAGCTTTAACCACTCCTTTTAAAAGCTATCAGGTTCCTTCGGTCATATCAAGTTCACTACGTTCACGGTTTCGCCAAAACCATTCGTAGCCCTCCGTCATTTCATTTGGGTATTCAGTAGTATTCAAGCTATGTATTTTGACCTAACGCCAAGGCATAGTATTTGGTAGCTGCTGGGTATTCATTTGTTGCATAGATAGATGAGTTAGTTTGGGACAGTCGTATTATCATTTTGGCCGAACGTCAAGGATCTGTACGGATGGGTTCAAATTAACAAGATAATGATGGGTAGAACTTGACAAGTGACTTATGACATTTTGACCTAACGCCAAGGTCATAAGAGCATGGGGCAAAAATTCATATCGGGAATTTCTAAAGAAACTGAAATTTGCAAAGAGATGCATACCATTTGGAGTGTGATGAATGTTGGTAGGATTCCTTCAGCATTATCACACGATGATATTTGGATCCCGATCCTACTGTCAGTATATGCTACTCATCAGGAGATTCGTCACTTAACGATCAATGCTATAAACAAAGTAGGTGTCGAGAAAGGTGTCAGTGGGGATACACCCGCAGAGAAAAGAGGTTATTTAATTAAGGAACTTTGCGAAAGCGTTGGAAAACCTCCCACGAAGTACCGACACCGGCCTGGCTGAACGGTAAAGCAAGTATTGTACAGTGAGAATAGTCCTGGCTAGTTCTTCCATTTTGGTTTGAGGAGGGATTCGAGAAACAGTGGGAGCCATCCAGTTTAGATAAACTAAAAACCACTCTAAACTTGCAAGAGCATCATGCTAAAGTGTTCCCTCTCTCTCTCTCATTGCAGCGACCCAAAAACATGACAGGACTTAAGTTACTACTAGAAAAAAATATATTGACAGGGCCAAACTATAAAGATTGGCTGCGGAATGTCAAGATGGTTTTGACCTATGACAAATTAGGGTATGTCCTTACCGCTAAGGCACCTGCTGTCCCTGGTCCCAAATCCAGTAATGCGGATAAGGAAATCCGCAAAACCTGGGAGTTAGATTGCGCGAAGGCCAAGTGCATCGTGCTTGCCTCGATGAATAATGAACATCAGAAGAGGCACGAGGATATGGATCTAGATGCCATATTTCTCCATACAAAAGAACTTTATGGAGAGCAATCTCGTATAGCAAGATACGAGACCTCAAAGAAATTATTTCGGGCGAGGTTGGCCATCGGATCATCGGTAGGAGAACATGTCCTAAAGATGATTGGCTATATTGAAGAGCTCGCAGACCTTGGGACGACTTTGGATAATGAGCTTTATACAGACTTGATTCTCCAGTCCCTTCCTTCCACCTACGCCCAGTTTATTCTGAATTTCAACATTCAAAGAAAAGAAGTTGAACTTCCAGAACTCCTTAACATGTTGAGGAGTGCAGAGGGCACCTTGGAGAAAGCAAGGGAAACACCCGCTATGTTTGTTCGCGGTGCTTCTTCTTCCGGGTCCAAGGCTCGGGCCAAAGGAAGGAAGAATAAGGCCGCCACCAAACCTAGAGGAGGTGTTAGTAAGGTGGGAGTGAAGGGAAAGAAAAAGATTGCGGTGCCAGTAGTGGCCCAGGATGAGTGTTTCCATTGTCATAGGAAAGGGCACTGGAAGAAAGATTGCAAGGCATGGAACGCCAAGAACCAGGAACCGAAGCAAGCTGTGGCTTCGACTTCAGGTGTGTTTGTAATTAAGAATTATCTGTCAATCAACTCTACTTCCTGGGTATTGGATACCGGATCAGGATCTCATATATGTAATTCATTACAGGCACTGAGAAACCGTAGAGTGCTGAAGGTTGGTGATATGACCCTCCAGGTTGCTAACGGAGCTAGCGTGGGAGCTGTGTCCGTAGGGGATTATCACCTTGGATTGACGAGTGGAAATATTTTTGTTTTGCATAACTGTTTTTGTGTACCCAGTTTAACGTGTAATATCATATCAGTTTCCTTGTTATCAAATAAAGGTTATGATTTCACGTTTGTAAGCGATGTTGTTAACGTCCACCTTAATCATGGTTTGATTGGGTCCGGTACACTGGATAACGGTATATATGTCTTAAACCAATTACAGATTTTCAATGTCCAGAACACACTGAAAAGAAAGTCTCCAGATTTAAATAAGGCTTTCTTATGGCATTGTAAACTAGGTCACATCAATGAGACAAGGTTAACTAAGTTACATAGAGAAGGATATTTGGATTCGTTCGAATATCAAACTTATGCCACTTGTCAATCATGTCTCAAAGGAAAGATGACAAAGACTCCATTCACTGGACATGGAGTAAGAGCGAGCTAGCTCTTAGGACTCATACACAGCGATGTATGTGGTCCAATGTCTACACATGCAAGAGGTGGTTTTTCCTATTTCATTACTTTTACGGATGATTACTTTAGGTACGGATTAATTTTTCTAATGAAACATAAATCCGAGGCTTTTGAGAAATTCCAAGAATATAAGAATGAAGTAGAAAACTAAACCGGCAAAAGTATCAAGACACTGAGATCTTATCGAGGTGGTGAATACTTAAGCGCCGAGTTCCTAGGTTACCTAAAAGAGAAAGGAATTCTCTCTCAGCTTACTCCTCCATACACTCCACAGCATAACGGTGTATCGGAGAGACGGAATTGAACCCTATTGGATATGGTACGTTCCATGATGAGTAATGCTGAGTTACCGCGATCTTTCTGGGGTTATGCGCTAGAATCAGCAGCATATCTTTTGAACATAGTTCCTACCAAGATTGTGCCTACCACGCCATATCAGATGTGGAGTGGGAAGAAACCCTATCTTCAGTATCTAAAGATATGGGGATGTCCAGCTTTTGTTAAAAAGCAGCATGCGGACAAACTCGAGGCACGATCAATACAGTGTAAGTTTGTGGGATATCCAAAGAACTCCATGGGGTATTATTTCTATTACGCAGAGGAACAAAAGGTTTTTGTTTCTCGTAATGCCCATTTTCTAGAACATCAGTTTTTAGAAAAGGAAACAAGTGGGAGAGAAATAGAACTGGAAGAAATTCCAGAACCACAAACTACTACTACAAGTTTGGTAGAACCAGTAGTTCAAGAAGAACAGGACATTCCCGCACCCCTCCGCAGGAGTAGTAGGCCGTCTCATCCGCCTGAGAGATACTACGGTTTTCTCATAGATGGGGATAGAGAGGATTGCGTCATTGATGATGATGAACCTACAAGTTTCCAGCAGGCCATCCAGAGCGGGGACTCGGTATGATGGCTAGATGCAATGCGGACCGAAATGGAGTCCATGTACACCAACAAAGTATGGACTTTGGACTTTGCTCCAGGTGGGGTAAAACCCATAGGATGCAAATGGATCTTCAAGAAAAAGATTGGTGTAGATAGACAGGTGGAAACCTATAAGGCTAGACTTGTTGCAAAGGGTTTTCGTCAAAGACCTGGTTTGGACTATGACGAAACTTTTTCTCCAGTGGCTATGCTCAAATCCATTCGGGTCCTTCTTGCTATTGCTGCCTTCCATGATTATGAGATCTGGCAGATGGACGTAAAGACGGCTTTTCTAAATGGTAATTTGGAAGAGTGTGTCTATATGGATCAGCCAGAAGGCTTCAATCAGAGTGGGAGCAGTGGGAAAGTATGCAAGTTGCTTAAGTCCATTTATGGACTAAAGCAGGCATCACGGAGTTGGAACATCTGTTTTGATGAAACGGTCAAAGAATATGACTTTATCAAAAATCCAGATGAACCATGTATATATAGTAAAATTGTAGCACGAACTGTCGTATTCCTCGTCTTGTACGTGGATGACATTCTATTGATAGGAAATGACATTCCTATGCTACAATCTGTCAAAAGATTCTTGTCACACATGTTCTCCATGAAAGACCTGGGTGATGCCTCTTACATTCTGGGGATCTGGATCTATCGTGATAGATCCAAGAGGATGTTGGGACTTTCGCAGTCCAGGTATATCAACACTGTACTGAAAAGATTCAGTATGGAAGATTCTAAGCGCGGTAATTTACCGGCTTGTCAAGGAATCACCCTCTCCAAAGAGATGTCTCCCAAGACTGATTTGGAAAGAGAACGCATGTCTATTATGCCCTACGCTTCTTCGGTAGGCTCTATAATGTATGCGATGTTGTGCACCAGACCAGATGTAGCATACGCACTGAACATGGTAAGACGGTATCAGTCAGACCCAGGGGAGAAGCACTGGATAGCAGTAAAGAACATTCTCAAGTACCTGAGAAGGACTAAGGAGATGTTCTTGGTTTACGGCGGAAAAGACCTCAAGATCGAGGCCTTTGTTGATTCCGGCTTCCAGAGTGATAAGGATGACTCCAAGTCTATGTCGGGTTATGCCTTTACCCTTAATGGAGGGGCGGTGTGCTGGAAGAGCTCCAAGCAGGACACCGTTGCAGACTCGACGATGGAAGCGGAGTATATTGCTGCTTGCGATGCCGCAAAAGAAGCGGTCTGGATGAAGAAGTTCCTAACAGAACTTCAGGTGGTTCCTACCATTGTTGATCCAATACCTCTGTATTGCGACAACAACGGAGCTATAGCTTTAGCGAAGGAACCCAGGTCCCATCAGAAGTCCAGACACATCTTAAGGCGTTATCACCTGATCAGGGAGATCATAGATCACCGGGAGATCGAGGTCTGGAGAGTTGCTACAGAGGAGAACATTGTTGATCCATTCACAAAGGCCTTACCTCAGATTCAGTTCGAGAGGCTACTCGACATGATCGGTCTTCGATATGCCAGTACATGGCCCTAGTGCAAGTGGGAGATTGTTAGTGTATATGCCCTAGGGGCCATTATTGTATCATACTAGCTTGTATATTACCTAATGGAAGCTTGGGATATTCACAGTTATATAACAGTCTTGCTAAACATGGTAGTATGCTACTTGGTTTTATCTATCTTAATATATGTGTACGTATTGATAGAGACCTTAGGATCTTGCTTGACTACCAGCGTTGTGATGGCAGTCATACTAGTGGGGGCTGGGTAGTCTACAAACACATCCTTTTTCAGGTCCCTAGTTGTAGGATTATCGAGACAGGGCATCGATACTCCGGAGTAGACTAGTGTGTACCCTTCTCATCTCAGTTGGGGAGATGGTCTGCCCCACAGCCATCAGTACGTCGTACTGGGATAGTATACAGGTGCTCGTTGGGTAACGGGTACACCGGACAGGACTCGCGGGGAACTGTTGGTTGGTATTATACCCGTCGTCAGTTAACAGTTCCCAGGTGACATGAGTACAGCATAGTCCGCAGACTTGACACTGCTACTTCGCCTCGAGTGTGTCCCACTGTTCTTAGATTGCTACCCTACCACGGCTCAAAGGAGTCGTGCAAACAGGTAGCAGTTGGGTGCAGTCCCGAGCACTTGGAGGCAGTGGCGGTTAGACATGATTCGTCTCTCCCGGTATTGGGAGTTGATATCTCGCTGTGTCAGAGAGCCATTACGCAAAGTCCCTGGCCAGGGCAAGCGAGATTTACTGGTAGGTTCCAGTAGTTTCTCAAGGTGTAATGGGCTTCGCTCCGACACGACTTATACCGCTTTTAGGGGACTGACGCTTGCCTCCCCCTAGGCCCAATATGCGATAGTCCTAGACGAACAGACCGGACTGTACGGAGATTGTCACATCAAGCTTAGTAGGAGTTCGGATGGGTTTCCTCATCGGCCTTCTTATCGACATCTACCTGGGGACCGTTACGTACAGCTAGTGCCGCATGCGGTCTGTGGTTAAATCCACTGCCAGCGTAGTAGTCGAGTCTTTAGAGTCCCACACAGAGAGTTTCCCTGCTCCAGGCTAAACGATATAGAGGTCGTATGGTTTTACGACAAGGGTTCGGACGCATACGTGTTTAAACGCACGTATGATGTTCGGACAGTTTTTACTAGCCGGCTTTGGTTTAAGCCAGATTCTAATTATTGGATTTATACAGTCTAAAGTTTTTCCGTGTTTTCACGGATAGGAGGGGCGTTCTCGTAATTTGGCGGGAAGCTTCTAGAAGTATGGTGACTTGAGGGTTTAGGTGGCATTTACATTAAATGCATCTGTGACTCATTAGATTAATTATTCAAGTGAGTTAATGAAGCATTTATTGCTTAATGACTCACTTGATGATTCAGTGCATATATTAAATGAAGCATGATGATAAATCATTTAGATTTATTTATTTGATTTTCTTTATGCTTCATGATATATTAGAAGTGAGAAACATTTTCATTTCATAATCTTGCTCACCTTCTCTCTCCTCAAGCTCTCTCTCTTCAAACCCTAATCCTACCCTCTAATGTGTTGAGATCAAGGATTATCTAGACTATTTAATCTATAACCATACTCTATATCATCTAGGTGACTTTGATTAGCAACTAAAGAAACCTAGTTACCTCAAAATTAGAGGCAAAGCTTGGAGTAGAAGCTCTCGGGTGGATCGTCTATTACATAGAGGAGGCCGACGAGGAAGTGGATAACAAGAAGATGAAGGACTAGGTTCATTAGGTATATAATCTCTTTTCATAGTAGTTAACAACTCCTATGTTAGTGTTAGTTATAGTTTAGCAAAGATCCTTTCAGTTAGTCGATGTTGTTTTAAACAAAATGATTGTTTTTCATATTTCCGCCTCCCCGCGAGTAGTGGGGTGTACAACATCGACTTACAGTGGTTTCAGAGCCTCGCTAAACAATAATTAACTAATTAGCAAAGTCGTAAGAATTTCGAACGCAAAACGAACCGAAAAAAATATCGTATTCACCAAGTTTCTGTCGAATTTAAAACGAGGTCTAAAAATTTTTCAGGGACCTCTAAAAATACATGCAGGAAAATATAAGATTACTGGAGAAATGATTGTTTTTCATATTTCCAAAAATAATATATTATATTTTCTGAAATGTTATAGTCGATATCCTCCGGATATCCGCCGCGCCCGACACACCGGTATGGTAGTCTGCCCCTACCAGGCTCATCGTCATCCCCACAAAACCACTCTCGTCCCGGGGTACCGTACCGGGTCCACCATGCACCCGCAGACGGTTCATCCTCCTCCTCGAATCGGGTGTATGATACCGCTCAAGAGCCGAGAAAACTCATAGTGGACGACACATACATCATATCACGAGAAAACCGCAAATTTCTATTTTTAGAAATGATAATGAGTTTATAAAATCCTTGCGGTTTCTCCAAATCCAAAAATCTCATGGAAAATCCGATATCCAAAATTCTCGGTGTATGTAAACAGTGAATTACTGGCATAAAGCCCCATAATATTACTTGACAACAAATATACACATGCATGGGTATCTAAGTAAAGAATGCAATATCTTGACTAGCATAGTAATCATATATTGGAACTATCAGCTAGCAAGTTATATCAATGGGGTAATATTCTCTAAAGTGTACGTGACATAACAAGTACCGATGATGATGTGTGTGAGTCGGTAAGAAAGTGTACGTAGAGCATACGCATCATCGGTAATGGTGCTGATGTCCTGACAACAGGGGTTCATAATAACTAAGAAAACACACGTATAAGCATGCAGTGCGATGAGAACAACATGAATATACGGAAAAGATGTAGTAACTGCAACATTGAAGAATATACATTTCTATATACGAGTCATATAATTTTTGGTATTTGAAATAGCACGAATCATGGTTTTAGAAAACTAGGGGCTACGGGGTCTTTGAGAAAAGATACGTCTTTTGAAAAAGCCGTAGTATCTCTCGGCCTGTCTTTAAAAATACTCGTGATTCATTAGATTGAAAATAAGTATGACTCGAGCCCAGTCGAAAGGGTAAGGAAAACCACCTAAAGTCCGAGTCGATATATCTAGTAGTTAGCGATCCTGCCTCAATAGCGTTACGTACGGTAAAATACATAGTACAACATCCTCGAGTCAAGTGTGCGGATCAATCATCATATCCATATCTTGTACGGTAAAATCCATCGTACGGCATCCCAAAATCGGGGTACGGGTCAAATATCACATATACCTCATTATCCATATAGTATCATTATCGATAAATCGAGAATTGGGGGTACCGTTCTAAAATCTAGTACATTCCCATATCATCAAACATATATCCTCGTGTGTATGAAAACACATCGCCCAACGATCCTGTATAATATCATGTCGTATATCATATCATGACCTAATCGTATATCACAATCTCACGACATCATGCCCGATCATATCGGCTCATCTCCAAGTATCATATATTGGGCTCATCATCTGTGTATACTTATATATATGTATGTGTGTGTGTGTGTGTGTGTGTGTACACACCAACGCATCAACATATATATATATATATATATATATATATATATATATATATACATATAAGCATTGTAACATTTCAGAAAATATAAAATATTATTTTTGGAATTTAATATTAAAAAAATATATTTCGCGAAAACTACCTGATTTGCGAAATTGGGGTTTTCGTAAAATGGTATAAATATATACCAATAATTGTGAAATAATTGGAGATTAAAATGATTTATTCATTTAAAAATATATTTATCGGATTTAGCATTTTTATAATTTATTATATGCATTTTAAATAAAAATTGATTAGTGCACTACTAATCGCGATTAGGCTAAATCCGGGTTTCTATATTTTCCCATGGATAGTGCACCATGGCATGGAGAATTTTGTTGCATGTTGTTTTAAATGTGTTTGTGGTATTGGTTTTATTTGGTTTAGAAGAGAAAAAGAAAGAAAAAAGTGAATTACTGGAGAGAGAGAGTGAGGCATAGCTTAAGTGATTGAGAGGGTGAGAATAAGAGAGAGTGAGAGTAGGAGAGAGAGAGGGGCTGCCCTCATTCATTTTCCTTCATGGTTCCTTCATCTTCTTCCTTCTCATCTCCCTCCACCTCCACCTTCAAGAATCATCTCCATTTCTTCACCAAAACCCTACACCCTCTTCATTAAAAATGATCCCCACTTCAGCCTCAACACATTGGACCCTGCAAGGTTGGATTTTAGAGACTTTGGGAAGCTAGGGTTTTTTCTTAAGTTGCATCCATGAGGTATAATTCCTTTCATTTAGCTTAGTTTTAGTTTCTTGGACCCTAGTTTAGTTTAGAATGTGATTTGGTTAGGGTGTATGATGTTAGGAAAATTCAAGAGAAGGGTTGGGTGATATTGTGGACTTATAATCTGTAGTGGGTGTTTACTTAACTCCTAGTGGTGTTTTACTGGACAAGACCATAGATTAGCACGAAAACACGAACTTAGAACTTTCCGACATCGGTTAATTGACAGTGTGTGAATGTATATAGGAATCTAGAGTAACCCGGAGACACTAAAATTTATTTAGCAAACACAGAGAGGTGAGCAGGTGACCTATAAGCTAACCCCAAGACCCCCTATTTGCATTTCAGTGGGTTGGTCTGGTATGAGAACCCGAGGCCACCATTCATTTCCCAGGCCGCAAATAAATTCCCTAGGCCGTGAATTGCAGCCTGGTCATGGTGAAACTGTGTGGTGCTTGGTCCATAGCTCCTATATCTTCTAATTAGACCTCTCCTGTATGCAAAATTCCCTAGTTTGGCCTAGGGTGAAATCTGGGAGTGATTTCCTTCGTTGCTGATTTGTGTTATGCGATTTCTGAAAACTTGGATTTTGGATTTGAGATGGATTCCGTCGTTGGGCGTTTGTACGTCAACGGACGAGGGTTATTTGGTTGGTTTTGCATGCGTAGGCTATGAGTTCTAACCCATAGGTGATCTGTGTGCCGTAATGGTTTTTCGGACTTGATTTTAATGGTATTGCGATATGTGTATTAATTGTAGGTACCTTTGTGTGGATTCCGAGATGACAAAGCACATTGACTATGGCTGAATAAGGAGTTCCGCAGGTGAGTAGATTTATATCTATGGGGAAAGTCGGGTGGATGGCGTATAGCACCCCCACAAATTTTGATGGAAACCGATATATAGAATATGATTAAGGAAACCTATATTAGAAAACTATGGATATGGTTAAAAAGGTAGTTAGAGATGATATGAATGATTGAATATATATCGAGATATGAGATAAAAGCTCTAGGGATATGACTCTTGATATGATGTGATAGAAATGATGTCTCGAATTGATATTTAAGGATATGAAAAGTGAATGTGAATCACGATATATAGTTATGTAGTCGCATGAGATTAAGTATGAGATTTAGAGTAGCATGACATGAGATTTATTAGATAGAATGTATATGTAAGATGACTTGATGTGAGATATTAATGTGATGAAAAGAGTATACGATGTGATATGATGACTTGGTGTGATATGTCGTTATATGGATGTGAGTCGATATGAGATAGTTGATACCTTTGTCGGTCCTAAGATGTGAGATTGATACGGATGTGACCTGAGATATAGATATATAGATATATAATGTTGTGAATCATGAGTGATATGCTATATGAGACGTTAGGTCCGTGCCCTCATTGTTATATAGGTTGATAGGAACCCTAATGGTTTAATTCCGCCGTACGATGGATACCGTACGTGATGAGTTTTATATGATGATTGATCTATACCCTGGACTAGAGGATGCCGTACGATAGATTGTACCGTACATGATGTTATGAGGCTGGATGCCGATTGATAGATTCACCGACTCGGATATGTGATAGAGACGTATACCTTATAGCATTGCGCCCACGATTTACTTTATGATACGTTCATGTCACTCTCATTGCATTACAAATACCTGTGCTATGTAACATTTCAGAAAATATAAAATATTATTTCTGGAATTTAATATTAAAATAATATATTTCGCGAAAACTACCCGATTTGCGAAATTTGGGTTTTCGTAAAGTGGTACAAATATATACCAATAATTGTGAAATAATTGGGGATTTAAAATTATTATTCATTTAAAAATATATTTATTGGATTTGGCATTTTTATAATTAATTATATGCAGTTTGTGATGATCGGGCCATTGATAGAGGTTGCCTGTTGATAGGGTGATGTGATTTGGGTCGTGTTATGAGATACGACATTATTATAGAGGATCGTTGGGCGATGTGTTTTCATACACATGCAGATATATGTTGATGGTATCGGTATGTACTAGACTTAGATCAGTACCTTGTTCATGATATATTGATAATGATACCATGCGGATATTGATGTACATGTGATAGGCGACCCGTACCCAGATTTGGGATGCCGTACGATAGATTTACCGTATGAGATATAAATATGATGATTGATCCACACTCATGATTCGAGGATGTCGTATTATATATATGTTATCGTATGTGACGCTATTGAGGCGGGATCACCGACTACTAGATATATAGATCGACTCGGACTTAGGTGGATTTCCTTACCCTTTTGTTAGTCACTTAGCTTGTCCTGTAATTTACTTAGTAGATGTTAGACTGGGCTTGAGTCATACTTATTTCAAAACTAACGAATCGTGAGTATTTTAAAGACAGGCCAAGGGATTCTACGGATATTTCAAAGGACGTACCTTTTTAAAAAAAAAACACCGTAGCCCCTATTTTCTAAACACCACGATTCGTGCGATTTCAGACAACAAACTATATGACTCGTATATAGATATGTATATTATGTATTGTTGCGTTTATTGATCATTCTCCGTTTATTCATGTTGTTATCATCACATTGCATGCTTAATGTGTACTTTAGTGATTATGAAACAATGTTGTCAGGACACCAGCACCATTACCGATGATGCGTATGCTCTACGTACACTTGCTTGCCGGCTCACACACATCATCATCGGTAATTGCCATGTCACGTACACTTTAGAGAATATCACTATATTGATATCGTTTGCTAGCTGATAGTTCTGATATATCCTTACGGTGCTAGTTTAGATATTGCATTTATTATTGTGATATTTCATGCATATTTATATATTCATTTACATGCGATATTATAGGCCGGTCCGGATTGCCGGAGCCCGATAATTCATTGTTATTACTCTTGAGATTGGGATTTTGGATTTCCATGAGATTTCTGGATTTGGAGAAACTGCAAGGATTTTATATAAACTTAATATCATTTTAAAAATGCAAGTTGCGGTTTTCTCCTGATATGATATGTGATATGTCCACCATGAGTTTTCTCGACTCTTGAGCGATATCATACACCCGATTCGAGGAGGAGGAGGAACCTTCTGTGGGTGCATGGTGGACCCGGTGCGGTACCCCGGGGCAAGATGGTCGCAGATGATGGCGTTGAGCCTGGCAGGGGAGCATTACCGACCGGTTATTTTTGACGCGGCGGATATCCGGAGGATACCGACATAGTCGTGAGATTTGATGAGGGGTCAGTCCGGATAGTCGGAGACCATGGGCCAGTCCGGATAGCCGGAGCCCGAGATATTGAGACTTTGAGGTATTAAGATTATATGATATGGACCAGTCCGGATAGCCAGAGCCCGAGATATTGGATATTTAGATTTATGTTTTGTGTCTATGCTTGACACGGATTTTATGTTGATTTCATTGATGATACCTCGATCTATACCTACAGAAATCTCACTAAATAAAGAAAACAGTTTTCTCATTTAGATGTATTCTGTTTTCATGCATTCATTCATCATATAAATGATATGTTGATACCTGAGGCATTTAGATGAGCACTTGGTATTACACTTATGTATAGATGTTTACCCTTGCCATTATCATATGCTTCAGGTTATATATTGAGGATATTATTATCGTATGACCTAGGATTGAGTCATACATGCGATTTCTGCTCGTTGATGTTTTCTACTCACGAGTTGGCAACTCGCCCCCGTTGTGCCACAGTTTCTTGCAGGTTCTGCCGTACAGGTTTCCTTGGCAGCTTTGCTGGCACACTACTTCATTCCGGGTGATTGCTTTGGTAGGTGGACTCACTTGTATCATGACCACCATTGTATTTTATTTATTCAGTTGTATCTAGTAACTCCATTAACCAGACTTGAATTTATTTATAGACTTAGAAGACCAGTGTTTATTATTTCAACCTTAGAGTCGCGCTTGTATTATTATGGTTTTCTTGTGGTTATTGGTTTTCTTCCGAGTTTTTATCCTCGCCCTTCGGCGTTGTATATTATGTTGCTTGCGTGGTTGTGTCCGCCAATTGGCGAAGAGCTAGCTCCCTCTTGGGGATGCCTTTATTCATATTATTCATGTTTGTACCCGTTTGGGGTCAGTATTTACAAAGGAGACTCTACCGAAATTTTCGGAAAAGACTTGATGTTTTAAAAAGGTTTACTACGACTTTTCAAGGTGATTATATGCAAACTTTAAAACAAGTTTTCCTCCACTTCCTTCTTTCAAATGGTTTAGATTTCTGGGATTTTTGGCTTACTTGAAATAGATGGGGTCCTATAGACTTCATATGATTCAAGTGCCAGTCACGTGCTATTTCGGGTCGTGATAGGTGATCCCGACTAATTCTTCTTTCAGGTTTGGAGGAGAATTTGAGGATACAGTGGGAGACATCCTGATTAGATAAAGCGATTAACCATTCTGATCTAGGTTAGAGTGCACACAGAGTGTTTCTTTTCTCTCTCTTTGGCAGCGACCATGTCCCGACTCTAGACTTTGACCCAGTACCCAAGTTGACCAAACTTTATTAAAACACTGGCTTTTGGATTGTCTAAGTTGCATACATCATTGACACTCCTTCTTTTACCCTTTGCATTTCTCCAGGATACCCCGTATTACTACGAACATCCACTTCCATTGGATAATCCATCGTATAGTTACATACGAACTCGAAGGAACTTGTTCCAGATTCGAGGATGGATTCTGGTTCTGGAGAGATTCAATAGGACTATTCAGTTGTCTTTTCCTTTTACTTTCTCTCAAGTAATGATGGCTCCTAGGATTAGGAGAGGGTACACCTATTACGCTTATTGGATAGTCTTCTTCCAAACCATAGGCAGGTGCCGAAAGGTAGGGAATGAAGAAAACCAATTAGCCTAAGTGTGGTGTACAGAAGGTAATAAGTAAAGACAAATAAAGGGATTTTAAAGAGGGCAAAGTAAACTGCGACTGCTATCATTCACGACCAAACCACGTATTTCATTGCCACTCCTACATCACATTTGTATTTCTCCAGAACACCCCGTATCACTACGAAGATCCACAGTTATTGGATAATCCATTATATGTGTAAGTCTACGGTAGCGCCCCGGCCGTCAATCCGAGGCCAAATACGGAAACAAAAACTTTTTAAGAAACCGGCGCTATCGTAGTCTTTCACCCGGATCGAACCATTAACGCTAAACTAGCAAACTACAAAGAAGTGAGAGTGGCTATACTGATCGATCCGTGTCCTTCGGTCTTTGGCCACCATCCCAAGCTCCTTATGGCATCTCCGATCTCCGGTCTCCTCGTCGGAAGGGCACCACAACAATGAGTCTTTTTACGGGCTCCCGCTTCATCCGAAGCAACTCGAACATGAAGTTTGCTAGCCGACATGTCCAAGACGATGTAGAGAATGTGTATGATAACTTTGTCTCTAACACTCAATGATTCTCAACTCACGAGATGGAATGAGTGGAGGTTAAAGAGGATGCCATGGGAGAGGAAATGGTGAGCTCAAGAGAAGAAAGAAGAAGAAGCCTTTTCTTTTGTTATTGTGTGAGATAATGTTGTGAGTGAGCTAGAGTGATAATCCAAGAGCTAACCCCAAACAAATGTGGCTGCCCTCTCTCTCCTCCCAACACAATCTCACCCAATAATCAATCAAGAAAAGGTGACATGCACAAAGAATAAGACCATGAGTCACTAAACAAGCACATGCCATAATTAATGCTCCTAATGATGACTTGAGCTCACAATTTCCACTTGTAAACATTAATCCGAATGTTTACAACAATAAATAGAATGGCATCTACTAAAGTAAACTCGTGACGGTTCACAAGAGTACCCCTCACCTGTATATACATACCTGCATCCGTATTCCGACTAAATGCGAATGCAATGAGACTAAAGTAATCCAACAAATCTAATACTAGGATCCGGCTCAAACCAAAGCCCACTAGTATGATCCGTCCGATCATGATCAATGCACAAGTGCACGTATATGATCGAACCCTGCCATAATACCATACGGCCCTACAACGTTTTGCCCGAAACTTGGGAAAATATCTGTGGGGGGCTATAAAGACTCGTCAATATGCCGGCAGTGGGTTTAATCATAAGCACGTCAGTGGTACTAGCTGTACGTAACGGCTACTCTTGTATTGACCAAAAAGGAAGCTGACGAGCGAACTCATCCTGAAACCCTACTGAGCCTGTCAGTGACAATATCCGTACAGTCCGGTCCGTTCGTCTATGAGTATCGCATGTCGGGCCTAGGGGGCTGGTAAACGTCAGACCCCCAAAAGCGGTACAAGTCGTGTCGGAGTGTAGCCTAGAACACCCTGAGATACTACGGAAATACCTACCCGTAAATCTCACTTGCCTTGGCCGAGGACTTCGTGTAATGGCTCTCCTAGACACAGCGCGATCTCAACCCCAATAGCGGGAGAGACGAAACTCCTGCCGATCCGCTCACTGCCTCTATGTGGCTCGGGACTGTACCCAACTAAAACCTGTTTGCACGACTCCTTTGAGCCGTTGTAGGATAGTAATCAAAGCACAGTGGGAACTCACACGAGACAAATGACGATCTCAGGTCAATAAACAAACATGTACACATGTCACTAGGGAACTGCTACGCTAGGTATAAAACCAACTAGCATGTTCCCGGCGAGTCCTGTCTGGTGTACTCATAACCCAATGAGCACCTGTATATGTCTTAGATGAACCAATTGATACCAATGGCTTGTGAGACCAGCCACCGCCCCTCGTCGGGGTCTCGATCATATACACTAGTCTACTCATGGAGTATCGATGCCCAGCCTCGAAACTCCCACGACTAGGGACACTTTAAGGATGTGCTTATAGACCCCAGCTTCCACGTATATGATCGCCATCATACTGCTGGAAGCCAAGCAAGAATCCTAAGGGCTCTATCAATGTGTAATAGTGATATGTAATATCACCTAAAGCATGCATACAATGATAAGGACAAACCAGATAGCATACTATCATCTCGAGTGAGACTGTCCTACCGGTATAGGTCCTCCTTCAATCATTGCAATCACGTGCCTGCGATCCAATAATTGACTTTGAGGGCACTATATCCAACAATCTCCCACTTGCACTCAAGGCCAATTATTGCGATGTCGCATACTCACAGCCCGTGTGATACCGAACACCCAACTCCTCTACTG
The DNA here is from genome assembly GCA_030015575.1 of Agapanthus africanus. Classification (NCBI taxonomy): domain Eukaryota; kingdom Viridiplantae; phylum Streptophyta; class Magnoliopsida; order Asparagales; family Amaryllidaceae; genus Agapanthus; species Agapanthus africanus. The sequence goes on from JASDDO010000012.1 coordinate 343,559,739, forward strand.
ATCAGTTTCACAAAGCTTGTTTGTGAAAGTATTGCGTTCGAGAAATAGCCTTAGTGAGTGGATCCGCCCTGATGGTTCTTTTTATGTCTCTCTTAATCTCAAGTTCGCAGAGAAAGCCATCTCCCGAAATGAGCAATACATGTCTGGATATCTGATGGGACCTAGTTCATAAATGAACTCCAATTCCAAACTTCCTAGACTGTATCGTCAACTGAACTTAATCTGTATTCTGCACCACGCCTCCCTCAGTATCCGCTTGGACCACCTGTCCAAACTACTGTCCCTCGTAAGAGGGAAAACTATAACTCTGACAGTCACTCTGTTACAGTCATGAACCTGATAATGGAAGAGGCATTACTAGGAATACCCGGATACCCCTTCGAAACATTTTCATGTTTCAGTTTCATTATGCGTTGTTAATTGAAAACTGATTTCCCAATTAGATCCTTCCTCCAGGGTATGTATTTACCAGGTTTGATTCTCACATTTGTATGGTTTTACAGATGATGAGTGGGAGTAAGTTATTGGGAATTAGGTGATCATCCTCATTATATCAGGATTCGTTGTAATTGGTGATATTTGAGGAAATCGCCCGGGTTTTTGCCGGACGACAAATATTTGGTTTTGAATATACGTTGTTATGCACCAATTTCAAACCGATATATCTGTACGTTTATTTTATAAAGTGAGATCTAACTTTTTGAAATTATGTCAATGGCATTTACCTATATCAGTTGATGGTTAGGTAAGGAGCATTAAACAGCGGTGTAATTCTTCTTAACCATATTACAGTTTTCAACCTACAACGCACAGGGTTTGAGTTATTAAACTCAGGGGACTTATACGAAGTGTTGTATGTTGTCCAGTGTCCATTAGGACAGAGGGGTTGGTCCTCGTACTATATTCTGTTTACTTGTGACTTCTCATGTTTTAGACACGTGTTTCGTAGAAATACAAGATCCAAGTTTTGAGAAGTTATAGGTATAAGAGTAAAGTAGAGAACCACGTGACGCAAGTATCAGGATTCTTTAAGGTGATCGAAGATGTAGATACTTGTGTTTTGGTATTCAGTTGATAGTAATGGTTTTGAGAAATTTCTTCTCTTTCAGGTTACTCATAATTGGATGCACTCCTAAGTTGAGTAATGCTGATCGGACTCTCACCATTTAGTTGACATGCATTGGAGACAGCTGTATGATTTGAATCTGGTTCCAATTAAATCAGTGCCTCTGTTTCTATATTGTATATAGAATGGATCATATCTTAACGATGTTAAGGTATATGGAGTTGTCCGGCTTATACTTAAAACCAGACTCTGGATAACTCAAGTCACGTTTCTGTAATGGCTGTTTGTGGATTAACCCGGGCTATGACGAGGGTTAACTTTCTACCATCTGGAAGATCAATAGTGATATTGTTCTTGACTTGCCACAGTTTTAGTAAAATGGACTTTTTCAGAAAACAGTAGTGGGAGTATGGTAGAACTGGAAGTGATTCCAGAACCACAGACGATTACTGAAAATTTAATAGAACCTAAAGATTTAATCAGGTTAGACATTCCATTAGCCACTCTGCAGATATGGTGGGTAACATCAAGCACCCGAGAGGTACTCCGGTAGCCTCAAGGATGGTGACAGGGAGGTTCTTGTTTACCCAGACTTGCCATTACTGTTGTTCTAGACTATGAGACCTGGCAGGAGGATGAGTATAGAGTCGTTCTAAACTAGCTTTAGAAGTGCACGTGTATATGACTCTGCCAGAGGGTTGTTGTAGTCAGTGGGAGCAGCGGAAGTATAGTGGACAAATAGCTTATGTCTATTTATAGACTAAAGCAGATATAGCGGAGATAGATCATCTATTTTTGATGTGATAGTCATAGGTTTTGACTTCACCAGAATAGGAGATGGATCTGTTAACAAGGTAGTAGGGAGTGATGTCCTGGTATTTGGATGACATACACAGAGTAGGAAGTGAAATTCCAATACTATGATCGGTTATACTGTGGTTGTTACACAGTGGTTTCTCCACCTAGGATATGGATATTATATCAGACATTCTGGTTACTAGATCTATAGTTTTAGATCTAGATTTGGGAAGTGTCCCAATCTGGGTACTTAGACAGTATTCTAAAGATGTTTTAGAATGGACGACTCCTGGCATGGTGGTGTACCTGCAGGTGATGGAGTCATCCTCTCTAAAGGTGTCTTACAGACTAAAGGGGGAGGGATGTGCATAATTGGCATATCACTTGCTTAGGCAATTGAGTTGATCATGGGATGTCAAGTACCACACCAGATGTTGTTTTTGCACTAGCTGTAATAAGTTGATATTAATCCAATCTTAGAGAAACGTTCGGAAGTAGTTTTAGAACATAAGTGGATGTTTTAGGGATTTGATAATGGCAGCCTCCTTCGGGAGACGGTTATAATTCTAGGCTTCCAAAGTGACCTAGATGACAGAGTGACTATCTGAGTTATAGTTTTCCCTCTGACGACGGGCGGTAGTTTGGACAGGTGGTCCAAGCGGCTACTGAGAGAAGCATGGTGCAGGATACTGATTAAATTCAGTTGACGATACCGTTTAAGAAGTTTGCTGGATTTGGAGTTCATTTATGAACTAGGTCCCATCAGATATCCAGACATATTCTAAGACAGGTGCTAATCAATTCGGTAGATGGTTTTCTCCGCGAACTTGAGAGAAAGAGATACATAGAAAGAAACATCAGGGCGGATCCACTCACCGAGGCTATTTCTCGAAAGCAATAGGTTTACAAATGAGCTTTGTGAAACTGATTAGTAGAGGAGTTGGGTGTTCGGTATCACACGGGCTGTGAGTATGCGACATCGCAATAATTAGCCTTAAGTGCAAGTGGGAGATTGTTGGCTATAGTGCCCTCAAAGTCAATTATTGGATCGCAGGCATGTGATTGCAATGATTGAGGGAGGACCTATACCAGTAAGACAGTCTTACTCGAGATGATAGTATGCTATCTGGTTTGTCTTTATCATCGTGTACATGCTTTAGGTGACATTACAGATCACTATTACACGTTGATAGAGCCCTTAGGATTCTTGCTTGACTACCAGCAGTATAATGGCGATCATATACGTGAGAGTTGGATAGTCTATAAGCACATCCTTAAAGTGTCCCTAGTCATGGGAGTTTCGAGACTGGGCATCGATACTCCGAGAGTAGACTAGTGTATACGGATCGAGACCCCGACGAGGGGCGGTGGCTGGTCTCACAAGCAATTGGTGTCAGTTGGTTCACCTAAGACGTATACAGGTGCTCATTGGGTTATGAGTACACCGAACGGACTCGTTGGGAACATACTAGTTGGTATTATATCTATCGTCAGATAGCAGTTCCCTGGTGTCATGTGTACAGGTTAGTCTATCGACCTGAGATCGTCATTTATCTCGTGTGAGTTCCCACTGTGCTTTGATTACTACCCTACCATGGCTCAAAGGAGTCGTGCAAACAGATTTTAGTTGGGTACAGAGCGGATTGGCAGGGGATTCGTCTCTCCCGGTATTGGAGTGATATCGCGCTGTGTCTGGAGAACCATTACACAAAGTCCCTGGCCAAGGCAAGTGAGATTTACTGGTAGGTACTCCAGTAGTTTCTCGGGGTGTTCTGGGCTACACTCCGACATGACTTATTCCGCTATTAGGGGTCTGAGGTTTACCAGCCCCCTAGGCCCGATATGCGATACTCATAGACGAACGGACCGGACTGTACGGATATTGTCACCGACAGGCTCAGTAGGGTTTCAGGATGAGTTTGCTCATCGGCCTTCCTTTTGCTTAATACCAGGGCAGCCATTACGTACAGCTAGTGCCACTGACGTGCTTGTGGTTAAACCCACTGCCAGCGTATTGACGAGTCTTTAGAGTCCCCCACAGAAAGTTTTCTAAGTTCGGGCGAAATGTTGTAGAGGCCATATGATTTTATGGCAGGGTTCGATCATATAAGTGCACTTATGCACGGATCATGATCGGACGGAACATACTAGTGGACTTTGGTTTAAGCTGGATCCTAGTATTAGATTGTTGGATTACTTTCGTCTCGTTGCATTCGTATTCAGTCGGAATACGGATGCAAGTATGTTTATACAGATAATGGGTATTCTTGTAAATCGTTACGAGTTTACTTTAGAAGATGTCATTCTCATTATTGTTTTAAACATTTGGATTAATGTTTATTAGGTGGAAAATTTGAGGTTAAGTCTTGGCACTTGGGTATTGATTGGGGCATGACATGAGTGTAAGTATTAACCTTGTGCATGTTAGTGTATATGCCCTAGGGGCCACTATTGTATCATACTAGCTTGTATATTACTTAATGGAAGCTTGGGATATTCACAGTCATATAACAGTCTTGCTAAACATGGTAGTATGCTACTTGGTTTTATCTATCTTAATATGTGAGCATACGTATTAATAAAGCCCTTCTGATCTTGCTTGACTACCAGCGTTGTGATGGCATTCACACTAGTGGGGGCTGGGTAGTCTACAAGCACATCCTTTTCCAGGTCCCTAGTCGTAGGATTATCGAGACAGGGCATCGATACTCCGGAGTAGACTAGTGTGTACGCTTCTCATCCCAGTTGGGGAGATGGTCTGTCCCACAGCCATCAGTACGTCGTACAGGAGATAGTATACAGGTGCTCGTTGGGTTACGGGTACACCGGACAGGACTCGCGGGGAACTGTTGGTTGGTATTATACCCATCGTCAGTTAACAGTTCCCAGGTGACATGAGTACAGCATAATCCGCAGACTTGACACTGCTACTTCGCCTCGAGTGTGTCCCACTGTTCTTAGATTGCTACCCTACCACGGCTCAAAGGAGTCGTGCAAACAGGTAGCAGTTGGGTGTAGTCCCGAGCACTTGGAGGCAGTGGCGGTTAGACAGGATTCATCTCTCCCGGTATTGGGAGTTGATATCGCGCTGTGTCAGAGAGCCATTACGCAAAGTCCCTGGCCAGGGCAAGCGAGATTTACTGGTAGGTTCCAGTAGTTTCTCAAGGTGTAATGGGCTTCACTCCGATACGACTTATACCGCTATTAGGAGACTGACGCTTGCCGCCCCTTTAGGCCCGATATGCGATAGTCTTAGACGAACAGACCGGACTGTACGGTGATTGTCACATCAGGCTCAGTAGGAGTTCGGATGGGTTTCCTCATCGGCCTTCTTATCGACATCTACCTAGGGACCGTTACGTACAGCTAGTGCCGCTTGCGGTCTGTGGTTAAACCCACTGCCAGCGTAGTAGTCGAGTCTTTAGAGTCCCACACAGAGAGTTTCCCTGCTCCAGGCGAAATGATATAGAGGTTGTATGGTTTTACGACAAGGGTTCGGACGCATACGTGTTTAAACGCACGTACGACGTTCAGACAGTTTTTACTAGCCAGCTTTAGTTTAAGCCAGATTCTAGTATCGGGTTATTGGATTTATACAGTCTAAAGTTTTTCCGTGTTTTCACGGATAGGAGGGACGTTCTCGTAATTTGGCGGGAAGCTTCTAGAAGTATGGTGACTTGAGGGTTTAGGTGGCATTAGCATTCATTGCTTTAGTGACTCATTTGTGTGATTCATCCATGTCATTAATGCTTCATTAAATGGTTAATGACTCATGTAGTGAATCACACATCTTGAATTAATGAAGCATGATGATTAATCATTTTATTTATTAATTTGAAAAATCATTATGGTTCATATATTCAAGAGAGATCATTATCTCATATCATTCTCATGCTCACCTTCTCTCTCCTCAGGCTGTCTCTCTTCAAACCTTAATCCTCCCCTCTCATGTGTTGAGATCAAGGATTAGATAGACTAATAATCCATAACCATTCTCTATATCAGTAACACCCGAGCCCAATGCTACTATTTTCAGTTACTGTTTGAGCATAATGTGGTACTCATTTTATTTAACTTGCTTGTTTGTTGCTTACTGTAAAATTTACCCGGCAAAGTCATTTCTACATATAACAAATTTTGGTATCTAAAATAAAATTGAAAATATTCATCTTGGCCTACTTGACACCCCTAGCCTCGTGGTAGCGTCCGTGCATTGTGTTCTCGTCCCGTTCAGTGAAACGGGCGAGTTTGGATGGCTACGTGCACGTACGTGTGTCCGTTTTGGGGGTATGCTTTTTAATTATAAAACACTTAATTTTAAAATTTGGATCCCGCTTAAAATCCTATTATTTCAATTTCAAATTTTTGGACTCGACCCGGGCGCGATTTGGAAATGTTTTATTTGGCGCCAAAATCCCAAATTTTAATATTATTAAAACCATCGCAAATATTTTTCTAACTAACATGATATCTTACTGTTCATTACCTATCTTTTAAATCTTTAAGTTAACCATATAATATTTTTACAATCTTTTATATCCTTCTCAATTTATTCTCTCAGCCAATCGCAACCTCCCCTTTAACCCCGTGGGCCCCACTTTCTCTCTCTCCCTCTTCTCTCTCTCTCCACTTTTCTCTCTCTCTCTCCCCCTCATATATTCTCTCGTACTTCTCTTTATCATTCTTTCTCTTCTTGCTTCATGTATCGTTTCTCATTATTTAACTATTCTTTTGTTGTCGGAATTCCGTCGTGCCGGTGACGCTTCTTGACGTTCCAGCGAAGTATCCCGACCCGTGTGGTTCCTTTGTTCATCGTTTGGGTTCATTCCGTGAACCGTGCGCCCGTCGCGAGTTTTTCCCGCCGACGGTTAACGTTCCGTTTTCCCGATTCGCAACCCATCGAGGCAAGTTAATCTTGCTACATGCTATATAATTCATTTTATACCTATTTAAATAAATACCATACCTATAGTTTAAATATAGTGCCCCATGTTTAATGTTATAATGTTTCGATGTTCCGTTTGCATCCGTTTATATCATATTAAATCCAGATCATGAAAACTTATCTTGTGACATACTAGATTACATTATACTGCATCCATATCAATTAAAATATACATCGTCGTAATATTTCTTATTATTATCTTTAATTAGTTTATAATCTGCATTTTATGATATTATATATTTAAAATATTATAGTTTACACATGAAACGTCGTTGAAAAAGCGGATACGACAAATCTGAAATTTACTGTACACCTTACCGTATAAAATTCATTATAAATCATAGAAAATCATTAGTATACGTTCTTTAGTTCGTTACGAAGCTAACTCAGAATACTATAACTCTATGAAATATTTACTTGCAAAATAAATTGTTTAAATAACGTAAAATGCAAATGAAAATGTCTCCAAACTGCTGTCCAGGGAAATTCCAGCAGCAAACTTTCAACTTCGAATGTTCATAACTTTTTTTAGGGACAACCTGAGATGCTTATACTTATAAAACTGAAAACCTTATTGAATTATGTTTGTTTTGGTATAATACACGTCCCTTTTGAAGAACGTTTGTTATTTTTTAAGCTATTTTACAAATTAGGGTGACGCTGAATTTCTGAACGGAACTTTCTTATGCATGGTTAATCAATACCACTTTTATAGTTATTAATCGCTTTGAATATGCTATACATATTAATATTATTATATCAATATTTATATCACATATTGCTTAGTTGTACATCCGACTTACCATTTTATAGTTTTATAACTTTTCGGATACCCGTTTGCATACATCGCATTTAAGATACATATAATTGCATCCATAGATCACATTACTACATAATAATGTGACATTAACGCTCCATGTTTAATAAATTGCATCCTAATTAATATTGGAACTATAAATGTAACCCTAATCGATAACTGTGCATCCATATCCTTGAAATTATATCTATTTGCATATCATATTACATGTTCCAGTTTATTGTTCTGCTAGTACTCATGCTTGTTTATTTATACACATGCTTATGTTAGTTTGATTATGAGCACCCACATGACATCTTGTGCTTCCTGACATGACCTGTTACACTTCCTACTTGACATGACATGGTACCGTATACTGTTGACTTGACCTGATGTACCATGACTCGACCCGTTACCTGATCTTGTGTCTAATGCCAACAAACCTGACATGTAATCCTCATGGACCGTTCCTGTTGTCTATCCAGACAAACCTGCTTTTACTTGATCCTGTGTCGGCATTAGTTCTTGATTACTGAATACCTGACTTGACATACATAACTTGGGGGTATGGGGAAATCAAAGGTGAAACCTGACTTGTAACTCAACAGTTCGATACTTGTTCTGATCAGTCTTACGGGCTAGGCCAGCCCCGGAGTGATGATGCTGACATCACTCGCCCATACTGCTACCTGTTACTGCCTAGCTGCACGTCTCGGATTCAGCGCCGAGGATCTTGACCGTGGTCCCGAGCATGCACGGGATACTATTGAGTTACATCGATGATTCATCAATTGATTTCAAAGACTTTAGAATAGAAAACCTGATAGAACAGTTTAGTTTACCCACTGCACGCTACCCTGTACTGGTATGATTCATATTATTGTTATTCTTGCTGTATTCATGTTTATATTACATTGCCTGCTACACTGTTTATATTATATTACTTGATGACATGACGCGCCGACGTCTGGGTTTTGCATGGCCCAGATTCCGTACCGCTGTTGCAGTCTGAGCAGGAGTACTTCAACCAGCAGGCTGAGCTGTGAGTTCAGTAGTAGTTAGTTTTATTTCCTGCATTTATTTCCTGATGTGAGCCCGCATTATGGGACACACTTTTCAGTTATTTGTATTGGATCATTTGCTTCCGCATTTATTTATTATTGACTCCTGTTATTCTGGATTATGGACATGTTTTAGATAGTTTTATCTTGTTCTTGATATCTCTACAGCCGTAATGGGACTGTGGATGGATACTTCCTACCCACAGGTAGCATGGTTGGCTATGTCACGTGCCCAATCTAGCGTACTCTGGGAAGCGGGGCGTGACATGGTTCTTTCGGTATCAGAGCCATAGGATGGTCGGGTTGATTCTTTTGTAGTTGGGTATTGTACCCAATACACGAATCAGAATACCCGTGTTTAAGAAACATGTCCTGCCACCTTGACCGTTTTACTATTCTTGAATCACATTCTTCCTGATTATATCTTTTACGATGTGCAAACTTTCTTTGTATATCGATTCGAAAACCTGATTCCTTGTTATCTCTAGGACTTAGGCGACTTGGATAGAGTTATGTAATTGTGGCTATGATACCGCGGCATAGTTACAATGCGGTACTCTATTTAAGTATCTTGGAGTTCTAGCCTTGATCTATATTCAAAATCTATCATCATTCTAATGTTGGGTATTTTGAGTTCAGGATTATGGCCGGTAAGAAATTGAAGACATACCAGAGACGTGTGGACGAAGCCGCCATGCTTGGAGTGATAAGAGGAATGCTGAAGAATCAAAGAAACAGACCGAGCTGATCCAGCAGCAAGCGGACTCATTTCGGGAAGGTTTGCAGATCGTTCAGCAGTCTGTGAACAATGTTGGAGCTAGACCAGTTGACCGAGTAGGGACCGTAGCAGATTTCAGGCGGTTGGGTCCGTCTACATTTACTGGTTTAAAGGAGCCGTTGCCAGTGGAGCAGTGGATAGTTGACACAGAGAACTAGCTTTTTGTGGCACAGATTCCAGATGACAAAAAGGTTGTTGTGGTACTCATTCAGCTAGTGGACTACGCCCGAGAATGGTAGCTTGTTGAGGAGACCCGCTTGCCCAAGCCAATCAAGTGGGCGGATTTTTTTAAGAGTTTCCTGGAGAAGTTCTTCCCGCGGACTGCACGGGAGGAAATGGAAGAGAAGTTCATCGGACTAAAGCAGAAGGGAGCACCCGTAGATGTGCATGTAGCAGAATAGACGAGACTCAGTAGTTTCGCTGGACCTTTAGTTGCCAACGATGCAGACAGGGCACAGAGGTTCATGCGCAGACTGGACGTGGACATCCAGAGGCAGATTGTCTCCCTGGGTTTGACCACTTTCTCACAAATACTTGCAGCAGCCAAGAGCAGCAGAGTTTATCTGGGATGAAAGGGAGTTTGCAGCAGACAGCAGTTGCGTTAAGAAAGCAGTTCGGTCGGGCCGGTCGAGTTTAGAGCTAGGCCGACAAATAATATTCTTGCATCAATGGAAGTGATGAAAGTAAAGAGCCGGCTGTTGTTCGTGATTCTATGGACGTGTTTGAAGATATATCGGGTTTACCGCCGAGGAGAGACGTGGAGTTCGCAATTGATCTTATTCCTGGTGTAGCGCCAGTATCTAAAGCGTATTATCCAACGACGCCAGTAGAGTTGGAAGAAGTAAAGAAACAGGTTGCTGAATTGCTTGAAAAGGGTTGGATTCGAAGCAGTAACTCGCCTTGGGGAGCTCCAGTTCTTCTAGTAAAGAAGAAGGATGGCACAAGAAGGATGCGCATCGACTATCGAGAATTAAACCGGGTGACTATTAAGAACAAGTACCCTATCCCTCGCATTGGAGAACTTTTGAGCAGCTTAGTGGCGCGAGGGTATTCTCGAAACTGGATTTGCAATCCGGATATCATCAGGTCCGAGTGAAAACAGAAGATATTTGTAAGACGGCGTTCCGAACTCGGTATGGACATTACGAGTACTTAGTGATGCCCTTCGGAGTAACGAATGCGCCGGCAGTATTCATGGACTTGAGGAACCGAATCTTTTCACCGTTCTTGGATCAGTTTATTGTGGTATTCATTGACGATATTCTGGTTTACTCGAAGAGTTTTGAAGAGCATGCTGAGCATTTGAAGATCACACTGCAGACGTTGAGACAGGAGAAATTGTATGCGAAGATGAGTAAGTGCGAGTTTTGGCTGGAGGAAGTAAGGTTTTTGGGGCATGTTGTGTCTGGCGATGGCATTGCCGTCGATCCAGAAAAGATTGCAGCAGTTCGAGATTGGCCTATTCCAAAGAATGTTGCTGAGATAAGAAGTTTCCTTGGATTAGCCGGATACTACAGGAGATTTGTGGAGAACTTTGCTCGTCTGGCAGAGCCGTTGACCAAGCTTACGCGTAAGGAGGTACCTTTTGTATGGGCGGATAAGTGTGCGTTAGCTTTCAAGACGTTGAAGCAGAAGTTGATAACCGCCCCTATTCTGACCGTGCCAGACAATTCCGGAGGATTGGTGATTCACAGCGACGCATCTGGGAAAGGATTGGGATGTGTTTTGATGCAGCATGGGAAGGCTGTAGCATACGCATCGAGACAGTTGAATACCCATGAGAAGAATTATCCAACTCATGACTTGGAGCTTGCGGCTGTGATTTTCGCTTTGAAGATTTAGAGACACTACCTTTTGGGCGAAAGAGTCGAAGTTTTTACAGATCATAAGAGCTTGAAGTATGTGTTCACACAGAAGGAGCTTAACATGAGGCAGCGTAGATGGTTGGAGCTGATGGCTGACTATGATCTTGATCTTAAATACCATCCGGGGAAGGTTAATGTTGTGCCGGATGCGCTTAGTCGGTTACCAGTAATTCAGGTGTTAACTACGCAGAAGGAGATCGTCGCAGATTTTCGAAGATTTGACTTGGAGGTTGTGCTACCACATTATACGGGACAGTTGTTGCAGCTGCAAGTACATTCGTCATTGATCGAGAATATTAAAGCAGCTCAATCGCAGGATCCTAGACTGCAAAAGTTTCGAGAGCAGGTTGAAGCCGGGCTACGAACAGATTTATTGATCCATGAAGATGGTTCGTTGAGGTATGGTAGCCGTTTGTGTGTGCCAAAGGATGATGTTCGTGAAGAGCTTATGAAGGAGGCACACAGTTCATCTTATTCTGTACATCCAGGAGGCACAAAGATGTACCGAGATATTCGACAGCATTTCTGGTGGGAGGGCATGAAGCGGGAGATTGCTCGCTTTGTGGCAAAGTGCTTGGTGTATCAGCAAGTTAAGGCTGAACATCAAAGGGTTGCTGGTTTATTGCAACCACTTCCGATTCCTCAGTGGAAGTGGGAACATATAACCATGGATTTCGTGACGGCTTTACCGCGGAGTCCAAAAGGCAACAATGCAGTATGGGTAATTGTTGACCGATTGACCAAGGCAGCTCACTTTATTCCTTTTCGGGTTGGTCAATCAACAGAGACTTTGGCAAAGCGGTACATGCAGGAGATCGTAAGATTGCATGGAGTACCGGTGAGTATCGTGTCCGATCGGGACACTCGGTTCTTATCACACTTCTGGAGGAGTTTACAGGAAAGTTTGGGGACTCGATTGAAGTTTAGCACAGCTTATCATCCTCAAACTGATGGTCAGTCGGAGAGAACGATCCAAACTCTTGAGGATACGTTGAGAACATGCAGGTTGGACTTCAAGGGGTCTTGGGAGGATCATCTACTTTTGGTGGAGTTGTCTTACAACAACAGTTTTCATGCAACTATTCAGATGGCTCCATTTGAAGCTTTGTATGGTCGTAAATGCCGTTCACCTGTTTGTTGGGACGATGTCGGTGAACGAAGATTATTGGGACCAGATTTGGTTGTGCAGATAGTTGAGAATGTTAACCCTATCAGAAATCATATGAAGGCAGCACATGACCGACAGAAGAGTTGGGCAGATACGTCAAGAAGACCTCTGGAGTTCACCTTGGGTGATTTGGTATTCTTGAAGATATCACCGACTAGAGGGGTGATTCGTTTTGGAAGCCGAGGAAAGCTTAGTCCTCGATTCGTTGAACCCTTGAGATCGTGGAGCGTGTTGGTGGGGTAGCGTATCGTTTGGCGTTACCGCAGCCCTTGGCAAATGTGCGATGTGTTTCATGTATCTCAACTCCGTAAGTATGTTCGAGATGAAACACATGTTTTGGATCATTCGGAGCTAACAGTACGAGAAGACTTGACTTTTGAGGAGCGACCGATTGAAATCGTGGATCGAAGGGAAAAGGTTCTTAAGAACAAGGTTATCCCCTTTGTGCTTGTTTCTTGGGGTAATCGCTCGCGTGGAGAGTCCACTTGGGAACGAGAAGATGAAATCCGGCAGAAGTTTCCTCACCTTTTCTTGTAGTTATCTATCTTTGTATTCTTGGAATTTCGAGGAAGAAATTCTTTTTGTAGTTGGGTATAATGTAACAACCGAGCCCAATGCTACTATTTTCAGTTACTGTTTGAGCATAATGTGGTACTCATTTCATTTAACTTGCTTGTTTGTTGCTTACTGTAAAATTTACCCGGCAAAGTCATTTCTACATATAACAAATTTTGGTATCTAAATTAAAATTGAAAATATTCATCTTGGCCTACTTGACACCCATAGCCTCGTGGTAGCGTCCGTGCATTGTGTTCTCGTCCCGTTCAGTGAAACGGGCGAGTTTGGATGGCTACGTGCACGTACGTGTGTCCGTTTTGGGGGTATGCTTTTTAATTGTAAAACACTTAATTTTAAAATTTGGATCCCGCTTAAAATCCTATTATTTCAATTTCAAATTTTTGGACTCGACCCGGGCGCGATTTGGAAATGTTTTATTTGGCGCCAAAATCCCAAATTTTAATATTATTAAAACCATCGCATATATTTTTCTAACTAACATGATATCTTACTGTTCATTACCTATCTTTTAAATCTTTAAGTTAACCATATAATATTTTTACAATCTTTTATATCCTTCTCAATTTATTCTCTCAGCCAATCGCAACCTCCCCTTTAACCCCGTGGGCCCCACTTTCTCTCTCTCCCTCTCCACTTTTCTCTCTCTCTCTCCCCCTCATATATTCTCTCGTACTTCTCTTTATCATTCTTTCTCTTCTTGCTTCATGTCTCGTTTCTCATTTTTTTAACTATTCTTTTGTTGCCGGAATTCCGTCGTGCCGATGACGTTTCTTGACGTTCCAGCGAGGTATCCCGACCCGTGTGGTTCCTTTGTTCGTCGTTTGGGTTCATTCCGTGAACCGTACGCCCGTCGCGAGTTTTCCCCGCCGACGGTTAACGTTCCGTTTTCCCGATTCGCAACCCATCGAGGCAAGTTAATCTTGCTACATGCTATATAATTCATTTTGTACCTATTTAAATAAATACCATACCTATAGTTTAAATATAGTGCCCCATGTTTAATGTTATAACGTTTCGATGTTCCGTTTGCATCCGTTTATATCATATTAAATCTAGATCATGAAAACTTATCTTGTGACATACTAGATTACATTATACTGCATCCATATCAATTAAAATATACATCGTCGTAATATTTCTTACTATTATCTTTAATTAGTTTATAATCTGCATTTTATGATATTATATATTTAAAATATTATAGTTTACACATGAAACGTCGTTGAAAAAGCGAATACGACAAATCTGAAATTTACTGTACACCTTACCGTATAAAATTCATTATAAATCATAGAAAATCATTAGTATACGTTCTTTAGTTCTTTACGAAGCTAACTCAGAATACTATAACTCTATGAAATATTTACTTGCAAAATAAATTGTTTAAATAACGTAAAATGCAAATGAAAATGTCTCCAAACTGCTGTCCAGGGAAATTCCAGCAGCAAACTTTCAACTTCGAATGTTCATAACTTTTTTTAGGGACAACCTGAGATGCTTATACTTATAAAACTGAAAACCTTATTGAATTATGTTTGTTTTGGTATAAGACACGTCCCTTTTGGAGAACGTTTGTTATTTTTTAAGCTATTTTACAAATTAGGGTGACGCTGAATTTCTGAACGGAACTTTCTTGTGCATGGTTAATCAATACCACTTTTATAGTTATTAATCGCTTTGAATATGCTATACATATTAATATTATTATATCAATATTTATATCACATATTGCTTAGTTGTACATCCCACATTACCATTTTATAGTTTTATAACTTTTCGGATACCTGTTTGCATCCATCGGATTTAAGATACATATAATTGCATCCATAGATCACATTACTACATAATAATGTGACATTAACGCTCCATGTTTAATAAATTGCATCCTAATTAATATTGGAACTATAAATGTAACCCTAATCGATAACTGTGCATCCATATCCTTGAAATTATATCTATTTGCATATCATATTACATGTTCCAGTTTATTGTTCTGATAGTACTCATGCTTGTTTATTTATACACATGCTTATGTTAGTTTGATTATGAGCACCCACATGACATCTTGTGCTTCCTGACATGACCTGTTACACTTCCTACTTGACATGACATGGTACCGTATACTGTTGACTTGACCTGATGTACCATGACCGACCCGTTACCTGATCTTGTGTCTAATGCCAACAAACCTGACATGTAGTCCTCATGGACCATTCCTGTTGTCTATCCAGACAAACCTGCTTTTACCTGATCCTGTGTTGGCATTAGTTCTTGATTACTGAATACCTGACTTGACATACATAACTTGGGGGTATGGGGAAATCAAAGGTGAAACCTGACTTGTAACTCAACAGTTCGATACTTGTTCTGATCAGTCTTACGGGCTAGGCCAGCCCCGGAGTGATGATGTTGACATCACTCGCCCATCCTGCTACCTGTTACTGCCTAGCGGCACGTCTCGGATTCAGCCCCGAGGATCTTGACCGTGGTCCCGGGCATGCACGGGATACTATTGAGTTACATCGATGATTCATCAATTGATTTCAAAGACTTTAGAATAGAAAACCTGATAGAACAGTTTAGTTTACCCACTGCACGCTACCCTGTACTGGTATGATTCATATTATTGTTATTCTTGCTGTATTCATGTTTATATTACATTGCCTGCTACACTGTTTATATTATATTACTTGATGACATGACGCGCCGACGTCTGGGTTTTGCATGGCCCAGATTCCGTACCGCTGTTGCAGTCTGAGTAGGAGTACTTCAGCCAGCAGGCTGAGCTGTGAGTTCAGTAGTAGTTAGTTTTATTTCCTGCATTTATTTCCTGTTGTGAGCTCGCATTATGGGACACACTTTTCAGTTATTTGTATTGGATCATTTGCTTCCGCATTTATTTATTATTGACTCCTGTTATTCTGGATTATGGACATGTTTTAGATAGTTTTATCTTGTTCTTGATATCTCTACAGCCGTAATGGGACTGTGGATGGATACTTCCTACCCACAGGTAGCATGGTTGGCTATGTCACGTGCCCAATCTAGCGTACTCTAGGAAGCGGGGCGTGACAATATCACCTAGGTGCCTTTGATTAGCAACTAAAGAAACCTAGTTACCTCAAGATTAGAGGTGAAGCTTGAAGTGGAAGCTCTCGGGTGGATCGTGTATTACATAGAGGAGGCCGAGGAGGAGGTGGAGAACGAAAAGACGAAGGACAAGGTTCACTAGGTATAATCTCTTCTTATAGTAGTTAACAACTCCTATGTATATGTTAGTTATAGTTTAGCAAAGATTCTTCGGTTAGTCGATGTTAACTCAAAGAACAAGATTGTTTTTCATATTTCCGCCTCCCCGCAACTCATGGGGTGTTGTACATCGTCTTACAGTGCATTCATGGTGCCATGTCCCGAGAGGAACGACGCAGCCGCTGTTAGTTATATGTATGCCCTAGAGGCCATTACTGTACATACGATGTATATTGTAGTGGATGCTTGGACATATATAGGGAGGACTTTCTTGCTCGACATGATAGTATGCTATCTGGTTGGACTTTATCTTAACATGTACTCTGATTGTCTCTATGTTACATATTGATAAAGCCCTTAGGGTATGTACTCGACTATTGGGACTATGATGAGATCATACTAGTGGGGCCACGGTAGTCGACGAGTACATCCTATAACTGTTCCTAGTCGAGGGTGTATCGAGACAGGGCATCAATACACCAGAGTAGACTAGCGTATACGCATCTTGACCCATATGATGGGCGATGGATGATCCCATATCCATCGGTGTTTGACATCAAGGATGGTGTACGGGTGCTCAGTAGAGACTGGGTACACTGGACGGACTCGCCGAGAATTCCCAGATGGTATTATACCTCACATCAGATGGCAGTTCTCCGATGACACTGGTACAGAGTAGTCTGTTGACCCGAGATCGTCATAGAGTCTTGTGTGATTCCCACTGTGCTTTGATTTCCATCATACCACGTCCAAGAGGGCGTGCAAAAAGGTGGCTTTTGGGTACAGTCACATGGAGGCAATGAGCGATAGGAGGGGATTCGTCTCTCCCGGTATAGGGAGTTGATGTTGTGCTGTGTTCGATTGGCTATAACTGGAAATCCCTGGCCAGGGTTACTGAGATTTACTGGTAAGTGTTATCGGTAGTTTCTAGAACTGTTATAGACCTCATATCGACACGACTTATCAAGCTACCGGGGTCTGACGTTTACCACCAATAGGCGAGATATGCGACATATCAGACGATGAGACCGGACTGTACGGGAGTGTTACTGATTGGATTCGCGGGAGAATATACAGGCTTGCTTGTTGATCTTCTGATCGCTCAATACCAGGGTGGCTGAATACGTTTAGCTGACCGCTTGCAGCTTGTGGGTGTTTGATATGATCATCACCTACTGCCGGCGTATTGACGATTCTTTAGAGTCCTACACAGAGGTTTCTTGACTCAGACAAAACGAACTAGGAGCACATATGTGATATATGCAGGACCGAGGATAATGTGATATGAGATACCGTATTCTATTCTCGCGATATTTGATATCAGCCGGGTCATCGGATCAAGTGTTGATTCGATGAATCGGTAAATGAGATATTAGTCGGTTATATGCGATATAGCCGGATTGTCGGATCAAGTGTTGATTCGATAATTTAATGTATAATAATATATATGATATATTAAATTACATTAACTAATATTAGCTCACTAAAAGATTCTTTTTCTCACTCAGGTAATACATTGATATATATGCGATATATGTTAATTGTATTATTTTATTTTGTTACAATAAATATTATATATGTGATATATAATATTGTAACATGATATGATTACTAATGCAACATGTTTAGTGGAGATTAAACAAGCACTAGTAAAATAGGGGGTTGCCCCTACGGATATTGGAATCCGTAGGGGCAGATTTAACTTGGCCCTACAGATTAATCCGTAGGGCTAAAAGGTTGCCCCTACGGGCACAGACGTCCAAGAATAAAAATATTAATTCTTAATTTGGTGTTTGCCCCTACGGAGCCGCAAACAAAGGACCTACGGGTATATCCGTAGGGGCAAGTAAATATCGATTTAACAAAACCCCAGATCGATCGCCTACGCTCACTTTCTCTCTCTCTCTCTCGATCGCGCGCGAAAAAAATCCCCAAATCGCCACACCGTCGTCGCCACCGTCGTTCTCCTTGTCGCCACCAGCCGGTTTCGTCGCCACCCGCAGTTCTCGTCGCCACCGCGGTTCAGGTCGTCGCCACCGCCGTTCAGGTCGTCGCCCCAGCCCCAGCAGTAGCCGTTCAGGTGAGTAAATCTCGAGGTAAATTAAAGAATTTTTGGATTATTTTGGGCTTAGGGTTCGTGGCTGGGTGTGGGGTTGCGCCCGGGAGTTGGGGTTGGGCAGGGGTCGCGGTCGCGGTCGGGGTCGGGGTCGGGGTAGGGTTAGGGTTGGGGTTCGGCTGCTGCTGGGGTGGGGCTGGGGTTAGGGTTTGCCTTAGGGTTGGTGTTGGGGTTTAGCTGGCCGCGCTGGGGTTAGGGTTAGGTTGGGGCTGGGCTGGGGCTGGGGGCTGGGGCTGGGTTGGAGTTAAGTGGTAGGGAGTTGGAAAAAAACAAGAAAATGAAAGAGTAATGAATGTGAGAAATTAAGAATGAGAACAATTGCACAACAAATTTGTTGACAAGAAAATGAGAGAGTAATGAATGTGAGAAATTAAGAATGAGAACAATTGCAAAGAAAAAGCTATGCTTGACTAGGGGGGATGGTTCTATATGCTTTCAGAGAGCAACTTGGGGTTAGGGTTAGGTGGATTGATGACAACAAAATACCATAATTTATAACTATATTACTCATATAATGTGTATGTCATGTGAAAGGTAGATGAAGGTCGAGGCAAGCACAACAAATTTGTTGGATGGGACAATGTCAATAGGAGCTCAATGCTATTTGGAAAAATAATAATTCAAAGACATAGTGGAGTTTCCGATTGGTGGCATGGACTAGTTTGATGTATGTAGTTGGTTTGATTTATGAAAAAATGGGGAGACAACATGCATGTATGCATATAGGTAACATCTGCCAATATGCCATATCCAGACCGCAATCTATTTTTGCCTATTGGCTAATATGAAAATATCGGCCCGCGTATATGACATAATCAAAGTTGTTAAATCTTGATACGGTTTGTGTTTCGTTTTTTTATTTATCAGTTCTATCAATGTTGCGTATAACGCTTTATGATATCAGTATCCTACATTTGTAGTTTTAATTGTTGATTGTTATAGATGAATACCATTGCAATAATAGTTTTTGGTTGATGAATGCTATTGCAATGTAGGATGATCAGTTCTATCAATCTTGATCTCAATGGTTTAAAATCATGTTACACATACAACACGAATGCACAACAAACGCATAATTAGAGAGCGACTCGAGATATTCAGGTTAAAACCAATATATGATACTCGATGATAATATGAAACCTTCATATTCCCATCGATACTCATATATGAAACTAAAAGCGCCACTTAGTCCCCGTCTATCGGTTAACATACGTGCGATGCTCGTCGTGACCTAGAACTATACGAAGGTTGTTAAATATCGGATAGTATAGCTCGATACTAACAACCGTCGTATAGTCTACGCGACGAGAAAATTCAATCGTGTGGTAACCCATAGATTTGTCCCGTGTGGACAAGTTAAGAATGTATAAAGCAAACGCCTTCATTCACTTGTGTTTTCATCCGTTTCGAGATATTTCGTCGGTACCTTTCCGCTGGTTCTCCGTGTACAAAGATAGATTAGATGTTCATTTCAACGTTGTTTCACAGCTTTGAAATGATTATCTATTCTATTACAGTGTACTCGGAGAACAGCGGGGAGGTGCTGCCGAAATTTACTCGAAACGGTTGAAAGCACAAGTGATGGGCGTTCTCTCTATACATTCTTAATGGGATAGAAGCCTACCCCGACAGCCGGAACACATACATACAACAAGAATACACAACAAACACATAATTAGAGAGCGATTCGAGATGTTCGGGTTAAAACCAATTTATGATACTCGATGATAATATGAAACCTTCATATTCCCATCGATACTCGTATATGAAACTAAAAGCACCACTTAGTCCCCGTCTATCGGTTAACATACGTGCGATGCTCGTCGTGACCTAGAACTATACGAAGGTTGTTAAATATCGGACAGTATAGCTCGATACTAACAACCGTCGTATAGTCTACGCGACGAGAAAATTCAATCGTATGGTAACCCATAGATTTGTCCCGTGTGGGCAAGTTAAGAATGTATAAAGCAAACGCCTTCATTCACTTGTGTTTTCATCCGTTTCGAGATATTTCGTCGGTACCTTTCCGCTGGTTCTCCGTGTACAAAGATAGATTAGATGTTCATTTCAACGTTGTTTCACAGCTTTGAAATGATTATCTATTCTATTACAGTGTACTCGGAGAACAGTGGGGAGGTACTGCTGAAATTTACTCGAAACGGTTGAAAGCACAAGTGATGGGCGTTTGCTCTATACATTCTTAATGGGATAGAAGCCTACCCCCGACAGCTGGAACACATACATACAAACGCATAATTAGAGAGCGATTCGAGATGTTCGGGTTAAAACCAATATATGATAATATGACACCATCATATTCCCATCGATACTCATATATGAAACTAAAAGCGTCACTTAGTCCCCGTCTATCGTTTAACATAACGTGCGATAATTTATTCTTTTCAACGACAAACGCACACACAAAGCATATACATGGATTTTCTCCTTTGTCAGTAACTATCCCGTTCTTATATTTCTCAATATAGTCAGCATAACCTAAAATTTATATGTTATTCAGCCTAACATGGCCCATGAGTACGTCAGAGTTAAGGACTGGATGTATGTGGATTGGAAACAACGTATGCAACCTAAGTTTGTCGCAGGAGTTGCTGCTTTCGTTGAATTTGCACGCGCACATAATAAGATCATAATAGAGAAGATTCTCTGTCCGTGCGATAGATGTGGCAATAAATACTGGCAGAAGGTAGAATTGGCAGAGCTTCATATTGTAAAACATGGGTTTACTAGACTTTATTCAAGTTGGAAATATCACGGGGAAGGAGAAGAATGCAGTACTGCTCTGACCGTCTGTTTCGAAGGACGGGTTGTCTTCGACCGATCATGAAGTTACGTGGGTTAGAAATGACATCGACGATGAAATCCAAGTAGATATGTATGATGCGCCCACGAAACGAAAAAGGTTATCAGTAATGTTATATTATTACTTCACATTTTACGCTCTAGATCATATATAGTCAATACTTTTAATGATTGTCTAATGCGTCCACGAACCGTTTATCTAGATTTGATGACGATGTCGGGAGCAGCGAGGGGCGGCAGGAGCTCCAGCCGCGGCAGAGGCAGAGGCAGAGCGGTTCTGCCGCCCGGAGAGCTCCGTAGGGAGCTTCAGAGGGCCGGTCTTGCACCCAGATCGGAGACCCCTTCGGATGCCTCCTTCCGTGTTGATTTGGCCACACCTCCAGGTATACTGCACGCATATCCATTTTGAATGTAATATTACAGATATTCATGCATGTTTATGTCAAAATTACTTATATTGTCAATGTTTGATTGTCTAGTTGTTGGTGATGCGTCCACATCTGGGACAGAGGCCACCCCCGCTCCTCCAGGTATGTTTATATATCATATAGTGTATGTATATTGATTTAGAATGCTATATCATAAATACACACATTCCTTTTGCTCTTACTTAGCAATTTTTATTATTGTCTAGCTGTAGGTGGTGACACCACCGCACCTGCGGGTATGTTTATATATCCTATAGTGCATGCATATTGATTTAGAACGTTATATTATTGATCTACACATTCTTTTTGCAATTACTTATATAATCTATTTTTAATTGTCTAATTATAGGTGGTGCGTCCACACCTTCCATAGGGGCCACTCCTGCCGCTTCCATACCCTCCGCATCGTCTGCAAGTTAGTATGAATAAATTTAAAATATTTATTCATTTTACATATGCTCTATAGAATAAATATGAACTTCATGGAAATTTAGCATCGATGTTTATTTTATAGTTGGAGGTGATGCGTCCGGGTCCGGGACCCCGGTTGTTCCTCACCGGAGGAACTATCGTCCCGCTCGTGCTGCTGCTCGGGCCCAGGCTCGTGCGCTAGTCACCGGAGGTATATATCACACTTGAATTTTTGTTTAACCTTGATTTCTTAATACAACTTTGTCTTATTATTGATTGTCTTGATATTTCGTGCAGACGCAGGGCCTCTCCATCCCCAGAGGGGGACTCGAGGCCCGAATCAGTCCCATAGGCTGAGGCCTGATAGAGCTAGGGGGAGGCAGCATTCCCCCTATTTTTTACCCTTGACTATCGCTATACCGGTCCTCATGCCGAGAGGTTCGGCCGGTATTTGGGGGACGAGAGCCGTATCGTGAAGAACTATCCACTTCACGTTGAGTGGGGCGGGCAGCACCAGCGCTCATTCGCCCTCTTCTTTGATCAGGCTCGGGTATGTATTAATATATATTTTCATTTGATCTATCCAATATATTTATTATTAACACTTGCAATCTAATAACAATGTTTTTTTTTGTATTTTCAGTTGGATTACGATTTTCAGCCTGTAGCCGACCCTGATCACCCGGGGAGGGTGCTCGACCTTCATGCTCTGTACAATGGACTGATGAAGAACATGCAGGCCAAGGTCCGATACAACAGGAATGAGCTGAAGGCCGACTGCTACTCCCTGTGGATGGAGACCCCCGAGGCAGAGAGAGCGGCCCTCCTATCTACTCCGGCGTTTGCGAGAGTCGACGTAGAGACATGGCCTCTATTGTGCGCTTATTTCGACTCCCAACGCAAACAGGTATGTATTTTAAATTTAATTCATTATTTATGATATAATTTATTTCTTTGTGTTTCTTAATTAGAAAACTAAATGTTAATGCGTTGTGCAGAAACAGGCCGCTCATAATACGGAGAACAGGAAGTCGGCGAAGAGGGGTCGCCTCCACTTACACAGGTGGCTCGAGGAACATTACTCGAGCCATGGAGTTATCGGTAAATTAAGAGTTATTCTCTAATATTCTGCAATATTAAGAGTTATTCTCTAATATTTCTAATATTAAGAGTTACTTTCTAATATTGCAGACATCTCGGACCGTGGCGTCAGGTGGTACACCGAGCGTGCTGTTCGCATATCTTGCCGTCCACGGCACCTCGACAGATCCCGCCACGGGCGAGCTTCGATATCCCGATGTTGCTACCCAGGAGTACTGCGTAAGTGTTAATATTTTTTCTACCCAAATTTGAAATTTTAGTTTTGGAAGGTTCAAGTTTAAATTTTATACTTATACTTTACTGCTTAATGTGGGTGTAGGAGTGGGTGGTTGAGCAGGCCAAGGCCTCGGGGATCGATTTTACCGGACAGAACGATCCGAGGCTGCTAACCCCAGTTCTGGACGCCGCACACGGAGGGCACCACGGAGGTTGGGAGAGAGGCCGGGGATTGGGCCCTAGCAGGGCCCATATGAGGTTGGACTCCACCCCGGCGGTTACTTCCTCCGTCTCCAGTGACCGGCATGTCCATCAGGAACTGGATAGCTTGAGGGCCACCGTTCAGGAGTTGAAGGAGATGCTGGTATGTATACTACTTTATAGTAAAATATCATTTCATATTATATACATATCAACATATCCATAATTAGTACGTAGCTTGAGCTTATTTGGCTTTAGACTTAAGTTTGATTAATCATACATACATATGTAATTAAAATAAACAACGCTTTTCCAAACTAGATATCCAAACAGGGTTTCGAAATAACTTAATAATGATACGAATTCGAATAATACACAGTTCTTACACGCTTCTTACACACGTTATGTCCAGACGCGACAGGGTAGATCGACCGAGCCTCCACATGCATCTCCTTCGGCTGCGGCTCCGCAAGCCACTACATCGGCTGCGGTTCCGCAGACAGCTCTTGTAGCTCCACCGCCCACTCAAACTCCCGCAGCCGCGGCTCCGCAAGCGACTACCTCGACGGCGGCTGCGCAGACCACATCGCCAGCTCCACATGCCGCTCAGACTCCCGCTCGCGACGAATTACAGAGTTTATTGACCGAGGAGCAGGCGCGCGTTATTCTATCGTTATTCAGAGGTGGAGCTGGACCGAGCTAGGGTAGATTTTTGGTTCTTATTTTTTGAAACATGTATTTATTTATATCATACACATTGTACTACATTTTGAAACGATATTGATATTGGTTTGTATTTATATCATATTCAGTTTTTGGGTTTCTTTTGTATATTATATATATGCGTGAGATGTGATTATGAATACTGCAATATATGATTTGATTGATGTATTTATTATTGTGCACAGGGCGGGAAAAAATCAAGCAGCCCATTTTTAAAAAAAAATACAGATAATATGTACCTACGGATTAATCCGTAGGTACATATGTTGCCCCTACGGCTATATCCGTAGGGGCAAAATATCAGCAGTAACTGATATTTCCCCCCTGATCTCAGTGCCAGGGGGTTGGGAGTGCCCCTACGGATATGTCCGTAGGGGCAACGGCCTCGCCCCTACGGCGTTATCCGTAGGGGCAAATTATCAGGATTCCTGATATTCTGCCCCTACGGATAGGTACCTACGTATATATCCGTAGGGGGTAGTACATGGCCCTACGGTCATGTCCGTAGGTACATTTAATATATTAAAAAAACCCGTAAATAATATAAATTTTTTTACCTACGGCCTAGTCCGTAGGGGCAACAGGACCTACACAGAAATCCGTAGGGGCAAGAATTTGCCCGTAGAGGCAAGTTCAGGGCTTCAACTTGCACCTGCGGCCTTTGCACCTACGGGGTAATTTTTCGCCCCTACGTATATATCCGTAGGGGCAACCCTTATTTGTAGTAGTGAAGGTTAGGGTTTGAATTGGGTTAGTTCTTTCATGATCATTCTAGAAGGTTTTTTTTGTTTTGAGTTAAGATATTATGCTTGATATTTTGTAATGACTCATTCTTAACCCAACCCAAACCCTACCCCTAGTTACATCTCTACAAAGGTTTAGTTGACCATGGTTACATTATTAATAATATATTATTTCATTATTCATCACAAAAGGATTTTTAATTGATTATTCATCTTCTTCTTCCTTGAGTTCTTTCATGAAAAGCTTTCTAGCTTTTTCAAAGGTGATGAAAATGAGTGAGAATAAGAAAATAAATGAGAGCAAAAATCCTACTTCATCATCCTCATCTATTCTTGCCATTTAGATGAGGGTGTTCACTACATTTAGTGAGTGAGAGCTTGTGTTAATGAAACTTCAAGGTAGATCATCTTTGTTATCGAAGATCGGAAGCAAGCTTGCACCTTTCTCTTCGTGGAACCTCTCGAGAGTCCGGATGCACGATGATCGCAGCGAAGGGACCTCAACACGGAGCTTAAGAAGTGAAGGACAGGATCTACAAAGGTTACAGTGTTAAAGTGTTTAATATGCTTGTTTTCGCCTAATCTCTAGTTTAAAGATCTAGTTAAGGGTTGTTTGGCACGTCTAAATTTTAAATCGGGCATGGTTGATGCCTCGTAGACCCTTGTGCATGTACTTAGCAACCGTACAGTGGTATCAGAGCCAAGCTAGAGCTTTAGGCGAAGTCTGGTCGAAGTTTAAAGTTCGATCGAACTCCGAATACCTGTAAAACCCTAGTTTCTCGAAATTTTTAAAAACTCCAGATTTTTTCATATTAAAAATACTCAGAAAAATCACCAGGGAATTATAAGGAATTTTGTAAAATACGAGCCTTTAATTCGCTTAAAGCGCCGCGGAACCGCGGCCGTACCGTGGCTTGCGCGGCGGTTCCATGGCGTTACAGTGGCATTTGGGTTTGAATTTTGTACAATAACTTCCCTATGTGTTTCCTGATGCTTCTGGGATTTTTTAAATTTACTCAAGTGCTGAGTTTTATGGGTTGTATTGGGGACTCGTTGATTCGATCGGATAATTTAACTTCGTTTAATTTTTTTCCGGGTAATTTTAGAAACTGTTAAAAAGTTCGAACGGATATCAATAACTCACTTTTTCCCCTGTCGGAAATTTTTTCAAAAGTTGAATTTTTTTCTCGAGTTTGAAACTTTCGAAAAATCATGCAAGTAACGCGGTGGACCCTCTAGAAGAACACAAACCTTAACTCGATTATGTGACCGTTTGAACCACCTCTGAACCTTGCGGTTTGGGGCAGTACGGCGTTGCCACATGTGAGGCGTTGGCTTGACCCTTCTATGGCTGGACCATTGGTACCGTGGCATATGATGGATACTTTTTGAACTCCGCTCAAGTGTTGAGCTATTAGGGAAAACTTGGGTGTTTGATTATTCGATCGGAAAGTTTAACACTGTCTTTTTATCTGGAATGTAATACAATATTTGGAATCCACAAGTAGTTATGAGATAACTAATTTGAATGTTATAAATCTAGCAGTTTAGTCTCGGATGATCGGTTGCCACGGAATTTTGATGTGATCAAAAGTCCGTTGTAATCACGTAGCGTACGCGGATACTCGCCGGGTAAACTTAATAGACATCCACGCCCCATAGCCCCGACCAAGTAACTGTAGGAGAACCCCGTCGCCAAAAGCATCCGTTCGGGTGCTCGCGGCAGCGGTGTTCCGCCTTAGTGCACTTCGTCGACGGCATCCGGAGGTGCGGCCGTCTACAAAAGTTTGCGACAAGCATTCGATCAGGATGTCGGGAATCTTGTTGAATTGCCCGACTTGATATTGAAAAGAGTTTTCGATAATGAGACTAAAATTTGGGGTTTATAATTGTTAGGCATGCGATGTCTAAGGAATTCATTTGGTTAGGCATGCGATGTCTAAGGAGGTTGCAGATTCCAACTGTTGTAATTTTACACTTTCTTTTCTGTGACCGTAAGCGTAGTATGTGGTGTATCGCCGGCTTCGTTACTATACATCAACGACAATCGGGATCCGCATACTTGCTTACGTTGATGATATGAGATATTATGTGCTGCTGTGATATGTTATATTGGATCGTCGCGTTCTTAATAGCGGAGGTTTTATGTGAGATGAGAGTTTTTTTCTTTTTCATTCATGTAAAATTCATTTGTATGTAATATTCTTTTATTGGGGCACTTCCGGGTTGAGGATGATGTCACCATTGTATATTATTTACTTTTCTGCATTAGGTAGACCCAAGGAGGGGAGCACAAGTAACCGGGTTCTAGGGTCCAGTGGGAGACCATCTCGAGGAGTCGAGACCGGGTCTCCTAACCCTAGAATTGGCAGTGTTGCTTGCCGCTCTCGTAGGGGTCTAGGGATGTGGGTTTGGCTATTCATCGCGACCGTGGAATCCGTGTTTTATACAGGCTCGTATTAAAACACGGAAGTCCTAGTATATCCAATATTTCATATATGTTCTTCTGCTGCAATGTTCTGTGATGAGATCATATTACTGCCTGAGACGAATGTTTATATTATATATATGTTATATTGCAGATTTCGTTTCAAATGTGATGCTTGTGAAGCATAATAAAATGGGACTTCATTAATGAGATTAATGAAATAAAAGAAACCTAAAGATGTTGTAGAAACTTGTTTAAAAACTGGTAGCTCTAGTTCTTGCTTTGCATAGCGGTGTTCCTTGTAGAACATCCAGCACCTTATTCGATAAGGAAAGAGACGAGATCCCTTCACCGGGGATGACCTCTTTAGCGAAACTAGCAGATGCTACAAACTCGGTTTGTCTTTTGATTGTTTCTATAGTTTTTGCTTTGCATAGTGATATTTGTGAAATATCCTGCACCTTATTCGATAAGGAAAAAGCCGACGATCCCTTCACCAGGAGTGACCTCTTTAGCGAAACTAGAAAAGGCCTCAAAAACATTCCTTTTAAAAATCACTCAATTCTACAACGATATCAAGTTCATTACGCAAAGGGTTTTCTTAAAAACCTGTCGTAGCCCTCCGTCATTTCAGATAAGTACTAGTTAGTATTCGTGCTACGTTTGTTGACTATGTTAAGGCGTAGTGTGCGGTAGCTGATTAGTGCTTATCTGTATAAGCATATGATGCGATTGGATTAGGGTAGTCGTGCGACTTTGTTGAGTATGTTAAGGGTCGTGCGGGTGGGTTTAATTCAATCGGGAAATGACGGGTTGAACTTGACTAGCACTTATGATTTATTGACTATGTTAAGGTTATATAGCTGCTAGGGGTAAAATATTATTGGGAATTTCAAGTGTTGAAATTTGCAATGAGATTGCATACCTTCTATGAGATAGTTGGATCCCGATACCCGCTGCGAGTAAGAGTTACTCCTGGGAGAGTTTTACACATTACAATTAGCCGATCAAGTAGGTGTCTAGAAATGTGTTAACGGGGTTACGCCCCTGGGAAAACGAGGTTTATTTTAATTAGGTCCGTGCGAAAGTGCGGGGAACCTCCCTCAAAGTACCGGCACTGGCCTGGCTGAAAGATTGGCGAACTTGTAGAGTCTAATTAATCCCGGCCAGTCTTTCCTTTTAGGGTTTGAAGGATGATTTGACTAAAACAGTGGGAGATATCCTGATTAGATAAATTGATAACCAATCTAATTTTGTAAAAAACGCACGCTGAGTGTTTTCTTCTCTCTCTCTCCTGGTTGCGACTATATCACGCCTTAATTAAGATAATAATACGGATGTATTGACTGAACCCGCTTGTTATACTGCGCTAGGGAACGTTGGTCCTGCTCCAACTTATAATTGTTATAAGACAGAGCAGGAAATAGGGGATTACCAGAATTCCCGTGCCGCCCAAACGAAGAAAGTGCATGTTGATGCATCTTCTTCGGGTGTGTTCATTACATAAAACTGTTTCTCAGTATCATTTATGTCCTGGGTATGAGATACCAGATCAGGATCCCGCAAATGTAATTTGTTATATGGGCTACAGATAGGTAGAGAACTGAGAACGGGTGATAAGTTTCATGAGATAGAAAACGGTGCAAGTGTTGCAACCAAGTCTGTTGGTAGTTATCACCCTGTATTACCAGAATACATTGATTCTGAACGAATGTTATTACATACCGAACCTGATATACAACATCACATCAGTCTCTTTATTAGTAAAGAATGGATATAATTTTGTATAGTTGGATAATGTTTTGAACATTTCCTATATCAAGAGTTGATCGGTTCAGGCACGTTATCTAAAAGCATAGACGTTCTAAATCAAACCATAGTTCTTAATGTACAGAACACACACAAGAGGAAGAGTTCAGAAATGAACGAATCCTTCTTAAGGCATTGTAGACTAGGTCATATCAATGCGACCCGACTAGCTGAAGTTACATATAGATGCATATTTAAATTAGTTTGAATTTACATCTTGTGAAACTTGCCGGTGATGTCACAGAGATAAGATGACCACAGCTCCGTTTATTGGAAACAGAGAAAGAGTTAGTGAACTCTTGGGATTGATACATGCTGATGTATGAAGGTCCCCTGACTACACATACCAGGACCGGTTCTTTGTACTTCATTACATTCACTGATGATCTCTCAAGATTCAAACATATGTTCCTGTTGAAACACAAGTTCGAAACTTTTGAGATAATCACAGAATATAAGTTAGAAGTAGAGGACCAAAAACTGGGTATAAGTATTATGTCCTTTGAGGAGATCAAGGAGGAGAATACTTGTGCACGGAATTCCTGGACTATTCTAAAGGAGAATGAGATTCTCTCTCAGCATTACTCCTCCGTATACACCACAGCACCTAGGTGTATCGGGGTGGAGCAACCCTATGTGATATGGTGCGCTCCATGATGAGTACTACTGAGTTTCCTATTTCCTTTTGGGAGTTATGCACTTGAGAAGTTGCATACCTATTAAATAGGGTTCCAATCAAATCAGTTGCCTACCACTTCATATGTGATATAGAAAGGGAAGAGCCCATATCTTAAGTTTGTTAAGATTTGGGGTTGTCCGGCCTATGTCTAAAAAGCAAAATCCGGACAAGCTCGAGGCAAAGTCAGTTCTGTGGAAGTTTGTTGGATATCCCAAGCATTCGCGAGGGAATATCTTCTACCAAACCGATGAACAAAAGATGTTTTGTTTCTCAGCATGCCACCTTTGTGAAAGGTAATTTCTTGTGAAGAAATTATTGGAAATGAGGTAGAACTGGAAGGAGTTCCAGCTATACAAACTACAGCTGATGATTTGGTAGAACCAAAAGATTCAATAGTTTCCAATGAACCTCGGCCTCTCCGCCGATCTAGTAGGGTTCCTCACCCACCTGAGAGATACTTCGGTTTCTCTATGACAGTGGGAGCGAGGATTGCATATGAGATGATGACCTAACTAGTTTCGAGCTGGCCATCAGGAGTGGGACTCTGTAAGAATGGCTGGATGCTTAGCGATCTGAGATGGAATCCTTATACACCAACAAAGTATGGACTTTGGTTGCTTTATTTGAAGGGTTAAATCCCCATCAGGAGCAAGTATATCTTGAGAAGATTACTTGGTGTACATGGAAAAGTTGAGACTTTCAAAGCTATGCTTAAGTCCATCCAGATCCTTCTTGCCACGGCTACATACCATGACTACGATATCTGGCGGTTGGGTGTCATGACTGCTTTTCTAAATGATGATTAGGAAGAAAGCGTCTATAAGTACACAGCCAGAGGGCTTCGTAGACAGTGGGAGCAGCGGAAACGTGTGCAAGATGCTTTATAGGATAAAGCAGGCATCGCGGAGTTGGAACATCTGTTTTGATGTGGTAGTCAAAGAGTTTAACTTCATCAAAATGGTAGATGAACCTTGTATATACAAAAAGGTAGTAGAGAGTATGGTGGAGATCCTCGTAGAGTACGTGGATGACATACTCTTGATAGGAAAGGAGTTTCCTATGCTACGCTCGGTCAATCTCCTCTTATCACAAGGATTCTCCATATAGGATCAAGGTGATACCTCCTAAATCCTGGGTTATGGATCTATGAGATAGATCTAATTGGATGTTAGGAATCTCACTAGTTGTAGTGAGATGGTATCAATCGATCCTGGGGAGAATCACTGGAAAGGTTCCAGGGTGATAAGGACGACTGAATGTCAATCGCAGGCATTGTTTTTACCCTCAGTGGAGGGACGGTATGTTGGAAGAGTTCCAAGCTAGATACCGTGACTTACTAGACGATTAAAGGCAAGATACGTCGTTACAAAGGATGCTACCAAAGAAACAGTCTGGATATATTTTTTAGTTCATGAGATGAACTTCTTTCCAACCATTGTGTGACAATGGAGTTGTGGCTTATGCCAAGGAACCCCCGTCCCATCAGAAATCCAGATATAATTCTTAGGAAGTATCACCTGATAATGAAGATGGTTGATCTCCAGGGAGATCGAGGTTAGGAGAGTAGAAACAGAGGACAACAGCGCGGATCCACTCACAAAGGACTTTTTCCGAGTAGAGACTTTTATGGGATGGTTGAGTATGAGATACTTCAACCACAGCTAATTGTTGGATATGTGATACCACAACAGATGGCCCTAGTGCAAGTGGGAGATTGGTAGTTATATGTATGCCCTAGAGGCCATTACTGTACATACGATGTATATTGTAGTGGATGCTTGGACATATATAGGGAGGACTTTCTTGCTCGACATGATAGTATGCTATCTGGTTATACTTTATCTTAACATGTACTCTGATTGTCTCTATGTTACATGTTGATAAAGCCCTTAGGGTATGTACTCGACTATTGGGACTATGATGAGATCATACTAGTGGGGCCACGGTAGTCGACGAGTACATCCTATAACTGTTCCTAGTCGAGGGTGTATCGAGACAGGGCATTGAAACACCAGAGTAGACTAGCGTATACGCATCTTGACCCATATGATGGGCGATGGATGATCCCATATCCATCGGTGTTTGACATCAAGGATGGTGTACGGGTGCTCAGTAGAGACTGGGTACACTGGACGGACTCGCCGAGAACTCCCAGATGGTATTATACCTCACGTCAGATGGCAGTTCTCCGGTGACACTGGTACAGAGTAGTCTGTTAACCCGAGATCGTCATAGAGTATTGTGTGATTCCTACTATGCTTTGATTTCTATCATACCACGTCCAAGAGGGAGTGCAAAAAGATGGCTTTTGGGTACAGTCCCGAATCACATGGAGGCAATGAACGATAGGAGGGGATTCGTCTCTCCCGGTTAGGGAGTTGATGTTGTGCTGTGTTCGATTGGCTATAACTGGAAATCCCTGGCCAGGGTTGCTGAGATTTACTGGTAAGTGTTATTAGTAGTTTCTCGAACTTCTATAGACCTCATATCGACACGACTTATCAAGCTACTAGGGTCTGACGTTTACCACCCCTAGGCGAGATATGCGACATATCAGACGACGAGACCGGACTGTATGGGAGTGTTACTGATTGGATTCGCAGGAGAATATACAGGCTTGCTTGTTGATCTTATGATCGCTCAATACCTGGGTGGCTGTTACGTTTAGCTGACCGCTTGCAGCTTGTAGGTGTTTGATATGATCATCACCTACTGCCGGCGTATTGACGATTCTTTCGAGTCCTACACAGAGGTTTCTTGACTCAGGAAAAACGAAGTAGGAGCACATATGTGATATGTGTGGGACCGAGGATAATGCTATATGAGATACCGTATTCTATTCTCGCGATATTTGATATCAGCCGGGTCATCGGATCAAGTGTTGATTCGATGAATCGGTACATGAGATATTAGTCGGTTATATGCGATATAGCCGGATTGTCGGATCAAGTGTTGACTCGATAATTTAATGTATAATAATATATATGATATATTAAATTACATTAACTAATATTAGCTCACTAAAAGATTCTTTTTCTCACTTAGGTAATACATTGATATATATGCGATATATGTTAATTGTATTATTTTATTTTGTTACAATAAATATTATATATGTGATATATAATATTGTAACATTATATGATTACTAATGCAACATGTTTAGTGGAGATTAAACAAGGTTAGGGTTTGAATTGGGTTAGTTCTTTCATGAACATTCTAGAAGGTTTCTTTATGTTTTGAGTTAAGATATTATGCTTGATATTTTGTAATGACTCATTCTTAACCCAACCCAAACCCTAGCCCTAGTTAAATCTCTACAAAGGTTTAGTTGACCATGGTTACATTATTAATAATATATTATTTCATTATTCATCACAAAAGGATTTTTAATTGATTATTCATCTTCTTCTTCCTTGAGTTCTTTCATGAAAAGTTTTTTAGCTTTTTCAAAGGTGATGAAAATGAGTGAGAATAAGAAAACAAATGAGAGCAAAAATCATACTTCATCATCCTCATCTATCCTTGCCATTTAGATGAGGGTGTTCACTACATTTAGTGAGTGAGAGCTTATGTTAATGAAACTTCAAGATAGATCATCTTTGTTATCGAAGATCGGAAGCAAGCTTGCACCTTTCTCTTCGTGGAACCTCTCGAGAGTCCGGATGCACGATGATCGCAGCGAAGGGACCTCAACACAGAGCTTAAGAAGTGAAGGACCTGATCTACAAAGGTTGTAATCCCTCTCACTTAGTGTTAAAGTGTTTAACATGCTTGTTTTCGCCTAATCTCTAGTTTAAAGATCTAGTTAAGGGTTGTTCGGCACGTCTAAATTTTAAATCGGGCATGGTTGATGCCTCATAGACCCTTGTGCGTGTACCTAGCAACCCTACAGCCGCATGTGCCCGCACTTGGGTGACTCATGGTATTGGGTTAAGTGTGAGATATTTGTGTTAGGATTTTTTCACTTGCTCATTACAAATACCTCACACTCACAAGAAAAACTACAGGTAGTTTTCTTCACTTGTTTTTCTTTTTGATTCCAAGTCTTGAGCTCACACTATTTTCCAATGGCTTCTTCTTCAACCTCCACACATCCCATCTCATGTGTTGAGAATCATTGAGTGTAATGAGACAAAGTAATCACACACTATCTTTACTTCATCTTGGTCATCTCTTTTGGCAAACTTGATGTCCGAGTTGCTGTTGGGTTGCGTAGCTGTAACATTTCAAAAAATAAAATATTAGTTTTGGGGAATTTTTATAATTTAATATTAATTTTAATGAATATTTTAATAATTCGGTATAATTAAATACCGATAAATTGGGGATTTTTTTTTGAAAATTATAGAAATTACTAGAAAGAGGGTGTTTTATGTGAATTATGAAAATTTTAAGTTTTTATGATTAGTTTGACACTAATTTAGTGCTAATCGCGATTAAAAATCGCTAATCGGATTTTAGCATATTTGTGCAAAACACACACAATATCTTTTTTTCACTTGTTACCTATTTTTCCATGACCTTCCTACATGTTTTATTATGGCATTCTTGCATGGTTGTTAATTAGAGAGAATGAGAAAAAGAAAAAGGGAAAGAATAGAATAGAACAATGGGTATGGGTGAGAGAGAGAAAGGTGAGGGCGTGTTGACTTGGCCATTCCTCTTCATTCCTCACTAAGTTCTCTCCTCTCCTCTTCATCCTCCTGCTGCTGCTGCTGCCCTTCTCTCCCCTCTTCATCTCCCCCAAAACTCCATACTAAACACCTAAAAACTCTATCCTTATTTCACTAAAGTTGTGCACAAGCTCAAGAGAAGCACATTGGACCAAGAAAGCAAGGATTTTGGCCACTTGGGGCAACTCAAGAATTTTCTTGAGTTTCCAAACGAGGTATTTTCTGAACCATAAGTTTAGTGTTTCCATTACTTATACCCCCATATTAGATTTGAACCGATATAGTGATGTTTAGTGTGGACTTAGAAAATTCTAGTTAGGGTTTGAGGGAACTTTGGGTTGTGATGGGTAATTAAGCTCAGTAGAGGCCACACAAACCCCTTAGTGCTAGAACCCAGGCCTAAAACCAGAGACTTGAAACCCGGAATACGGATTTAGAAACCCGATATCGGAAAAACTGTGATTCTGTGAAGGTTAAATGGAATCTGCTACCACCCCGAGACTCTGAAAATCATTTTGTGAACACAGAGATACATGCAGGCACCAAGGAAGCTACCAACAAAACCCTAGCCCCTAACTCCCAATTAGGGCCACAAATTTAATCCCTCTGGCCGCAATTTGCGGCCAGACCTGGGCCAATCTGCCTTGTATTGGTTCTGTAGCCCCATCTCCAGTAAATTAGACCCTTGGCATTTGTAAAATTGTCCAATTTGACCTAGGGTAGAATCCGGAGCCTTTTTCCTGAGTTGCTGTTTTAATTCGTGTTTTCGTTTTGCGTATTTTAAATTCTGGATTTGTATAATTGCGTTTTACCTCGATTACTTGGCGTTTATACGACGATATCGAGAATTGTTTGATGGTTTTGAAAGCGTATCCATAGGTTCTAACCTATAAGCTTTTAAGCATATCGTTTTGGTTTTCGTGTGTCGTTTTGGTTTTTATTTGGTTTTAATGCGATGCGATACGTGTGACATGTAGGTACCCCCACGGTGATTCGAGGTGATGAAGAAGATGAAGGCGACGTCGACACCGACACGCAGGATTCAAGGTGAGTAGATTATATCTACGGGGGAAGTCGGGTGGATGGCGTATAGCACCCCCGCAGTCCGATATTTAGTATAGTGTATATATACTATTTATGATAGCTTATTGTGTGCCGTGGATATTTGAGATGAGATTAGTTGTACTATGATTAGATTATAGCGTAGAAGTAAACTAGTATAGCTCCTAGTTGCGAACCCTAGAATAGGCTTACACCAACACGCACACACATGCCTATTCGTTATACATATACCTAGATGACGAGGATAGTGGTTGATATTTGGAGATGAGTCGATGAGATTGGGCATAGTGCCATGAGATCGGTAATATATTGTGATTCGTATTTGGGATACGACATGAGATTTTTAGCGGGCCTTTGGACGCGTGTTTACACACACATTTATATAGATGGTATCAGTTGTACTAGACCTAGATCAGTACCCCAGATCATGAGATATGACGATAAGGATACCAGATATTTGATGAGATGAATGTGATATTGACCCGTACCCAGCTTTTGGGATGCCGTACGATGATTTACCGTACGAGCTTTATATTGATGATAGATCCGTACTCATGACTCGAGAATGTCATATGATATTGTATCGTACGCGGTACCTTTGAGGCGGGATCACCGACTATTATACTTTTATATATATATATATATATATATATATATATATATATCGACTCAGATTTAGGTGGTTTCCATACCCCTCCCGATTGACTTGTTGGTTAGAGTTGTAGTTTTGCCAGTAGATGTTAGGCTAAGTTGATGTCATACCTATTTCAAAAACTAACGAATCGGGAGTATTTTAAAGACAGGTAAAAGGATTCTACGGATATTTTCAAAAGACGCATCTTTTCTTAAAAACACTGTAGCCCTTGTTCTCCCAATCAGAGCAAGGCTCTGTTTGAATTTCAAAAATTCGAATTTTGAAGCAACGCTTCGGATCCCGTGCGCTGCGCGCATCGCGCCACGTGTCAGAAGTTGACATGGCAGCACAACGCCCAAGGCAGTGTGTCCAATCAGAGCAAGGCTCTTTAAAAAACATAAGCAACACTCAACTGCGCAAGCGCACCGTTGCGCGACACGTGTCTGCGCAGTTGCGCAAGCACAACTGCGCAAGCGCACGGCTGCGCGACACGTGTCTGCGCAGTTGTGCAAACACAACTGCGCAAGCGCACCGCTGCGCGACACGTGTCTGCGCAGTTGCGCAAGCGCTTCACTGCGCGACACGTGTCACTCACTGGGGGAGTTGCGCAAAACAGAATAAATCTTGTTAAAACAAGAAGATTTTCTTGTATAAGGCAGGGGCCTTTGGATCAAAGATCCAACGGTGGGAAAATTCCCCAAATCACTCAGAAAAAGATTTATGTAACAAATTTAACTAATTTATGAGCACTATAAAAATGACCCCAGACCTCATTTCAAAGACATCAAGATCTTGCTAGAAAAAAGAAAGAGGAGAGAAAGAGAACTCTTGAGAATTCTGGAAGAACACAAAAAAAGGTAAAACCTTTAAAAGAGAAAATTCTCTTGGGAATAGATCATTGATCTAAGAACAAGATCATGGATCTTCAATAAATAAATAAGTGAGTAAATAAAATAAAAAGAAGTAGTGCCTTGCACTTGTTATGAACCCTTGGTTCTCTGAAATAAGGAAAATCAAGAAAAGAAGAAAAAACTTGTTTTTCTTTAGATCAAAGGACTAAAAAGTGCTCTGCACTTTTGTTTTCTTGAAGATTCTCAATGCAATGCATTGCTTGAAGGGCCAGACCCAAATTAAACTGCAGAGCAATAAAATGGAAGGCTCAAATGAAATTGATACTCTGCATCATTTTATAGAGGGCAGAGCCCAAACAAAATAGATGCTCTGCATCATTTATAAAAGGGCAGAGCCCAAACAAAACAAAAATAATGCAGTGCATTATTTAAAAAGGGGCAAAGCCCTAACTTAGGTCTAATAGGCCAAACACAAATAAAAATGTTGAACATCTAACTGGACTTAGCCCAGTCATGGCCATAAGTCCTCAAATTAAATTGACTGAGCACGGTTGCTCCCTAAATCAACTTATATCCGGCTCGAGGGTACATCTCCGAACTCCTCTGACACATGCCGTTGTAATCATTCAACGTCGTCAGAGAGGTGACGGGTCTCGACGACCCCACGCATCAATGTTGGACTGCGGGGTCCTTAAACTCGTGGACCGAAACGTCCCTAAACTAATATTGGACCGAAACGTCCCTAAACTAATATTGGACCGCAATGTCCCTAAACTAATGTTGGACTGCGGGGTCTTTAAACTCGTGGACCGAAACGTCCTTAAACTAATATTGGACCGAGACGTCCCTAAACTAATATCGGACCGAGACGTCCCTAAACTAATAACGGACCACCACGTCCTTAAACTGGAACATGGACCACCACGTCCCTAAACTGGAACAATAGAGCCTCCAAATGCTCTTTTGCTGGATCTAAACGGTCCCGTTTAAGTCGATCTTAGCCCCAAATACGGCTAACGTACCCTTAGACATTTAAATGAATGATAAAACTCCAAATCAACTTTGGTTCAAGGGTACATCTCTGAACTCCTCTGACGCCTGTCGTTGTAATCCTTCAACGACGTCAGAGAGGAGACGAGTCCTGACGACCATATATTAAATGAATCACTACGTTAAGTTGATCTTAGTCTAAAAATAGGACTAACGAACGTTTAAGTTGATCTTAGCCGCAACGCGACTAATGCATCCTTAAACTAAAAACACCAAACCCAAATCTAAGTAAATACGGAATTGGACTAATCCACGTCCTACGGGCGACGACATTACTCAGTCTCCGTATACAATCCACGGGCAACCAAAAACAAAACAAACACCCACGACACGAAGTGAAATTCTGGAGAAGGAGAAAGTTGTTACCGCAACGCGGTAGCGTAATTAACTGCAGGCGCTTGCGCCTGCAGGGAAGAGCGTCCCCACAATCAAAAACCCCTCACCCTGAGGGGGAATCTGACGAAGTCTGCAACATCGGCCGCATCCGTTTAAACCTCCGACACACGGTGCCACAAATCAACTTGGCATCTTCGGAGAGTTAGACGGATAAAACCAAATAGCATCTGCCCCGAATCTCTGGCAAGACGCAAAGTCTAGGCCGCCGTTCGGAGGGGAACAGATTCTGGCACGCCCGGTGGGACCTCTTCCTCTTTCCACTCCACACTTCGTGTGTCGTCTTCGCGAACCAATCGCGGTTTGTTAAAAGGTTGCCTTCGGATTTCAAGTTGCTAAGATTTGGTTTTTTGTCTGGCGCAGAACTCAAGCATCCATGGATTCTAACTGCACCAACTGCGCGAAGTACCACTGCAACGGATGCTCCACCTCACCTAGGGGTGTGGCATATGGGCCCCAAGCGGCCTCTTTCCTCACTCTGCCAGTAGACCAGGTGACCCAAGCCACCACTGGCTTATTCTTCGGGACCATGATCCCACCGACAAGCTTCTCTATGCCGATACCTGCACCGGAGGTGAACAAGAAGTCGGTCTTCGATCGACTCACTACTACCACGACCCCTGTCAACGGGTCGCCCACCACCGAGCCAACAGCCTCTGTCTTTGCCAGGCTAAATCAGAACTCTAAAATTGGCTGTCCTAAAGAGGGCAACGGCCGCTGTTCCGGAAGTCGTTAAGATGGCTTCGCCCGCCAAAGAGTTAGTCTTTTCAAGACTGATGATTCCTGCTCCTGCCCCTGCACGAAGATCTATCTTTGACAGATTGGATATTACCCCGCAAGGAACAACCTCAGTCTTTAAGAGGTTAACACCGGCGGCGCCTCATTCAGACAGGGGGCAAAAAGAAGTTATCTCTATCTCCGAGCCAATCCCAACGGCTCGTTGTGCTCGACGTCGCCATTGGCAACAAGTGAGGAAGGCAGGGGACAACTCCCCCTCAGGGCTAACTCCACCGGCTCCAACAGTGGAAGTCAACGCTGCTGTTCCAACTGGGAACAGCTTTGAACTGCTGAGGAGGGTACGTAAGAATTCTCCAACCGCTACACTGAAAAGGTCTCATCCGCCTGTGGAGAGAGCTCCGGAAACAAAACAAGAACAGCCCCCTCAACGGCTGTCTTCAAGGATTTATAAAGTTTGGCGAAGGGTTCAAGACTCTGTGATTGACCCAGGTCACTTTCGTCGCCAGAAAAAGGTGAAGGTGGAAAAAGACAAGGATTGTCCCATTAAACAGCAGGGGACAGCAGCTGCTAGGGTCCCCTTTTCAATAGTTCCTTCAACCTCAACGGCCCATAAAAGAAGGAGACCAGAGAAAACCCCCGCGTCAGCGGCAAAAGTTAAAAATGGTGAACCTAAACGCCCCAAGTCAGGGGGCATGACAGTTCATACGGTTTACATGGCGTTGGGAAAAGAAGACAGCCGTACATCCATGGGTTATAGACCGCTTACACGGTCAATGACCAAGACTCAGGAGCAGCAGCAGAAGCTCCAGGAAATGATGAACGCTATGGCCGCACTTACAAGGCCGAAAGAAACCCCGGAAACATCCTCAGAAGAACGTCAAGAACAAGAAACGGACGCCGAGTTCCTTCGGCGCAGGCTAGAGAAGAAAGATAAAGAAGCTGTGGAGCAGGCATCCAACATAAAGAAAATGGCCCTCCTGTTCCAGGATATGGTGGGTATGATGATTCAAAAAGATCCACCTGCTGAAGATCCCCCGATCATTCTTGAAGACGATAGGGGAGAGACATCAAATCCTCAGCCTGTTCTATTAATGGCTAAAGAGGATACAATCTCTAAAACTGATCTGGATGAATACATAGCCCAGCAAATAAGGGTTCATCATGCGGCAGCCGGCCATGTCGTAAAAACGGGGCGGCCATATCCGGGCTGGTATGACCAAATCAAGTACCCGCCAGGTTACACAATTCCCAAGTTCCATGTCTACAAGGGGACCGGCAATCCCCATCAGCATGTTGCCCAGTTCAGGGCGCTTTGCGGTAACACCGGCGGTGATGACAAGCTTTTGCTCCGCCAGTTCGTTGGAAGTCTATCAGATACGGCATTCGAGTGGTACTCTGAACTCCCTAATGATTTTATTAAAACCTTCGCGGAAATGGAGCTGCTGTTTACCCAACGTTTTGCAAGTGCCAGTGAACGTACCCCGATGACGGCACTGATTAACGCTAGGGTAAAACCCGGCGAGACATGGGTTCAGTACGCTATACGGTGGCGTAATCTATGGTCGAAGTGTGAGCAGCGCATAGAAGAAGCCCCTGCGGTGGGAATGTTTGTTGGGACCCTTGATCCACAAGCAACCATCTCACAGTTTATGATGTTTTTCAAGACGACTTCCTTCCAGGCTTTGATTGACAAACTAGCGCAGATGGACCAGATGGGCCATAAACCCCCTCTCCCAAAGCCGGACTCCCGAAATGACAAAGGAAAGGGAAAAGCGATCGTTGTCGCTAATGCTCAACAACAACCGAGCGACTCGAAGCCGGTTGCTCTTCCAAACAATACGCGCCCGTACGTACCCCTTGAGGATAGGATGGGACGTCCTTATTCCTTCCCCCGCGATAAAACGAAGAGGTTATTCGAGCTGGCGTTGCGCAACAGACTCATAAATCTGCCGGATCCAAAACGTCCGTTACAGCCAAGTGACGCCAACGAGCCCAACTACTGTCCTTATCATCGAGTACGAGGCCATCCGATCGAAGACTGCTACGTTTTCAAGAATTGGCTCGAAAACTAGTACCGACAGGGCAAGTTCGCGTTATCTGACAAATGGAAGGTGAATCCCCTACAGCCCCACACCGCTAAAGGGACAAATACGCCGGGGGCAACATGCTCCGTCATTGAAGAAGCTCCTTGGGAGGTTGTATTATCAGCCAAGACAAAGAGGATGCTAAACGATCTTCAAACATGTCTAGTGATCAAGTGGAAGAACCCGTTGGAACCGCAGATCGTCGAAGGGATGCTGAAGCCACGCCCAACTCCAAAGATCGATAGTGAAGGCCCCAGCACTCGCAGCCAGCCGTCAAAATCTTCGAAAAAGAAGAAGAAGAAATCTAAGAAACCCGTGAAGCCTGGCGACAAGCGCACAGACTTACAAAAGTAAATTGACGCGCTAGATGAATACAACCAAAAGGCGCGGACTCCCATCACGCTCCAAGAGTTCCTCAATCACGTCTTTCAAGAGGAAGATGAGGGAGAAAGTTCATCGGATGAATCCGAGGAAAATGTAGCGAGCTGTCATATGATCTCCCATTCGATCACGAACGATGAAGAGACTTCTGGCACTAAAACGCTGGGGGCAGATACCGAATCAAGAATTCCGGAGCTATCAGTCGAAATGATTGACGCGTTCCTTAATGAAGCTCGACTGAAAAATAAAGCTGATCGAGAACGCGAAATGGCTATATTTGAAAGGGCCAAGCGTCAGCGACTTGATGAAAAAGCTGAGACAATCCCGCTGGAGCGAAATGCCTCCACCGTTGACAAAAGCCAATTCAAGAGGAGGAAAAGGTTCGCTAAGGCCATATCAATGGGCATGAAGCTACCATCCTCTGAAGGAAAAATTACTGGTGAAATAGAAATGCACCCCTCCTTTTGCTTATATCATCAGAAGGTTTCGCACCCCACTTAAGAATGCAAAGCTTTCGATAAATGGTGGCAAGGATATGTTGCTCGTCAACAACGCTTCAAGCGGGAAAAGCGTAAAACTCGTCGAAAGCAAAGAGATACGACCGAAGAGATTAAAAGAACTACCGGCGATTGTCGCATGGTTAACATTGCCGGGTCACAAGTGCCTACATTCGGAAGCGATTCTGATGAAGAGCTGGAACTCGCCCCTCTCTTTAAAGAGTCAACTTCGGGAAAAGAAGAAGAGCCAAAGGTTTGCGAAAATATCCAGCTACGCAATCGGATGTTACCTGAAAAGAATCTCGGACCCTTAAACAAGAAAAATAAAGGGAAAGAAAAGGTTTCTGAGGATATTACTCTAGATGACCAAGTCGCGGAAGAGCTAACCGCCAAGAATCCGCCGAAAAGAAATAAGGTGGATTACAATGTCTTGGCGCATCTGAGGAAGCTGCCCTCACAACTCAGCATTCATGATGCCCTGTTACTATCAAAAGAGGCGAGGGATTCTTTGATTAAAGCGCTACAAGATCCGGACCAGTTCCAAGTCTTCCTGGCCGAAGAAAAGATGAAGGATGAGTTGGAAGAAGTGCACACGGCCGACGTTGCTTTTGGCGATGAAGACCTTCTCCTTGGGACGCGCGAACACAATCGCCCTCTCTATGTCTCAGGATACTGCCATGATATAAAGATAGGCAAAATCCTGATCGATAATGGATCGTCTGTTAATCTCCTCAACGTGCGGGTGTTGAAGGAAATCTGCATGAGCGTCCAGCACCTTGCGCGGGACAAGATCACCATCTCCGGGTTCGACTCCCAATCATCAAAGACTCTTGGATCTGTGATATTGACGTTACGCTTCGGGTTGCTCGTCACAGATATTAAATTCCATGTCATAGATGCCAAGACGTGCTACAATGCTCTGCTCGGTCGACCATGGTTGCACGAGTACAATATCATCCCTTCTACACAACATCAGTGTATGAAATATTGTAAGGATGGTCTCGAGTACACTGTGGCAGGAGAATTGAATCCGTTTTCCGTGAATGAAGTTCGCAAGTATGAAGATGCCAAATACTTCTTGCCGAGTTTCGAAGACACGGAAGGGTGTCACAAACCGGAAAACAAAATTAACGCCACTATCCCTGTCTTCGGCAGTGACACCGAGGACGAAGAGGATATAACTTATTCGGGTCCATCCCAATCCGCCAAGCCGGGGCCATCCGTTCCTTCATTGATCTTCGGTAGTGATTCGGAAGATGAAGTTCATGCTGTATTCCCCGCTCGGCTTTCAATACGGGCTTCTGCTGATGAAGAGCGAAGTCTGCAGATAACCATGGTGCCGCTTGAACATTACAAAGAACTGGATGCACTCGACACCAACAGTGTGGAAGAATTGCAGACATTTTATATCCCTCCCGGACGAAAAGGAGAGAAGGCAATC
This sequence comes from Agapanthus africanus, assembly GCA_030015575.1. Lineage (NCBI taxonomy): Eukaryota > Viridiplantae > Streptophyta > Magnoliopsida > Asparagales > Amaryllidaceae > Agapanthus > Agapanthus africanus. The sequence continues at coordinate 343,603,529 of JASDDO010000012.1, forward strand.
CTATTCTACCGCTCTGAAGAAACCAAGGTAGAAAAAGAAATTTGGCATGGTGCGGATTCTACGCTCGACAGGCTTCAGCCCATCCGTCTCCCCAGATATTATACGGAAGGTTTGAAAAAGCTGCTGAAACGCCAGGGGATATCCTTCGAGCAGACCGTTCGAAAAGCCAAATTCTATGACAGGGTCTGGAATGTTCCCGGGACTCAACGCAAGCTGCCTAACGGGAGAATGGAAACAAAAGGGCTCGGATACATCCGGTCGAAGAAGCGAGAGTTACTGCCTAGCTGTTACGTCGTATATGACATCGATGAAGAGGCGGATGCTCAATGGGAGGACGTTAATCCTAAGCCAGTGAAAGTGCCAGATGCAAAGGAACCCAGTCCATCGTTCGAAGAACAAATGGACAAGCTTATAAGAGAAGCGGGTCAAAAGGTCCGAGACGACCATAACCGCGAAATGGTCATCTACGAGAAAGCCAGAACGCAACGCCTCCTGCAACAGGCAGTAAAAGACGAAGATGCTTCCCCATGTCAACCTGCTACAAAAAAGGTTCGACGCGAAAGCAAAAACAAGTCGAAAGGCAAAAAAGGCGCTCAACAACCACAAAGCAGAGCTAAGAAACCACGCATACGAGAGTCGAGCGTTATTGACCTGGCCCTCATGAAGAAAATGGGTCGAGCATATTCATTTCCTCGGAACAAGACGAAGAAGATACTTGATCTTGCTCTAAAACATCAAATGCTTACACTCCCAAAGTCCAAACACCCTGAGCAAGCGGGCGAAGCCTCACACCCGGACTATTGCTCTTACCATCGAGTAATAGGGCATCCGCTTGAAGATTGCTTCACCTTCAAGAATTGGGTTGAAGATCAGTATCAGCTTGGCAAATTCGCGTTGTCTGACAACTGGAGGGTAGCGCCGCCACAAAAGCACGAACCCCAGGCCACGGAAGAAAAACCAGTTCCACATTGGGATTGGAAGCGAATTCGCACCTGTCACATGATTACAATATTAAAAGAAGAGCCCGAGGACATAGATGAGCTCCCTTGGTGGTTCGAAAACAGCAGCGACGAGATAATCTCAGAATTCCCACCAACGTCAAAAGAGCTGGAAGATGGAATCCATACCACTGCAGATAATCTCAAGAAAATTGAGATGGGGACGGCAAATGACCCGCGACCAACATTCATCAGCGAGCTGCTATCTAAAGAAAGGGTGGCTGCGTTAGAGGATGTGCTTTTACAGCATAAGGATTGCTTCGCATGGAACTATTCCGAAATGCCGGGACTAGATCCAGAAATTACTGTGCACAAATTGGCGATATCTCCGAACGTCAAACCAGTCAAACAGGCGTCGAGAAGAATGCGGCTCAAGCTTGAGATGAGTATCAATGCTGAAGTCAAAAAGCTGATCGACTCTGGCTTCATCCACGAGGTTCAATATCCGGAGTGGATCGCCAACATCGTCCCGGTGATGAAGAAAAATAGGACAGTGCGTGTATGCGTGGACTTTCGGGATCTCAATAAAGCTTGCCCGAAGGATAATTTCCCAGTGCCAGTCACCGAATTGATGATAGACAATACATCCACTCATGAGGTTTTTTCCTTCATGGACGGCTCATCGGGGTATAACCAGATAAAAATGCACCCAGAAGACCAGAAGCACACAGCCTTCAGGACCCCTTTAGGAATATTCTGTTATAAAGTGATGCCCTTCGGTTTAAAGAACGCCGGTGCTACTTATCAGAGGGCCATGACGAAGATCTTCGACGACCTTATACATGAAATCGTCGAATGCTATATCGATGATCTCGTGGTGAAAAGCAAATCGTACGAGGAACACCTCGAGCATCGGAAGACCGTATTTCAACGCCTTCGACAATACAACTTGAAGATGATCCTCTTAAGTGTGCGTTCGGAGTTTCCTCAGGAAAATTCCTGGGATTCATTGTCCGACACCGAGGTATTGAGATAGATCCGTCTAAAATCTAGGCGATCATGGAAATGCCTCCGTCGAGAACTCTTAAACAGCTGCGATCTCTCCAAGGAAAGCTCGCATACATTCGGAGGTTTATCGCTAATCTTTCAGGAAAGTGCCGTCCTTACAGTCACCTGATGAAGAAGGGAACCCCATTCGTTTGGGATCACAGATGCCAAGGCGCACTAGACGAGATCAAGCAGTATCTGCAAAACCCTCCAGTGTTGGCTGCTCCGGTTAAGGGAAAGCCTCTCATTCTTTATACAACCGCCCTCGAAGGTTCTTTAGGCGCATTATGGGCACAAGAGAACGATCAAGGGAAAGAAAAATCACTCTACTACTTAAGTCGAGTTCTACTGGGGGCAGAAAGAAACTACTCCCCCATTGAAAAACATTGCCTGGCGTTGATCTTCGCGATAACAAAGCTTAGGCACTATGCGTTGGCACATGAGGTCCGTCTCATTTCAAAGGTGGACCCCCTTAAATTCTTGATGTCAAAGGCCATATTAACGGGACGACTCGCTAAATGGGCCTTTCTCTTAATGGAGTTCTCGATAACATATCGACCCCTCAAGGCAGTGAAAGGCCAGGCCATCGCCGACTTCCTTGCTGAACATCCGATACCCGCCGATTCTCCTCTGAATTGCGATCTTCCAGATGAACATGCGTTTGATGCGGTCGACGGTGATAATATCCGATGGGAGCTTTATTTCGACGGAGCATCTTCCGTGAAGAAGCGCAAACAAAGTACCCCTATAATCAAATCGGGGGTAGGACTCGTCTTTGTAACTCCACAAGGAGGGATAATGCGCTTTGCTTTCTCCCTGATAGAGCCGAGGACAAACAACGAAGCTGAATATGAAACTTTGATAGCAGGCCTCGAGATCGCCATTGACATGGGAATTGAACACCTCCTCATATACGGGGATTCTCAACTGGTCGTTAGTCAAGTGAACGGCGATTACCAAACATGCAAACCGGAATTGGTAAAATACGGTGAAAAGTGCAACAACTGCTAACCTAAATTCCCTCCTATACTTTGGAGAGCATACCGCGCGCGGAAAATAGCAAAGCGGACGCACTGGCTAAACTTGCTAAAGAATTGGCTGACGAGAACCTCGATGACGTTAGAATCGTGGTACAAGGCCGTCGAGTGCTTGCCCCAGCAGAAATATCTCTGGAATCATCCGAAGAAAAAGGAGCGAATGAGCAGACAACCCTGCAAGTAAAAGATTGGGAAAATACCAAGGATTGGAAAGAAATCTTCATAGATTACTTCAAGTCCCACCAAATGCCTGAAGAAGCGTCCACAAGACATCAGCTCGTGAAACGAGCCCTGTCTTTCGCCTTCGTCAACGATACTCTGTACAAGAGGTCATTTGATTCTTTGTTGCTGAGATGCTTAGGACCTGACGAAGCGAAAAGAGTCGTCCAGGAAGTTCACGACGGACTCTGCGGTTCCCACCAAGCAGGCCCTAAGATGAAGTTGAAGATAAAACGGATGGGCTACTACTGGCCCACGATGATTCAGGACTGCATCGAATATGCGAAGCAATGCCACTCATGTCAAATTCATGGGGAATTCATCCACCAGCACCCAAATCCACTACATCCAACGATAGCTAGCTGGCCATTCGAAATGTGGGGGACTGATATAGTCGGCCCCATCGAACCAGCATCGTCTAGAGGACATCGTTTCATCCTAGCGACGACTGACTACTTCTCTAAATGGGCAGAAGCAGTACCTTTAAGAGAAGTGAAGACGGAAAATATCCTCCACTTCTTCAAGACGCATGTCATATATCGATTTGGAACTCCGCGACGGATCATCTCCGATAACGGGCCAGCTTACAGAAGCCACAAGATCAGTCGCTTTGCGCAACAGCATAATATAGACTGGAGATATTCCTCGGTTTATAATCCGCGAGCTAACGGTCTAGCTGAGGCCTTTAACAAGACCTTAACAAAGATCATAAAGAAAACGGTAGCCCGAAATAAGAAGGAATGGCACGAAAGACTACAAAAAGCTCTCTGGGCTTATCGAACTACGTTTAAGACGGCTACAAACACAACGCCGTATGCGTTAGTATTTGGGACGGAAGCAGTACTCCCCCTCGAGATAGAGTTACCCTCTCTACGAATGGCAGTTCACCACGAGCTAACGGACGAAGAAAATGCTCACTTTCGGCTTGAGGAGCTTGACGCCCTTGATGAAACCCGGCTCATAGCACATCAAAATCTGGAAGCTTATAAAGCAAAGATGACGCGCTCATATGAAAGATTGATCCGGCCGAGGACATTCCGCCAAGGCGAACTTGTGTTAGTGGTCAAAAGGCCTATGATCCCCAATCGCGCCAAGCGGGGAAAGTTCGAGCCAAACTATGAAGGCCCGTACATCATAAACAAAGTCTACCAAGGTGGAGCTTATCTACTCATGGACATGCACGGTGAAAGGCCTTTCAGGCCGATAAACGGTCGCTTCCTGAAGAAATACTACGCCTAATGAGTTACGGCCTAGGTCAATGATAGATGACGACGACTATGTCCGCTCTCTGTCTTCCTAAGCTCAAGCTCTATAAGCAGTACCCAGCCTTCTCAATAACGGACCGAAACGTCCTTAAACTAACGACAGACCGAAACGTCCTTAAACTAACGACGGGCCGAAACGTCCTTAAACTAACGACGGACCGAAACGTCCTTAAACTAACGACGGACCGAAACGTCCTTAAACTAATAGGAGACCGAAACGTCTCTAAACTACTACCACAGCATCTTTTAGGCTGACAAGATATGAAAAAAAAACATATTGAAAAAAAAAACGGTATGTACATAAGCAAAAAAGGGCACGGATGAAAACCCGAGAGGGCTCCGTGAGTAAAAACAGCAGGGCTATCGGCGAGTGTTCGTGAAAACCTGAAAGGGCGCGACCTCGTAAAAAATATATAAAAAAAACAAAAAAAAAATGGTACGTCCATGAGCAAAATGGGCACGGATGAAAACCCGAAAGGGCTCCGTGAGTAAAAACAGCAGGGCTACCGGCGAGTGTTTGTGAAAAACCGAAAGGGCGCAACCTCGTTAAAGGACACTTATAGGGTCCTCTCGACCTTGTAAGGAGAAACCACCCGCGTGAGATCCTTACGACTCACAAGGGAGCAACACACTTAGGGATCCTCATGATTCCTAGGGAGAAAATACACTTGCGAGATTCTCACGACTCGTAAGGAGAGCTCTCTTATGGGACCCTCACGGCTCATAAGATTTGAAAGTCTTAAGTTACAGAGACCTAAACGTGTGCTTAAGCAACCCCCACAACTTCTGAGATTGCCCTACAAGTGGTCCAATACTGACCCTTGTATACAATCCACGGGCGCGAGTAAACATTTCCCTAACCAAGTCTCATCCGTGACTGGGGATATGTTCGCATGGTGAACAACCCTTGTAAATCCTCTCGATTTATGAGGAGAAAACCCTCCTGTAGGATCCTTATGACTTACAGAAGAAACGAACACTTAGGAATCCTCACGATTCTTAAGGAAAAAATACACCTACAAGATCCTCACGACTTGTAGAAAGAAATACCTTAGTGAGACCCTTACGGCTCATGAAGTCAAAAGCCTTAGTCGACAGGACCTTAACCCTGGTCGCTAAGCCACCTTTGTTCGACATCGACAGAGGCAAATAATGATTCGCTCCTGGCAATAGCCCAGTTGTAGCGGTGCTGATGCCGAAATCGGTGTCTAATTCCAGGCTTACGGCGAAAAGCCAATAGGCCGCACATGCATATGAAATAGCCGAAATGATGGGGCAACTTGCAATAAAAAGCAGCAAGTAAAAATGTATGCATGAAAAATAGCCGAAATGATTGGGCAACTCGCAATAAAAAGCAGCGAGTGAAAATAAAATAAATAGCCGAAATGATTGGGCAGTCGCGACCTTCACGATATAAAAGCTGAAAGGATAGAGCATCGCGGAGATAAAATAAAAAAATGATGATAAAACTTTGGCCCTACAGTTAAGATCACATCGATCCCTGTATACAATCCAAGGGCGTAAACAAAAAGGGAACCATACTTTCCCAACAGGCTCCGCCAGAAGACGAAGCCAAATCTCGACGGTTCAGTCCAACTCCGAAGAAACCAGTGTCTTCAGCAGATTCCTAGACTCACGGATACAAACACTCCTTGGCGAGAGCCTTCTGATTCGCGTCGACTCGCAGAGCCACCAGAGCCTCTATGGGAACCCTCGACTCGTTTCAAACCCCAAGGAAACAAATAATCCTTGGCGCTTGGGAAATAAATAATCCCTAGCAAACTCCTCGACTCACGGATACAAACACTTCTTGACGAGAGCCTTCTGATTCGCGTCGACTCGCAGAGCCACCAGAGCCTCTATGGGAACCCTCGACTCGTTTCAAACCCTAAGGAAACAAATAATCCTTGGCGCTTGGGAAACAAATAATCCCTAGAAAACTCCTCGACTCACGGATACAAACACTCCTTGACGAGAGCCTTCTGATTCGCGTTGACTCGCAGAGCCACCAGAGCCTCTATGGGAACCCTCGACTCGTTTCAAACCCCAAGGAAACAAATAATCCTTGGCGCTTGGGAAACAAATAATCCCTAGCAAACTCCTCGACTCACGGATACAAACACTCCTTGACGAGAGCCTTCTGATTCGCGTCGACTCGCGGAGCCACCAGTGCCTCCGGGGGAACCCTCGACTCGTTTCAAACCCCAAGGAAACAAATAATCCTTGGCGCTTGGGAAACAAATAATCCCTAGCAAACTCCTCGACTCACGGATACAAACATTCCTTGACGAGAGCCTTCTGATTTGCGTCGACTCGCAGAGCCACCAGAGCCTCTATGGGAACCCTCGACTCGTTTCAAACCCCAAGGAAACAAATAATCCTTGGCGCTTGGGAAACAAATAATCCCTAGCAAACTCCTCGACTCACGGATACAAACACTCCTTGACGAGAGCCTTCTGATTCGCGTCGACTCGCGGAGCCACCAGTGCCTCCGGGGGAACCCTCGACTCGTTTCAAACCCCAAGGAAACAAATATTCCTTGGCGCTTGGGAAACAAATAATCCCTTGCAAACTCCTCGGCTCACGGATACAAACACTCCTTGACGAGAACCTTCTGATTCGCGTCGACTCGCAGAGCCACCAGAGCCTCTATGGGAACCCTCGACTCGTTTCAAACCCCAAGGAAACAAATAATCCTTGGCGCTTGGGAAACAAATAATCCCTAGCAAACTCCTCGACTCACGGATACAAACACTCCTTGACGAGAGCCTTCTGATTCGCGTCGACTCGCAGAGCTACCAGAGCCTCTATGGGAACCCTCGACTCGTTTCAAACCCCAAGGAAACAAATAATCCTTGGCACTTGGGAAACAAATAATCCCTAGCAAACTCCTCGACTCACGGATACAAACACTCCTTGACGAGAGCCTTCTGATTCGCGTCGACTCGCGGAGCCACCAGTGCCTCCGAGGGAACCCTCGACTCGTTTCGAACCCCAAGGAAACAAATAATCCTTGGCGCTTGGGAAACAAATAATCCCTAGCAAATTCCTCGACTCACGGATACAAACACTCCGTAACGAGAGCCTCCCGACCCGCGTCAACTCGCACAGCCACCACTGTCTCCACGAGAGAATTCCCGGTTCGTCCCACCTTGCAAGATGAAGTCTTGGGCAACAAAGATTGAAAAACTTGTTGCCTGAACAATGGGGCCCTGCAAGTCAATCCAAAATGGTTTCTTGCATACTATTCACGGGTCTCACACTCCAAAGTCGATTTTCGACAAGGAGGGAAAAAACCGCTTATGGGTCCTCTCGACTCGTAAGAGGGAAAAATTCTCTTATAGGATCCTTACGACTTGTAAGAGAAAACACACTTAGGAATCCTCACGATTCCTAAGGAGAAAAACCCACCTACGAGATCCTCTCGATCCGTAGGGAGAAAAGTCTCTCTGAGACCCTCACGGCTCATGGAGTTGAAAAGTATTAGGCCGCAGATCTGAACCTGCAGCTTAAGCTATCGCTATTTCTTAAGAAAGTCAAGATGCATGCCCTATTATCCGTCAACCATGGTTACTAAGGTGGCATACTGACAACAAAAGAAAGAAAATGGCGGAGAAATGACACAGGACATTACAAAAATGTGTATTTTTTATTCATAAATATTGATCGAGTACAGGATACATTGTACTAAAGAATAAAAAAATATACATATATTTTACAAGTACAAATGATACAAGGAGAATTACTAAGAAGGAAGCGCCTTGCATAGATTTAGCAATTGCTCGCATACTTCCTTCCACACCTTCTCTTGATCGGCTACCACCGCCAGCTCCGCCTCCACTTGGGCTCGTTGCTGCAAGACAGATGCAAGCTGCCCCCTGAAGACTTGATAAGCAGCTTCCCGACCTGGGGTATTGCGCTCAGCTACGTCAAGCTTCCGCTTCAAGTTTAGCCCATGGGAGATGCGCTCCAAGAGACCCTCAAAGATAGTCTTCACTTGGGCAGCATTTGCTTCAACCTCAGCACGCAGATGGGCCGTTTCGTTCGAGGTCTTTTGGCATTCCCTTAGTTTGAAAGCTGCTTCTTGCTCCAAATGGCGGAAGTGAGAAGTACTTTGCTCAAGCCAAGCTGTTCGTTGGGTGCTTAGGGCTAAAACTTCGGGAGAAGGACGCGTCGACTCTAGCCGATGTAGACAGGCTTCGATTTCCCTGCAGTGATTAACCCAAGACTCGACGACGCCTTCGTTATGAAAATTTACGAGCGCCGCCAACATCGGGTTAACCTCCACAGCGAAATCTACGGCAGAAGGGAGAGCGTCCATGTTAAGCTCTTCGATGTACCCGCTCAGCATGCCCAAACTCATCACAGCACCCTTTGAAGATGGACGTTTCAAGAAAGGGCCTGCCGGTGAAAGGACGCGAGACTCAAGAGGGACCGGAGCTAGAACAATAGCTGCAAAAAAAAACATGGTCAAACAATGATTCAAGAGATGTTGAAGGGTTACCAAAAAGGAAATTTACTATACCAGCTGCAACGGACGGCAGAGCCGGAAGGGCCGGTGGCGTGGCAGGTCTTGCATCCCCTCCTTCGATTTGTGGCGCTGCAATAAGGAAAAGGAAAAGTCAGAAATCATCCCATTGCTAAAAAAGAGGTAAATAAAGATATTGTAGTGAACGTATACTCACCGGCGCCACTAGAGGGAGAGGCGAGTTCGGATGGGAAGGAGAAGTGTGGGAGCAACACTTGATATAAATGATCAAAGAGCACTCCTGAAAGGGCACAGTGGTATAACGTTAGTACAAAAACTACATGTTTAAAAGATTAACGCATGAGTCGTAAATCCATACCTTCCAACATCCGCGATGGTACAAGGGAAGGCGGGGTGGTGACCACCGCCAAAGCAGTAGTTGATGGTGCTCCTTCGAGCAATGGAGCGTCGGCACTGGCCGCACCTGCAAAGACAAACTTGTTAGAAGAGATCGCGAGATATATAAAAAGAAGAACGCTGGTAACTCAAAATTTACCCGACGAGCTGCCAGCCGAAACTGAAGCAATCCCCTCCTCTATTGACACGAGACCACCGCCCGTAGCTTCATCACCCGACTCGATGGGAACCGTTGTTGTGCTCGCAAGCCCTGGAGACGTCAAGGAACCATACGCGGGGAGGGCTATGATTGGAGTATTGCCAGATTCCAGAGAAGGAGCGGCTGGCTCGTCCTCAGGAATCGTGGCCACCTCACCCGCTACTCCTTCGGGTCCTGCGGTCACGGTTGTCTCATCCGCCGTCGCCGCGAGGTCTCCAGCCTCAAGCGCCTCACCTGCCATTATCCTCGGCTCGTTTATGACGATCATTTCATCTGCCGCCACTTCAGGGTCGGCATCCATGACCCTCTCGGCGGCGGATCCCTCAACCTCTGTTTCAGGCCCCGTGGCCCCAACGACGCGCCTCACCGTCGGCTCGGGCTCGGCAGGCGCCGCTTCCGCCGTTTCCTTGGGACCAACGGTCTCCGCCTCCCCCTCAGTCGGACTAGGCCGTGAAAGGCGAAACGCATATGAGCCAATGGCTTTATAATTCTTACAACAAAGCTCTGAAAGAAATGCTACCTGAAGAGGATTTATCGTTTGCACTTCGGGCCGCGCGCGCCACTCGCCTATAAGCAGTAGATAGGGCGACAGGGGCCTCTTCAGAAGGAGTGTCAGCGTGAGGAATAGTGCTAGGGCCCGCTCCCGCGGCCAAAGCAGCTCTGCGCGCCTTTGCTTCGCGTCTCAACCGCTTCCGCTCCTCCCGAGCCGTTGAGACGGATGCCACTAGGGCTTCTCTAATTGAGGTGTCCTCGTCCGTGAATAAGGATGCCTCCAAATTTTTCAAGGCATCCCTCGTCGTCTTGTCAAGTCGAGGCTCCTCCAGTAGCCTCGACGAGACCGGGACTTCAGTGACAGGCTCAGGAAGGATCCCCGCATCAACTGATACAACCTCTGCAAAGAAACAAAGAAGGTTAGGTTGACCATCAGAAAAGATGATGAACTTTCCTTATAAAAGAGAAAGGGGTGGGACATACCAACGCCTGCTAGGACACGCTTCTTCTCCTCCTCCTGGAAGGTCTTCAAAGAGGCAGCAATGGCCTCTTCAGTAAAAACACCTGTTGAGAATGAGGCAAATATTAGCTAAAGATAATAATAAAAAGTGCAATAAAATGACAAATAAAGCGGCTGATGATTACCTGACTCAGCGAGTCTGCTTAACATCGCTTCGAGCCTCGCCGATCGCTCCGAAGCTGCAATGGCGGAAGCCAAATTGGTGTCCGCAGGGTCTACCAAGAAGCCCTCGTTGCTTCCATATTCACATATGCCTTCGGTGGGAGGAGCCGCAGGCTTTAAGCTGAGGATCGCATCGAGGGAAAGGGCGGACTTCTTCTTCTTCTGTTGTCCACCAACTTTAGATCCACCAGGAGCAGATTTGCGCTTGGCAGTCACTTTAGGGCAGCGGGTCCCGATATCTGCTCCTGCGCCGGACCCTGGCGATACCACATTAACCGTCTTCGTGGGAGCACGGGGCGCCGGTGGTGCATCCACCGTAGTAGGCAGTGGCAATCCCCGCGGGGGGCTCAACACGCGTGGTCGATCGACTCCAGCATCTTTTAGCGGAGGGACGACCGGGAGCCTTGGCTGCAAAGGGGCCTTGCGATCGCCACCGGGAGGCGCACCCTACGGTCAACCAACATACGCTTCTCCATTAAGATAATTGGGCCCATCGCGTGCGCATACCAGGCCACATATGAATTAAGCATCTTAGGGGTACAGCTGGGTTCACTAATGAAGAAATAGGAACCTGTGTTAAGCCGTGTAAAATGATGCATCATATTCTTTATCCCCTCTGGGCCGACCACGGGCGTTTCCAAGAAAGCTTCCAGCGGGATCCCTTGGTTGTAGCTTGACTGCCGGGCAAATCGGTGTGGGTTATATCTCATAAACAAGGCTGTCTTATTCTGCCTAAACACTAGATAGCCCGGCCGGATGGAGTAGAGATGGAGGATTTCCCGAGCTTTCAATACAGAAGCCCCATCTTTGAAGTCATCACGCAGGGGCACCACTGATTTGGTGGTCTCTAAGCCTATGGTTATGACCTTATCCACAAAGGAAACCTTCGTCCGACCAGATGTGGAGGAAGGAGCAACCCTCTAGACTCCCGCGGGGCTGGAACCACAATTGAAGCCCCGACCAACCGCATGACTCTCGGGAGTCTGTATTTCTCGAAGAGCGGAGGAGTCTTGTGGGCACCAAACACTCCTCGCACGTGCATCTCCATCCAAGAAGTAAAATAGTGCATCGGGAAGTTGGCAGGCTGTACCCCAGGCTCACTAGCGTCCACCGCTACGCTAAGTCCATTGTAAAGGTAAGCCAATCCGGCGATCCCTACCGATAACTGCAAACTGGCCACCATTCGATGCGCCGGGTAAAAGACGGAGGGCCGCATGAGGCGTGGGTGCATGGGGAGCGCGAAGCTGCATAACTATAAACCCAAGAACCCTATGAAAAAAGTCTCCTCGTCCATGCCAGGAACGGCGATCTCTGAGAAAGGGACGCTGGCAGTGCTGGGGAGATAAAAATTCCGCTGGTCATTTTCCAATGTAGGTCGGCGGTCCAAGCCGAAACCAAAAGGGTCAACAAGCTGAGCGAACTTCTCGCTCTGCTCTGATAAGAACTCCGAGCGAATAAAACGAGCAATGAAATCGGCGAAACTGACGCCCCGGTCGCCCGATTCCAAATGGAGTTCCTCATAGATCTCCAACACCTTCACCAAGCCCGGATGCTGATGCTGAATGGCGTTCTCCGGAGTTAAGTCAAACACGAGCTGCTTAGTGGCAAAGACGTACTCGTTAGGAGGAAGCAGCTCCTCGTAGTGCTCCCCCCTCATTGGTAGACCTGAAATCTCAGCAAATTCCTCCAAAGAGATGGAGACTTCCCTATCCGCTATTAGGAAGGTGTGGGTGGGGATGTTCCATTGTTCAATAAAGGCCTTCATCCACCATGTTGGAGTAGAAGGATACTCGAAAAGCGAAACGTAGACGGCCGAGTATAAACCAATCGTCGTCAGGTGACCCCTTTTCGCCGCTAAGATGTAGCGGGCCCATTGCAAATAGCCGGCAAGCGGTCGCGGGATCAGTCCAATATTATAAGCCTGTCCCCAAGGGCGTGCTTCACCCTGACAGATTCGCCTCCCCAAGATGTCTATCGCCGGCGGCGGCTGCACTGGGATGACACCAATGGCAGGCTGGAGGAGATCGTCAGAATTCCAATTTTTAACCTCCACGGCATACTTCACCGGGGGCTCGTCCGCATAAGGGATCGTAACTACGGGCTCAGAGGGCGAGGCGGAGCTGAAGCTGCGACGGCCTTGGATGATTTGGCTGTACCACCTTCCCCACAGGTGGAGTTTCTTGCACTCAGGGTCATGATCTTTAATCAAGGCGAACGCCACCCGGTCCACTGGCGAATGGGGGAACCCTCCCTCCGAGCGAACAAAAGGGAAAGACAAATCTTCAGACATGTTTCCTGTAGAAAAAGCAAGAAAATAATAACCGTTAGTGTTCCAATGCTTCACATTTTAAAGTCCTACATCACACTGCAATGCAGTGGGTAGGGGACCAAAGGGGGACCCACGAAATCTAGATGACGGCGCATCATTTGATAAGACAGCCCCATCATTGGATGAGACTGTCAGTTAATGAAAAAGACCCCTAAGAGAATATCCTCATTGGGGGAAATACCTAGAGACAAGGAGAAAATCTCCTCTTTTAGAGAAAAGCTCTGTCACAGAGTGACATTTGTCAAACTCTGATCTCAAGGGAATAAAACTTCCTAAAAAAAGGGGGGCCTAGCTCTGTAATAGTAATGAAAACTATAACTCCTAAGGATTAAAAGAAAAATTTTGGGATCTTGAAGATCCATGAAAACTTTTAGGAGTTCTCCATTTGATCTATGAGCAAGGCTCTGTTCATGGGTTAAAACCCAGGAACAAGATCTCTGTAAATTTTTGAGAGCAAGGCTCTGTGGATGAAACCCCAAAGGGGTTTTCTTTAGATCAAAGATCTATAAGAGCAAGGCTCTGTTAATTAAATTTAATTTAAATTAATTTAAATTTTTACCTAGAGTGATTCTAAGTTCTGAACTTTAAAGTTCTTGGGAAGAAGCAAGAGCAAGGCTCTGAGAGTTCTTAAGCAAGAGCAAGGCTCTGAATCAAAGTTCTTGAAACGGTAAAGAAATTAAAGGACCAAGGGTCCCATTTATAGGCGCCTGCGCCTCTTCACCTGACCTCCATGATCCAACGGTCGGGATCTTGCCACCGCTGCACTCACGTGCGCGCCACGTGAGCGCAACGGTGGGGGGGCATTTGTTCCCCCAATCAGAGCAAGGCTCTGTTTGAATTTCAAAAATTCAAATTTTGATGCAACGCTTCGGATCCCGTGCGCTGCGCGTAACGCGCCACGTGTCAGAAGTTGACACGGCAGCACAACGCCCAAGGCAGTGCGTCCAATCAGAGCAAGGCTCTTTAAAAAACATAAGCAACACTCAACTGCGCAAGCGCACCGTTAAGCGACACGTGTCTGCGCAGTTGCGCAAGCACAACTGCGCAAGCGCACCGCTGCGCGATACGTGTCTGCGCAGTTGCGCACACACGACTGCGCAAGCGCACCGCTGCGCGACACGAGTCTGCGCAGTTTCGCAAGCGCTTCACTGCGCGACACGTGTCTGCGCAGTTGCGCAAGCGCTGTTGCGCAAGCGCTTCACAGCGCGACACGTGTCACTCACTGGGGGAGTTGCGTAAAATAGAATAAATCTTGTTAAAACAAGAAGATTTTCTTATATAAGGTAGGGGCCTTTGGATCAAAGATCCAACAGTGGGAAAATTCCCCAAATCACTCAGAAAAAGATTTATGTAACAAATTTAAATAATTTATGAGCACTATAAAAAGGACCCCAGACCTCATTTCAAAGACATCAAGATCTTGCTAAAAAAATGAAAGAGGAGAGAAAGAGAACTCTTGAGAATTCTGGAAGAACACAAAAAAAAGGTAAAACCTTTAAAAGAGAAAATTCTCTTGGGAACAGATCATTGATCTAAGAACAAGATCATGGATCTTCAATAAATAAATAAATGTGTAAATAAAATAAAAAGAAGTAGTGCCTTGCACATGTTATGAACCCTTGGTTCTCTGAAATAAGGAAAAACAAGAAAAGAAGAAAAAACTTATTTTTCTTTAGATCAAAGGATTAAAAAGTGCTCTGCACTTTTGTTTTCTTGAAGATTCTCAGTGCAATGCATTGCTTGAAGGGCCAGACCCAAATTAAACTGCAGAGCAATAAAAGGGAAGGCCCAAATGAAATTGATGCTCTGCATCATTTTATAGAGAGCAGAGCCCAAACAAAATAGATGCTCTGCATCATTTATAAAAGGGCATAGCCCAAACAAAACAAAAATAATGCAGTGCATTATTTAAAAAGGGGCAAAGCCCTAACTCAGGTCTAATAGGCCAAACACAAATAGAAATGTTGAACATCTAACTGGACTTAGCCCAGTCATGGCCATAAGTCCTCAAATTAAATTGACTGAGCACGGTTGCTCCCTAAATCAACTTATATCCGGCTCGAGGGTACATCTCCGAACTCCTCTGACACATGCCATTGTAATCATTCAACGTCGTCAGAGAGATGACGGGTCCCGACGACCTCACGCATCAATGTTGGATTGTGGGGTCCTTAAACTCGTGGACCGAAACGTCCCTAAACTAATATTGGACCGAAACGTCCCTAAACTAATATTGGACCGCAATGTCCCTAAACTAATGTTAGACTGCGTGGTCCTTAAACTCGTAGACCGAAACGTCCTTAAATTAATATTGGACCGAGACGTCCCTAAACGAATATTGGACCGAGACGTCCCTAAACTAATATCGGACCGAGACGTCCCTAAACTAATAACAGACCACCACGTCCTTAAACTGGAACATGGACCACCACGTCCCTAAACTGGAACAATAGAGCCTCCAAATGCTCTTTTGCTGGATCTAAACGGTCCCGTTTAAGTCGATCTTAGCCCCAAATACGGCTAACGTATCCTTAGACATTTAAATGAATCATAAAACTCCAAATCAACTTTGGTTCAAGGGTACATCTCTGAACTCCTCTGACGCCTGTCGTTGTAATCCTTCAACGACGTCAGAGAGGTGACGAGTCCTGACGACCATATATTAAATGAATCACTACGTTAAGTTGATCTTAGTCTAAAAACAGGACTAACGAACGTTTAAGTTGATCTTAGCCGCAACGCGACTAATGCATCCTTAAACTAAAAACACCAAACCCAAATCTAAGTAAATACGGATTTGGACTAATCCACGTCCTACGGGCGACGACATTACTCAGTCTCCGTATACAATCCACGGGCAACCACAAACAAAACAAACACCCACGACACGAAGTGAAATTCTGGAGAAGGAGAAAGTTGTTACCGCAACGCGGTAGCGTAATTAACTGCAGGCGCTTGCGCCTGCAGGGAAGAGCGTCCCCACAATCAAAAACCCCTCACCCTGAGGGGGAATCTGACGAAGTCTGCTACATCGGCCGTATCCGTTTAAACCTCCGACACACGGTGCCATAAATCAACTTGGCATCTTCGGAGAGTTAGACGGATAAAACCAAATAGCATCTGCCCCGAATCTCTGGCAAGACGCAAAGTCTAGGCCGCCGTTCGGAGGGGAACAGCCCTTATTTTACTAAAAAAACCCGATTCGTCTTATTTCAAAAGGCAAACTGTAGGATTTTTTTATATCAATGCAGATGCGTCACTATTGCGTTTATTTGTCGATTTCTGCATCTTCTTGTTATTCGCATCGCATTGCATGTGCAAATGGTTATTGTTATATTAAACTCATACTGTTAGGACACCAGCACCATTATCGATGATGCATATGTTCCACGTACACCTGCTTGCCGGCTCACACACATCATCATCGATAATTACCATGTCACTACACTGTAGTACTGTTGCATTCAGGATATGATCCCTTGCATGGCATACTTGTGTACATACCCATTGTACACCCATACTTACATACATAAGTATTTGCACATATATAGATGATTCTGGCTTGATTAGAGATTTGTGAACCGCAAGATACTCTTTAAAACTGATTCATTTTAAAAGAGCGGTTTCCTTCAATATGTGCATATTACTATTCCATATTGCATGATATACCGATATGCTTACATTTCTTTTACATGTCGCATACATCATGCTTTTGATTATACGCATTGAGATATGTTGTTTCCATGATATTTCTGGATTTGGGAACCGTGGATATTTCAAAAGAGAGTATATAATTGTTTAAAAAACCCGGTTACCCTTGATATGATATTTCAGTGCGTCCACCATGTGTTTTCTCGGTGCTGAGAGCGACATGTGAAACCCGATTCGAGGAGGCGGATGAGGCCGATTGCGGGTACATGGTGGACCCGGTATGGTACCCTGGGGCAAGAAAGGGATGCTGTGTATACAGACGGTGAGCCTGGCAGAGGGAGTACTACCTATCGGTGATAGTATTTGGGCTCGGCGGATATCCGGAGGATACCGACCGTAGTCGAGAGATGATATGGGCCGATCCGCACTGACGGAGCCCCATATATGAGGATTTACGTGCCAATGATAGGCACAGGTTTCATGATGTTTTCGAGTGTCGATGCTTGACACTCAGGTTCCATGATTTTGATATGTTGCGAGCGACACATGTTGATTTACATCCTTATACTTCCATGCATATGTTTATGATATTTACATGTATGATGCTTATTATCATTGGGTGACACGTAGACGATTTCCACATACATATATTGACATTGATGACATTGATCACATAGTTGGATGACATCCACATACTCATAGACTTCCTGATATAGTCGACAATGATTACATTGATCATACCTCATATTTATGATATATTGCCACCTTATCTTGCTTCAGACTTATTCATTTGAGGTTTATATATATATTGATCGTATTG
Organism: Agapanthus africanus; assembly: GCA_030015575.1. Classification (NCBI taxonomy): domain Eukaryota; kingdom Viridiplantae; phylum Streptophyta; class Magnoliopsida; order Asparagales; family Amaryllidaceae; genus Agapanthus; species Agapanthus africanus. The sequence continues at coordinate 343,621,093 of JASDDO010000012.1, forward strand.
ACCTAGGATTGTGTCATACATACGATTTTTGCTCTGTGATGTTTTCTATTCACGAGTTGGCAACTCACCCCCGTTGTGCCACAGTTCTTGCAGGTTTTGCCGTACAGGTTCCATTGCGGCTTTTCTGGTACATTGCTTCCTTTCTGGGTGATTGCCTTGGTAGGTGGGTTCACTCGCATCATGACCACCCTTATATATTATATTGCTTGTGTGGTTGTGACCGTCGATTGACGAAGAGCTAGCTCCCGCTTGGGGATGCCTATCATCATTGTGTATATATTATTCTTGTTGTACCCCGTTCGGGGCCATTATTTACAAAGGAAACTCTGCCGAAATTTTTAGAAAAGAATATAAATTTTTAAAATGTGTATTCGGTTACTTATTTAAAAATCTTGTTTTTAAAACATGTTTCTTTACTTCTTAAAACTATTTTTCCTTCATTTATAATTTAAAATGGTTTTAGATTTCTGGGCTTTTGGCTTATTTGAATTAGATGGGGTCCTATAGACTTCATAAGATTCAAGTGCCAGTTACGGGTTATTTCGGGTCGTGACAAAGTTGGTATCAGAGCGCTAGGTTAACCTTGGTTCGAGTCTAAGTTTGACTATGTGGAGCCCTAGAGGCCATTACTGTACATACGATGTATATTGTAGTGGATGCTAGGACATATATAGGGAGGACTTTCTTGCTCAACATGATAGTATGCTATCTGGTTGTACTTTATCTTAACATGTATACTGATTGTCTTTGTATTACATGTTGATAAAGCCCACAAGATATGTACTCGACTACTGGGACTATGATGAGATCATACTAGTGGGGCCACGGTAGTCGACGAGTACATCCTATAACAGTTCCTAGTCGAGGGTGTATCGAGACAGGGCATCGATACACCAGAGTAGACTAGCGTATACGCATCTTGACCCATATGATGGGCGATGGATGATCCTTATCCATCGGTGTTTGACATCAAGGATGGTGTACGGGTGCTCAGTAGAGACTGGGTACACTGGACGGACTCGCCGAGAACTCCCAAATGGTATTATACCTCATGTCAGATGGCAGTTCTCCGGTGACACTGGTATAGAGTAGTCTGTTGACCCGAGATCGTCTTAGAGTCTTGTGTGATTCCCACTGTGCTTTGATTTCCATCATACCATGTCCAAGAGGGCATGCAAGAAGGTGGTTTTTGGGTACAGCCCCGAATCACATTGAGGTAATGAGCAATAGGAGGGGATTCGTCTCTCCCGGTATAGGGAGTTGATGTTGTGCTGTGTTCGATTGGCTATAACTGGAAATCCCTGGCCAGGGTTGCTGAGATTTACTGGTAAGTGTTATCAATAGTTTCTCGAACTGTTATAGACCTCATATCGACACGACTTATCAAGCTACTGGGGTCTGACGTTTACCACCCCTAGGCGAGATATGCGACATATCAGACGACGAGACCGGACTGTACGGGAGTGTTACTGATTGGATTCGCAGGAGAATGTACAGGCTTGCTTGTTGATCTTCTGATCGCTCAATACCTGGGTGGCTGTTACGTTTAGCTGACCGCTCGCAGCTTGTGGGTGTTTGATATGATCATCACCTACTACCGGCGTATTGACGATACTTTAGAGTCCTACACAGAGAGGTTTCTTGACTCAGGCAAAATGTAGTAGGGGAACATATGTGATATGTGCAGGACCGAGGATAATGCGATATGAGATACCGTATTCTAGGGTTAGGAGACCCGGTCTCGACTCCTCGAGATGTCCTCCCACTGGACCGTAGAACCCGGTTACTTGTGCTCCCGTACTTGGGTCTATCCTAATGCGGAAAAGTAAATAATATACAACGGTGACATCATCCTCAACCCAAAAGTGCCCCAAATAAAAGAATATTACATACATTGAATTTTACATGAATGAAAATGAAAAAACTCTCATCTCACATAAAACCCCCGGCTATTCAAATCATGAAGATCCAATATAACGTATCATAGTAACACATAACATCACATGTCATCAACGTAAGTAAACATGCGTATCCCAATTGTCGTTGACATATAGCACCACAACCGGCGATACACCACATATTACACTTATGGTCGTAGAAAAGAAAATGAAAAACTACAACAATTGGAATCGTTACTGCCCTTAGACATCATAAACCCGGGATATCACATATCCAAGATTTCATGCCTAACAATGTAAATCTCGCATTTAGGTCTCACCCATGAAAACATCTTTTCAAAATAAGTCGGATAATTCAACAAGATTTTTGATTACACCCGAGACCGAAATATTAGATTTACACGCAACATATAAATTTGTAGATTCCAATTATTGTATCACATTCTCATAAACTAGGCATTGTTAAAACGTTCGATCGAACGATCAATCATCCAAAGAATTCTCAGATAGCTCAACACTTGAGCAGTTTTAAAATATACCAGAGACTACTACAAGCACATACGGGCCAGCACAAGAAGGCACAGTCCAAGCCTCACTAACGGCGCCGCGGAACCGCCGCAAAATGACCATTTTGGCCGCGGTTCCGCGGTCGTTTAGTCGAGTTAGGGCTTCGTTCTTCTTGTGGGCCCATACAATACCCTGCATGATTTACTGAGTATTTTTAATGTGAAAAAATCCAACTTTTTGAAAAATTTCCAGTGAGGACCCTTCGGGCGTCGTGTTTCGTTCGTTCGAGGTTTTTAACGTCGTCAAGGTTACTCTAAAGCTTTAGCTTGGCTCTGACACCACTGTAGGGTTGCGTAGCATGACCACAAAGTTTGGGAAGGCATATACCATGCCATTTTACAAAAAATTGGGGTGCTATGAAACCCTAACCAAGATCTTAACTAGAGAATTAGGGTAAACTTTGCATGTAAACAACTTTACATCTAAGTGATAGGGATTACAACCTTTGTAGTCCGTTCCTTCACTTCATAAGCTCCGAGTAGTGGTCCCTTCACTGCGATCCATGAACTCCTAAACTCTTGAGAGGCTCCACAAGATGTATGATGCATCCTTGCTTGAAATCTTCAAAGTCTACGATGATCTACGTCGAGAAAACACGGACTCAAGCTCTCTCTTCACTAATATGGAATTAGTGAAGCTAACACACTAATCTATATGGCTAGTATAGAAGAGGATGATGAAGTAGGAATTTTGCTCACTTTAGAAATTTATTTCTCACTATTTTTCATCACATAAATAAATCAAGAGAGCAAGAATATCAAATGAAGAAGAAGAAGAAGCTCAAGTGAGAATGAAAATTGTGATAAGGTTAGAAATCCAACCTAGGGTTAGTATCATGGCTTTAACCATTGTAGAGAATAAACCATGATTAGATGTTAGGGTTGGGTTAATAAATATCTTAGAAAATATCAAGAGAGTGGACTTGGTCAACATAGAAAATATCTTAAGATATTTATCCACAACTTTGAATTTCCAAAATAAATATAATTCCAACCATAATAACAAACCATGATGTAATTCTCATAAACCCTAGTTCCATGTATAACCTAGCATGTCACAATATTATATATCACATATATAATATTTAATGTAACAAAAGAAAACAATATAATAAACATATATCACATATATGTTAAATGTATCATAAGTGAGGAAATGAAAATACTTAAGTGAGCATATAATATATATATCATTTCATCGAATCAACACTTGATCCGATAACCCGGCTATATCACATATAACTGGACGATATCACATATCCCGAGAATAGAATACGGTATCATATACGCTATCAATCTCGATCCCGCACATATCACATATGTGCTCCTACTCCGTTTTTCCTGAGCCAGGAAACCTCTGTGTAGGACTCTAAAGACTCGTCAATACTCCGGTAGTAGGTGATGATCATATCAAACACCCACAAGCTGCAAGCGGTCAGCTAAACGTAACAGCCACCCGGGTATTGAGCGACCAGAAGATCAACAAGCAAGCCTTTACATACTCCTACGAATCCAATCAGTAACACTACCGTACAGTCCGGTCTCTTCGTCTGATATGTCGCATATCCAGTCTAGGGGTGGTAAACGTCAGACCTCAGTAACCGATTAGTCGTGTCGATGTGAGGCTCATAATGGGTCGAGAATCTACTGATAACACTTACCAGTAGATCTTCATATCAGCCCTGGCCAGGGACTTCCAGTTATAGCCAATCAAACACAGCACAACATCAACCCCCAATACTGGGAGAGACAAAACCCCTCATATTGCTCATTGCCTCCATGTGATTCGGGACTGTACCCAAAAGCCACCGATTTGCACGTTCTCTTGAACGTGGTAAGGTTGAAATCAAAGCACAGTGGGAATCACACAAGACTCTATGACGATCTCGGGTCTACAGATTTACCTGTACCAGTGTCCCCGGAGAACTGCTATCTGACGATAGGTATAATACCATCTAGGAGTTCTCGACGAGTCCGTTCAGTGTACCCAGTCTCCACTGAACACCCGTATACCATCTTTGATGTCAAACCCCAATGGATGTGGGATCATCCATCGCCCATCATATGGGTCAAGATGCATATACGCTAGTCTACTCTGGAGTATCGATGACCTGTCTCAATACACCATCGACTAGGAACAATTATAGGATGTACTCGTGGACTGCCTTTGCCCCAGTAGTATGATCTGCATCATAGTCCTAGTAGTCAAGTACATATCCTAAGGGCTTTATCAACATGTGAGAGCTAGACATTGTTCCGATACAAGTCTACACGTTAAGACAAAGTGAAACCAGATAGCATACTATCATGTCGAGCAAGAAAGACCTCTCTCTATATATCCAAGCATCCACTATAATATACATCATATGTACAACAATGGCATCTAGGGCATATACATAACTAACAGTTGCTTCGGTTTTGAAGCGGGAGCCCGTATAAAGAATCCTCGACGTGGAGCCACTTCGACGAGCGAGATCGGAGAGCGAACTTCGTTGGGGCAGCCGCAACTAGCAAGGGACAGAGATTGAAGACCGAAGGACACGGATCGATCGGTATAATCTCTTTAACCACTTTACAGTTAACTAGTATAGGGTTAATGGCACGATCCGGGTTTTAGGGTTACGTTAGCGCCAGTTTGAAAAGTTTTTATTCCGCATTTGGCCTCGGATTGACGGCCGGGGCGCTGCCGTAGCCTTACACTCCAGTCGAGGGTATGACTCCATTTGGATGATTGTAGATCGGTTGACGAAAGCGGCTCACTTCCTCCCTATGAAGACTACTTTCGGATTTGCTCAGTATTCTCAACTGTACATTGATGAGATTGTACGGTTGCACGGCGTTCCGACATGCATTGTATTCGACAGAGGCTCCCAGTTGATTAGTCTAAAATATTGAAAATTTGAATGAACATTTTCCCTACCGTTGTTAAGTACTAAAAGGTATTTATTGTAAATATAGGACATATGATGGTTTATTTGTAAAAAGTTTAATATCATATGTTTCTACATTAAATTAATATAATTAGGAAAAATATATGTATATAATATTTAAATGAAATATTAGTAATTAAATATGCATATCATATCAAATATTTCTAATCTATATTCTTAAGATTTAATATCATATAAAATGGTTAGAATAATATCTCAAAAATACCTAAGGCTACTAATACTTTGATTTGAGATATTGTGCAGATATTAGCTCAGGTCTGGAATCCAAGTAAGAGATCCGAGTCAAATTGAGATATCGACTCCGAATCTGCCAAAATTTAGAAGAAATCGAGAGAGCTAGCAACAGTAGAGACTCGGAGTATTATTTTCAGGATCTAGACATTAAGAGGATCTCCACATGTCAATACAAAAGACCAGAAGAAATTCCAAAACCTGATTCCACCAAGTTGCGGCTGAACCGCGGCCAAATAGGGGGAAATGCGGCGGATCCACATAGTAGCCGTCGGATGTGATATTTTGCGGCTTGGATCGTAACCGCATATACTCTCAGATCGAATCTAGGGTTTCTGGTTTTAGGGATTATCTAAGGGACCGAGAGCTGCACATTCAAAATCATCACCGAAGAGATCAAGAGATCCAAGAGATCCACGTATCCGAGTAATCACCATCTATTCATCCAGCTCCTAAAAGAGGGAGATCTAGAGAAAACAAGGGTTATTGTAATCTACTTTCTAAGGAGCAAAATTGTAAATACAATAGTTGATTATAGGTTGATCACTCGGATACGTGGATCTCTTGGATCTCTTGGATCTCTTGATGTCTTCGGTGATGATTTTGAATGTGCAGCTCTCGGTTCCTTATATAATCCCTAAAACCAGAAACCCAAGATTCCATCTGAGAGTATATGCTATTACAATCCAAGACACAAAATATCACATCCGACGGCTACCAATGAGCGGTGGATCCGCCGCGTTTCCCCCAATTTGGCCGCGGTTCAGCCACAACTTGGTGGAATCAGGTTTTGGGATTTCTTTTGGTCTCTTGTATTGACATGTAGAGATCCTCTTGATATCTAGATTCTGAAAATAATATTCCGAGTCTCTGCTGTTTCTAGATCTCTCGATTTGCTTCTAAATTTTGGCAGATTCGGTTTCGATATCCCGATTTGACTCGGATCTCTTACTTGGATTCCAGACCTGAGCTAATATATGCACAATATCTCAAATCAAAGTATTAGTAGCCTTTGGTATTTTTGAGATATTATTCTAACCATTTTATATGATATTAAATCTTAAGAATATAGATTAGAAATATTTGATATGATATGCATATTTTAATTACTATTATTTAATTTAAATATTATATGCATATATTTTCCCTAATTATATTAATTTAATGTAGAAACATATGATAATAAACTTTTTACAAATAAACCCTCATATGTTCTATATTTACAATAAACACCTTTTACTACTTAACAACAGTTGGGAAAATGTTCATTCAAATGTGCAATATTTTAGACTAATCAACTGGGTGCCTCAGTCGGATACAATGCATTTCAGAACGCCGTACAATCGCACAATCTCATCAATGTACAGCTGAGAATACTGAGCAAATCCGAAAGTGGTCTTCACTGGGAGGAAGTGAGCCGCTTTCGTCAACCGATCTATAATCACCCAAATGGAGTCATACCCTCGACTGGACCTAGGTAGACCCACAACAAAATCCATGGAGAACTGCTCCTATTTCCACTCCGGAATAGGTAAAGGCTGTAACTCTCCCGCCAGCCTCTGATGCTCGGCCTTGACTTGCTGGAAAGTAAGGCATTTCGAAACGAAATCCGAAACATCACTCTTCATCCTTTCCCTCCAGTAAATATCTCTCAAATCACGATACATCTTGGTGGAACCCGGATGAACGCTGTATGCTGAATGATGAGCCTCCTCTAGGATCTCACGTCTCAGTCCCTTAGAATCTGGTACACATAGACGAGTTCCAGATCGTAACACTCCCTGGCCATCAATCACAAACTCCGAATATCTTACCTGCAGAACATGCTCCATAATCTCAAACAAACGAGCATCCTCGGACTGTTCCTCTTGGATGCGATCGAGTAGAACTGAATGGGCGTGGACATGAGCAAGCTGCCCTTCGGTGGAAGTGAACTCTAACTGTACTCTGCTGTCGCATAAGATCTACCAATCTTTAGAAGACTGTCTCTGAGCCGCGATTAAATGGAACAAGCTACATCTGGGCCTACGACTCAATGCATTAGCTACCACATTCGCCTTGCCCGGATGATAAAGGATCTCACAAGCATAGTCCTTTACAAGCTCCATCCAACGGCGCTGCCTCAGATTCAGATCCTGCTGCTGGAAGATATACTTTAAGCTTTTGTGGTCCGTAAAGATCTGACACGACTCGCCATACAAGTAATGTCACCAAATCTTGAGCGCAAAGACCACTGCGAAGATCTCTATATCGTGAGTGGGATAGTTCCGCTCGTGCTTCTTCAACTGATAAGAAGCATAAGAGATAACTCTGGCATGCTGCATCAACACACAACCTAGACCCACTCGAGAAGCATTACAATAAACAACATAGCCGCTTGATCCTGAAGGCAAAGATAGAACTGGTGCAGTCATCAAACGAGTCTTCAACTGCTGGAAACTCTGCTCACATGCCTCAGTCTAAAGATAAGGAACTCCCTTCCTGGTCAGTCCGGTCAACGGTGCAGCGATACTAGAGAAATCCGGCACGAAACGGCGGTAATAACCGGCTAAGCCCAAGAAACTGCGGACTCCAGTCACGGAAACTGGTCTGGGCCAATGTTGTACGGCCTCGATCTTCTTCGGGTCCACACGTATACCATGTCTCGTAATCACATGACCTAAGAAATCAACACTTTCAAGCCAGAAAGCACACTACGAGAATTTAGTAAACAGCTGGTGCTCTCTCAATGTCTGCAAAGTAATCCACAAGTGCTACTCATGCTCCTCTCGACTCCTGGAGTAGACAAGAATGCTGTCAATGAATACAATAATAAACTAGTCGAGAAACGGCCTGAAGATCCAGTTCGTCAAGTCCATGAATGCTGCCGGGGCATTGGTAAGCCCGAACGACATCACCAAGAACTAGTAATGCCCGTAGTGCATCCGAAAAGTATTCTTCGGAATGTTGTCATTCCGGACCCGCAACTAATGATAACTTGACCGCAAATCAATCTTTGAAAAGTATCCCGCTCCATGGAGATGATCGAATAAATCATCAATACGAGGTAAAGGATACCTATTCCGCACCATCACTAGGTTCAATTGACGATAGTCGATACACAATCTCATACTATCGTCCCTCTTCTTAACGAACAAGAAAGGAGCTCCTCAAGGAGACACACTCGGACGAATAAGTCCCTTGTCAAGCAAATATTGCAATTGATCCTTAAGCTCTTTAAGCTCCGCCGGGGCCATTCAATAAGGCTGTATAGAAATAGGCCTTGTGCCGGGGATCAAGTCGATGCAAAACTCAACATCGTGCTCTGGCGGCAATCCAGGTAACTCGTCAGGAAATGCATCGGGGAACTCTCTCACAATCGGAACCTGATCCAACGGATCCGCTGTGGCTCCAGTATCACGAATATAAGCTAAGAATCCCCGACTTCCTTTCCTCAAGAGTCGACTAGCGCAAAGGGCAGAAATCAAACTGTGAGGGGTGGCACTGCAGTCCCCCTGCACAACAAGAATTGACTCTCCCAGAAAACAAAACCTGACCGCCTTCTCACGACAATCCACGGACGTACAGAAAGTAGCTAACCAGTCTATGCCGAGGAGAACGTCGAAGTCTAACATATCAAGAAGGATCAAATCGACGAAAGAATCTCTATCCCCAATACGAATGGTACACGACCGAAACACATGTCGAGTAACAAAAGACTCTCCTATGGGAGTAATCACAACGAGCGGCCGATCTAACAAAGATGAATCTTGGCCCAACCTCGGTACGAAGTGTGTGGACACATAAGAGTCCGTAGATCCGGGGTTGAACAACATGCGTGATAGAAAGAACATACTGAAAGAGTACCTATCACAACTACATTCGATGCCTGTGCACCCTGAGGAGTCAAAGAAAAAAATCGGGCATTTCCTCTGCCTCTGCTAACTCATCCCCTCTGAACATGACCGCCACGAACACGGCCTCTCTGAGCTTCGGTCTGGCGTGATGTAACGAAGGGCGTAGGAGGCAATGCCCTCAGAGGACCTGTGGAACTGCTGCCTCGTCCTGGCGTCTCTCAGTACAATCCCTAATGCGGTGATACAGACTCCCACACCGAAAACATCTTTGCGACGGCTGCTGACCCTTTAGGTAAGATCTATATAACTGGCCCCATCTCAAGCCTCTGCTACCACCACGGCCTAGAAAGAATCCGCAGCGGCCTCTGCCAAAATGCCCGGGAGCTAATACACTAGTACAAATCCACTTCGGTCCCGGAACAGCCGTAGTCTCGGCAATATGCTCCTTCACTAGTATGGCTGCATCCATCACTGCTGCATAGGTGTCAAAGTGCTGGGCGCTAATAGAGAGGAACAACTGTGTATCAAGACCTCACACGAATCTCTTGACGCGCTTCTTTTCAGTGTTCACCAAATAAGGAGCATATATGGATAGCTGGGTAATCTGAATATCGTACTCGGCCACTGTCATACCGGGAGTCTTGTGCAAGGACTCAAAACTGCGAGCTCGGGCATCTCTGATGCTCTGTAAAAGGAAACGAGCAAGAAAAACCATCGTGAACTCATCCCACGTCATAGGAGGAAGACCTGCCGCTCGGCCTCTCTCAATAGACTCGCACTAAGTCTAGGCAAGACCCTCCAGACGAAAACTAGTAAGCTCCACCGATCTCGCATCGGAACATCTTAGGGAACGACAAATCCGGGCCATCCTGTCAAGGAACGACTGTGGGTCCTCTGCTGCTTCTGTGCCAGTGAAAACCAGGGGCTTCAACCTCATAAACTCCATAGTGATACGACAGTAGTCTCGGTAGCGGTAGGTACAACTGTCTGAGCAGTAGTTATAATCATGGCCCCCATAGTAGGTAGAACATCATCTGATCACCGTGCTCAGCTGGTCTCAACCAAAGAACCAACCATTTGACGCAAGTCCTGAGTACTCGCCCACAGCCTAGCAATTCGGCCTGGAGAAGGTGGATCAATCTTCTCCTGAGGGGTAGGCGTACCGCCTTGGTCGGCCCTCGTCTCAGACGAGCCCGCCCTGACCTCATCTCTAGCGGTAGCCCTCTGGGCCCTCGTAGTCTTTGGCAGCATAGTGGCTGGAACAAGAAACAGGATTCGATAAGAACATTGCAAATGAAACAAAAGGACACATGGAATCAAGTAAGGAATTACAAGAAAATATATCCTAAGGTCATTTAGGCGGAGTATCGTGTCATAACTATGCCGCGGAACATACACACGCTACGTCATTCTACTTGAGTCACCTACTCCATCATACCAAGGGTCATCCTACACTCTGAAAAGTAAAACCTAATGCTCTGATACCAATTTTGTCACGACCCAATTTAGGAACGCAACCAGCACTTAAATCACGCAACGTTCAAAGGCGTAACGTAATTCAAGTAAGACAAAACCCAGAAATCTAAACCATGAGATGAAGTAGAATGGTAAAACATTTGTTTCAAAATATCAACCTTTTTAAAATCTCAAGTTGTTACTAAAACTTTCGACAACATTTCCTTTGTAAAAACTGATCGGAAAACGGATACAAAACAATAGTATATAAAAACATCCCCTTTTGGGAGCAATCTCACGCCTAAAGGCGGAACACAACCAGAATAGTTATACGATGCCCAAGGCGAAGAAATAAGCGAATAAGAAAGAAAACAACATCGCAACAACTATATGAACAGAGCATGTCATAATAAGTCCTGAATGTGAAATAAAATAGCGATACCATTGATAAATTATCATAAAAACCGGTGTCAATCAACGACACTCAAATCCAAATATCTCAACGCCATCACTCTGATCGGCCCTCATATCCATCTCATTATATAACTCCGATCGGTATCCTCCGGATATCCACCGAGATTCTATACAATCACCGGTAGGTACTGCTCCCCTGCCGGGCTCATCGCCTTTCTATATGATCTTCTTGCCCCGGGGTACCATACCGGGCCCACCATATAACCGCAGACGGTTCCTTCTCACTCTTCAAATCGGGTATACTCATCACTCAGAACCGAGAAAACCCATGGTGGACATCAAATATCATATCAAGGGAAAACCGCAAATCTCATGAAACATCATATGAGAATATGGTACTAATAGCAATGTATGTATGATGCTGACATGATGTGTACTAGTACAATAACGAGAGTATAACTACCAATTAAGAATGTAATACAATGTAGTTATTCATGGCAATTCTATAATGTTCGTATCATAGCAATTACCAACGGTGTGTGTGGGCATTTGAATCAGTGCTCGTGCGACTTGAACCGTTTGTAATGGTGCAGTGTCCTACTGAGGATATGTCAATGCATAACAGGTAATGGGATGCACACTATGATACTCATGCACAATCACAAATGTATAAGCATTCAATATAGAGATTTGTAAATAGAATCTCTCCATCGGCGCTTAACGCCATACATGCGATTCCCCCGTAGATGTTAAATCTACTCACCGGAACGGTCTCGAGCTATAGGAATCCAACCGACTCCTTTCCCTTCCTAGCTACGTCCGAAGTCCCTCAAACGATCCTAGCATCGCACAAAACCATAACACGTGAGGCTAATAAAATCTTCGATAAAATACGGACATATACGCAAAAAGAAACGAATCAACTCCCACAAGCTACCATGTGTGAGCTTAGCGTGCTAAACGCGTGTTGCAACATCCAAGACTACCCCTAAGGCTACTAACCACACAAGACCCTAAACGAGAGTCAGATAAATCCGTATCGCACGTTATGAAAACACTTGAAATATGGTAAAACAGTCCCAGATTTTCCTATACAAGCAATTAGGGAAAGTTGCATATGCCATAAGCCTACATGTAGTTCCAGAGAACACTCGACCAAGAATCACACTCCAAGTCCCTAAACTGGCTGCAATTTGCGGCTAGATCCATTAAATCTATGGCCTGAAGTTGGAGGGGAGGGCTAAGGTGTTAAGGTTGTGTTCGAGGCCTCTAGACTAACTTCCAGTCATGGCAACTTCTCAAAAGGATATCTGGGTTGATAGCAGATTCGAACAGAAACCCTAAGCTTAAACAAATACGATATTTAACACTAAACCCCAAAACATTAAGGTAGTTTAGTGAAACTTGTTAACATAAATACTTTCCTTAGAGCCTAATTAAGAGTTTTAGATCATTACCTCACCAAAACTTGAAAGAAACCCTAGCCATGCAAGCTCCAAGATTCTCAAGAGAGGCTAAACATGCTTAATTGAGGGCTTAGTGTGGTTTTGTGGAAATTTAGGCTCAAGGTTGTGGTGGAAGATTTTTCAAGAGAAGGATTTTGGTGGAAGATAGAGGAAGAGGGAATGAGAGAGAGTTGAGGATTGAGAGAGAGATGAGGGGATATGTATGACTCTTGGGAGCCATGCCCACTCTCTCTCTTCATTAAATGTCCCCCTTACCCCCTTGTCTCCCCATGCCTTCATTCTTTATCTATTAAATAAAAAACCTTTTTATTACTTAAATTATATACATATCTTAATAATATTGTTAGTGTGCCATGGCTTGCAAAACATGTTTAGATTAGCATGCACATGTGTGTGCATAAATATAACAAGTACATAAAAATTAAATAAAATATTAATTAAATAAATAAAATAGGTGAAAAATAATTATTAATTAAGCTTGTCAAAAACCCACGTTATATTTCTTAATTAACTCTTATCGTGTTTTCAAGGTGTTACATGTGCGGATGCAAAACATATATAGTGTCTATCAATATATCATATATATAAGTAGCATTCGTCTCATGCAGTTATATGATCACATCATATCACAGAACAGAACAGCAGAAGCAGGTATATGAAATATAGGAAATACTAGGAGGTCCGTGTTTTACATTAAGCCAGTAACGAAAAACACGGATTCCATGGTAGTGATGAATAGCCAAGCCCATACCCCTAGACCCCTACAAGAGCGACAAGCAACCCTGCCAATTCTAGAATTAGGTGACCGGTCTCAACTCCTCGAGAGGGCCTCCCACTGGACTCTAGAACCCGGTTACTTGTGCTCTCCGCCTTGGGTCAATCCTAATGCGGTAAAGTAAATAATATACATCGAATGGAGACAACAAACTCAACCCGGAAGTGTCCCAATAAAAGAATATTAAAAGTATGTCTTAGCACCTCAACTAGGTTTATACAAACATCATGTATGCAATTTTAAAAAAATTAGAGTGCTAAGCTATACTAACCTAGAATCTAACTAAAGTATTAGGATTTTCTAAGCATGAAAGCAAGTTCTATAACTAATTGAAGAGGGTTACAACCTTTGTAGACCAAGTCCTTCACTTCTAAAACTCCAAGTAGTAGTTCTTAGAACTCTTCTTGGCTCCACTTTAAGAAAGGATCGAGCTTGCTTCGTGTCTTCGAGGTTGAAGCTGATCCACCTTGAAGTCTCTCTCACTCAAGCTCACTCTTCCCTAATCAAATTATTAGTGAAGCAAACAACCTATACTAAAGCGCTAGAAAAGTGTAGGTTGATGAAGTAGGATTTTTGCTCACAATATTTTCTTCTTTTTATTTTTCTTTTTAACCTCAAGAAAATTCTAGAGAGAAAGTGAAGAAGAAGATGGGGGATGAACTTAGATGGAGAGAGAGAGACATGAGGTGAAGTGATGAGATAGTGGGAAATATTTATGAATAAAAACAATGAAATGGTGGTGAGTCATGGCTTCTCAAAGCTTCCATAAGTATCTTGAATAAATGACTCATTTACCATTTTCTTTAATTCATAAATAAATCCTTTATCCACTCATCTCATATTTCATGTGATTCTCATACATCCTAGTTCTATGTATCATCAACCATGATACAATAAATAAAACATATAATTATATATATATATATTATGTATAAAGAGAAGAAAAACCTTACTGAGCTAATATTAGTTAATATATATATATATATATATATATCAAATATATAAAATTATTAAATCAACACTTGATTCAATAATCTGGTTATATCTTATATAACCGACTAATATTATATATATGTATATCATATTATCAAATCAACACTTGATTCAATAGCCTAGTTATATCACATATAACCGACAACATTCAATATTCAATATCAAAACAACACTTGATTTAATAATCCGGTCATAGCATATATAACCGGCCAATATCAAATTATATATACATATAACAACTCATTGAATCAACACTTGATTCAATAATCCGGTTATATCACATATGACCTAACCGATATCAAATATCGCGACATCAGAATACGGTATCACATACTCGTATTTAATCAACATCCCGCACATATCAGCATATATGCCCTACTTCGTTACGCTTGAGCTAGGAAACTTCTGTGTGGGACTCTAAAGGCTCGTCAATACGCCAACAGTAGGTATTGATCATATCAGATACCCACAAGCCGTTAGCGGTACTAGCTGGACGTAACGGCTACCCAGTTATTGAACGAATAGAAGATCAACAAGAAAACTTGTCCAAACTCCCACAAAGCCTATAAGCAACACTTACCGTACAGTCCGGTCTCTTCATCTGTATGTCGCATATCGAGTCTGGGGGTGGAATCGTCAGACCCCAATAACTTGATAAGTCATGCCGATGTGTGGCCTATAACCGTTCGAGAAACTACTGATAACACTTACCAGTAAATCTCATCAGCCCTGGCCAGGGACTTGCTGTTATAGCAATCGAGCATAGCATAACATCAACTCCCAATACCGGGAGAGACGAAACCCTTCCTATCGCTCACTGCCTCCATATGACTCGGGACTGTACCCAAAATCCACCAGTTTGCACGAATTCTTTAAGCCGTGGTAGGGAAGAAATCAAAGCACAGTGGGAACCACACAAGACACTATGACGGTCTCTGGTCTACAGACTAACCTGTACAAGTGTCACCAGAGAACTGCTATCTGACGATAGGTAAGGAACCAACTAGGAGTTCTAGGCGAGTCCTGTTCGGTGTACCTATTCTCTAATGAGCACCTGTGTACAATCTTTGATGTCAAACATCAATGGTTGTGGGATCAACCATCTCCCCATACAGGGTCAAGAAACGTACACACTATTCTACTCTAGAATATCGATGCCCTGTCTCGATATCCCCTCGACTAGGAACTATTAGAGGATGTGCTTGTGGACTATTCAGGCCCCACTAATATGATATGCATCAAAGTCCTGGTAGTCAAGTCCACATCCTAAGGGCTTTATCAACATGTATCAGAGAGACAGTATAATAATACAAGTGTACATGTTAAGATAAAAAGCAACCATATAGCATACTATCATGTCGAGCAAAAAAGTCCTCTATATATATGTCCAAGCATCCACTATATCCTACTATAATGGCCTCTAGGGCATACATATTCCAAACAATCTCCCACTTGCACTAAGGCCAGCTGTTGTAGTATTTTATACCCAACATCCCAAAAAGTCTCTTAAACTTTGTCTGGGGGAGGGCCTTCGTGAGTGGATCCGCTGTATTGTCCTTCATGTCAACTCTCCTGACCTCGATCTACAGACGATCAACTATCTCCTGGATCAGGTGATACCGCCTAAGAATATGTCTGGATCGCTGATGGGACCTGGGTTCCTTAGCCAAAGCCACGACCCCATTGTTATCACAATACAAAGGTATTGGATGCTCAATGGATGGAACCACACCAAGTTCAGCAATGAACTTATTCATCCAGACAGCCTCTTTGGCAGCATCGTTGGTAGTGATGTATTCAGCCTCCATCGTCAAGTCTGCTACAGTATCTTGCTTTGAATTCTTCCAACATATCGCCCCTCCATTAAGGGTAAAGACAAAATCCGAGACCGACTTACTTTCGTCCTTATCACTCTGGAAGCTCGAATCGGTAAAAGACTCCACCTAGAGTTCTCCGTTACTACACACCAAGAACATTTCTTTAGTCCTTCTCAAGTACTTAAGAATATTCTTCACAGCTGTCCAGTGTTTCTTCCCAGGATCTGATTGATACCTACTTACCACACTAAGTGCGTAAGCTACATCCAGTCTGGTGCATAACATCGCGTACAAAATTGACCCAACTACAGAAGCATATGGTATCCCTTGCATGCGAGCCCTCTCCAAATCAGTCCTGGGAGACATCTCTTTGGAGAGATTGATTCCTGAACAAGCGGGTAAATTACCACGTTTAGAATCTTCCATACTAAAGCACTTTAGCATGGTGTCAATGTACCTGGATTGGGACAATCCCAACATCCTTTTAGATTTATCTCTATAGATCTTTATTCCCAGGATGTAGGAGGTATCCCCTAGATTTTTCATGGAGAACTTTTGTGATAAGAAGAGCTTGACCGAGTGTAGCATAGGAACATCATTTCCTATCAATAGTATGTCATCCACGTACAATACGAGGAAAACAATCTTACTCTCTACAACCTTTTTGTATGTACAAGTTTCATCTATGTTTTTGATGAAGTCAAACTCCTTGACCGCTACATCAAAACAGATGTTCTAGCTCCGCGACGCCTGCTTTAATCCGTAGATTGATTTAAGCACCTTGCACACCTTTCCACTGCTCCTTATCTATGAAGCCCTTTGGCTGTGTCATGTACACGTTCTCTTCTAAATCACTATTTAGAAAAGCGGTCTTGACGTCCATCTGCCAGATTTCTTTGTCATGGTATGCAGCAATGGCAAGTAGGATCCTGATGGACTTAAGCATAGCCACTGAAGAAAAGGTTTCATCATAATCGACACCTGGTCGTTTACGAAAACCTTTAGCAACAAGTATAGCTTTGAAGGTCTCAACCTTTCCATCTACCCCAATTTTCATCTTAAAGATCTATTTGCTCCCAATGGGTTTTACCCCTTCAGGAGAAACTTCCAAAGTCCATACTTTGTTGGTGTACATGGATTCCATCTCATATCGCTTAGCATCCAACCATTTCACAGAGTCCCCACTTGTGATGGTTTGCTCGAAACTAGTTAGGTCATCATCTTCCCTGATGCAATCCTCACTCCCACCGTCTTTGAGAAAACCGTACTATCTCTCAGGTGGATGAGGAAGCCTACTAGATCTGCGGAGTGGCTGAGGTTCGTCGGAGACTATTGAATCCTCCGGTTCTACCAAATCATCAGTTATAGTTTGTGTAGCCGGTTCTACCTCATTACCACTAATTTCTTTTACGAGAAATTCCTTTTCTAAAAAGGTGGCATATTGAGAAACAAACACTTTTTGTTCTTCAGTGTGGTAGAAGATATATCCATATGAATTCTTTGGATATCCCGCAAACTTGCATAAAACAGACCTTGCTTCGAGCTTGTCCAGATTTTTCTTTTTAACATAGGCCAGACAACCACATATCTTAACTCGTTTAAGAGATGGTCTCTTCCCATACCATATCTCATATGGAGTGGTAGGCACGGATTTGGTCGGAACCCTATTCAATAGATATGCAGCTGTCTCAAGTGCATAACCCCAAAAGGAAATAGGTAACTCAGCAATACTCATCATAGACGCACCATATCTAATAGGGTGCGATTCCTCTGCTCCGATACTCCGTTGTGCCGTGTATACGGAGGAGTAAGCTGAGAGAGAATCCTATTCTCTTTTAAATAGTCTTGAAATTCCGTGCTCAAGTATTCTCCTCCACGATTAGATCGAAGGATTTTAATACTTTTACCTGTCTAGTTCTTTACCTCGCACTTATATTCCTTGAATTTCTCAAAAGCTTCATATTTGTGTTTCAATAAGAACACATGTCCAAATCTTGAGAGATCATCGGTGAATGTAATCAAGTACGAGGAACCATTCCTTACATGTGTAGAAATAGGACATCATACATCACTTTGTATTAGTCCTAAGAGTTCAATAGCTCTTTCTCCGTGTCCCGTAAATGGAGTTTTGGTCATCTTGCCTTTGAGACATGACTGACAAGTTTCATAAGATGTAAATTCAAACGGATTCAAATATCCATCATTATGTAACTTAGCTAGTCTTGTCGCATTGATATGACCAAGTCTACAAAGCCACAAGAAGGCTTCGTTCATTTCTGAACTTTTCCTCTTGTGTGTGTTCTGTATGTTTAGAGCTGTAATTTGAGTTAGAACGTATATACCGTTACACAACGTACCAAACCCAATCAACTCTTGATTTAAGAAAATGTTCATAACATTTTCCTCCAATACAAAGTTATATCCTTCTTTATATAATAAAGAAACTGATATAATATTGCACATCATTTTTAGTACGAAACAACAGTCGTTCAGAATCAATGTATTACCATTTGGTAATACTATGTGATATTCGCCAATTGCATTGGCTGCAACATTAGGACCAATCCCTACTACGAGAGACTTATCACCCTTTCCCAGTTCTCTACTTCTTCTTAACCCTTGTAACATATTACAAATATGGGATCTTGATCCGGTATCTAATACCCAGGACGTAGAGCAAAATGAGAAACAGTTCTGAGTAACTAACCCACCCGAAGAAGATGGATTAATATGCTCTTTCTTCATTCGGGTTGCGTGGGAATCATGGTATTCCCCTATTCCTTTCTCAAACTTATGATAATCATAAGAAAAAGCGGAACCAACGTTTCCCAGCTCGGTATAATAAGCGGGTTTGGTCAATACATCCATATTATTGTCTTAATTAAGGCGTGTCATGGTCGCTACCTGGAGAGAGAGAGAAGAAAACACTTTAGCGTGTGCTCTTACAAGATTAGATTGGTTATTATCTTATCTAATTATGATGGCTCCCACTGTTTTTATCAAATCTTCCTTCAAACCCTAAAAGGTAAGATTAGCCGGGATTAATTACACCCTACAAGTTCTACAATTGGTCAGCCAGGCAGGTATTGGTACTCCGAGGGAGTCTCCCCATGCTTTCGCATGGAACTAATTAAATAACCTCGTTTCCGCAGGGGCATAACCCCGTTAACACCTTTCTTAGACACCTACCGGATCAGCTAATTGTAAATTAGAAAACTCTCCCAGTCGTAACACTTACTCGCAGTGGGTATCGGGATCCAACTATCATTTATAAGGTATACAATCTCATTTCAAATTTCAATACTTGAAATTCCCGATATCTCTTTTTACCCCTAGCGACTTATGACCTTAACTATGGTCAACAAATCATAAATGCTAGTCAAGTTCTACCCGTCATTTCATGATTGATTTAGACATATTCGTATGACCCTTAACTATGGTCAACAAAGTCGTACGAATGTCATAATCGATCGCATCACTTAGCTACCGTACACTACGCCTTAACTATAGTCAACAAACGTAGCACAAATACTAAGTACTCTACTTCCTAAAATGGTGGAGGGCTATGAATGGTTTTGATGAAAACTTTTAACGTAATGAACTTGATATCGTTATAGAATCTAGTGATTTGAAAAGGAGTGGTTTAAGCTCCGCTTTGAAAATTGAGTAGTTTTCAAAACAAACCAAGTGGGTTGTAGCATTTACTAGTTTTGCTAAAGAGGTCACTCCCGGTGAAAGGATCTAGGCTCTTTTCTCATCGAATGAGATGCTGGATATTCATAATGGAATACCACTATACAAAGCAAGAACTAGAGCTACCTTTTTGAAAAAATTGATTCTACAACATCTTTAGGTTTCTTATCTTTTCATTAATCTCATTAATGACGTCCCATCATTTATGTTTCCTAAACATCACAGAAAAAACGAAAATAGAACGTACGCTTATGCCATCCGCATTCGCCACAGAGCCCCGTTATGCACCGTTAGGTTACTTAACTAACGGTAGAGCGGGAGCTGGACTAGCGCGAGTGCAAAACATAAGCAACGTTTATTATATCCCATATATATATTACATTTGTCTATCGTGGTTATATGATCACATCACAGAACTCAAGCAGCAGAAGTCAACATATGAAATATAAGATATACTAGGAGGTCCTTGTTTTAAATTTAGCCAGTAATGAAAAACATGGATTCCATGGTCGTGATGAATAGCCAAACTCACATTCCTAGACCCATACGAGGGCGGCAAGCAACCCTCCCAATTCTAGAGTTAGGAGAGTCTCGACTCCTCGAGATGGTCTCCTACTGGACTCTAGAACCCGGTTACTTGTGCACTCCGCCTTGGGTCTATCATAATGCGGAAAAGTAAATAATATATATCAATGGAGACAACAACCTCAACCCGGAAGTTTCCCAATAAAAGAATATTACATACACAAATTTACATGAATGAAAATTTAAAAACTCTCATCTCACGTAAAAAAAAACCGGCTATTCAATCACGACGATCCAATATAACATATCAGAAACAACACATAACATCACATGCCATCAACGTAAGTAAATATGTGTATTCCTAATGTCGTTGACATATAGCAATGAGATCGGGGATACACCACATATTACTCTTACGGTCGCAGAAAAGAAATAAAAAATACAATAATTTGAATCCACATAAGACTTAGACATCATAAACCCGGAATATCACATACTCCGGATTTCATGCCTAACCCTATAAACCTTGCATTTAAGTCTCGAATTGAAAACACTTTTCAATAACAAGCCGGGTAATTCATCAAGATTCCTGATAAAATGATCGAATGCTCGTCGAGAACCTTAGTAGATTGCCGCACCCCCGATGCCGTCAACGAAGTACACTTGGGCGGAACACCGCGGCCGTGAGCACCCGAATTGATACTTTTGGCTATGGTGTTCTCCTATAGTCACTTGGTCAGGGTTATGGGGCGTGGCTATCTAGAAGTGTTTCCTGGCAAGTGATCGCATACTATACGAGATTGCGACGGAGTTTTGATCCGAATCGAAACACTGTGGCAATCGATCAAATGAGACTAAAATGCTAGATTTACAAAACACAAACTAGTTTTCACAAAACTAATTAATGTGGATTCCAAAAATTATATCACATATTATAACTATCTAGACGATGTTAAATATTTCGATCGATATTTCAAACACCCACAAATCACAGAGACCTCAACAACTTGAGCCTCACTAAAAATACCCAGAAAGTGCCAAATATCACTACGGAGCAACACAAGAAAAAGGAGTCCCAAACACACCAAACTTGCGGCGGAACCGCGGCTAAACCCTAGGTTATGCCGCGGTTCCTCGGTCATTTACTTGAATTGGGCCCTCGTATTTCTTGAGGCTCCATACAATAACTTGCATGATTTTCTGAGAATTTTTTACCTGAAAAATTCCAACTTTTGAAAAATGGACAGAAACTTGGTAAATGTCGGGTTTTGAAGTTCGATCGAACACTTTAACGTCTTCTAGACCTTACCTAATGCTCTAGCTTGGCTCTGATACCAAGAAAGTATGTCTTAGCATCTCAACTAGGTTTATACAAGCATCAAGTATGCAATTCTAAAAAAACTAGATTGCTAAGCTATACTAACCTAGAATCTAACTAGAGTATTAGGGTTTTCTAAGCATGAAAGCAAGTTTTATAACTAGGTGAAGAGGGTTACAACCTTTTTAGACCATGTCCTTCACTTCTAAAGCTCCAAGTAGTAGTCCGTAGAACTCTTGTTGCCTCCACTTGAAGAAAGGTGTTGGATATAGTGCCCTCAAGTCAATTATTGAATCACAGGCAAGTGATTGTGATGATTGAGGGAGGACCTATCCGGGGAGAACGGTCTTACTCGAGATGATAGTATGCTATCTAGTATGTCTTTATCATCATGTACATGCATTAGATGGCATTACAAATCACTATTACATGTTGATAGAGACCATATGATTCTTGCTTGACCACCAGCATTATGATGGCGATCATATACGTGGGAGCTGGGTGGTCTATAAGTATATCCTTAAATGTCCCTAGTCGAGGGAGTATCGAGACTGGGCATCAATACTCCAGAGTAGACTAGTGTATACTTATCGAGACCCCGACGAGGGGTGGTGGCCGATCTTACATGCCATTGGTGTCAGTTAGTCACCTAAGATAGTATACAGGTGATCATTGGGTTATGAGTACATCGGTGTCAGATAGCAGTTCCCAGGTGACATGAGTACAGGTTAGTCTGTCGACCTGGGATCGTCATTTGTCTCGTATGAGTTCCCACTGTGCTTTGATTACTACCCTACCCTGGCTTAAAAGAGTCGTGCAAATAGATTTTAGTTGGGTACAGTCCCGAGCTACATAGAGGCAGAGAGCGGATCGTCGGGGACTCGTCTCTCTTGGTATTACTAGTTGATGTCGCGTTGTGAACGGGTGGCCATCACCAGAAATCCTTGGCCAAGGTGGACAAGAATTACTGATTTGGATCAGTACTTTCTCAGTAGGTGATGGGCTTCATACCGACACGAAATATCGCGTTATTAGGGGTCTGACTTTATCCACCCCTTAGACCCGATATACGATACACTTAGACGAACAGACCGGACTGTATGGAGATTGTCACGGACAGGCTCAGTAGGAGTTTGGATGAGTTTGCTCGTCGGCCTTGCTTTCGCTGAATACCTGTGTAGCCGTTACGTACAGCTAGTGCCGCTGACGTGCTTGTGGTTAAACCCACTGCCATCGTATTTACGAGTCTTTATAGTCCCACACAGAGGGTTTCCCTGGTTCAGGCGAAATGATGTAGTAGCCGTATTGGATATGTGCAGGGTTCCGATTGTTAGTTATGTATATGCCCTAGAGGCCATTATTGTACATATGATGTATATTATAGTGGATGCTTGGATATATATAGAGAGGACTTTCTTGCTCGATATGATAGTATGCTATTTGGTTGCTCTTTGTCTTAACATGCTGACTTGTCTTGTGTTACTGTCTTGCTCTCACATGTTGATAAAGCCCTTAGGATATGTACTTGACTACTAGGACTATGATGGAGATCATACTAGTGGGGCCAGGGCAGTCCATGAGTACATCCTATAATTGTTCCTAGTCGAGGGTATATCGAGACAGAGCATCGATACTCCAGAGTAAACTAGGGTATACGCATCTTGACCCATATGATGGGCGATGGATGATCCCACATCCATTGGTGTTTGAAATCAAAGATGGTATACGGGTGCTCAGTGGAGACTGGATACACTGAACGGACTCGCCGAGAACTCCTAGATGGTATTATACCTATCGTCGGATAGCAGTTCTCTGGTGACACTGGTACATGTTAGTCTGTAGACCCCCCAGATCGTCATAGAGTCTTGTATGATTCCTACCGTGCTTTGATTTCAACCTTAATACGTTCAAGAGAACATGCACAACAGTGGCTTTTGGGTACAGTCTCGAATCACATGGAGGCAATGAGCGATAGGGGGTTTCGTCTCTCCCGGTATTGGGGGTTGATGTTGCGTTGTGCTCGAGTGGCTATAACAGGAAGTCCCTGGCCAGGGCTGATATGGAGATCTACTGGTAAGTGCTATCAGTAGTTTCTTGACCCGTTATGAGCCTCACATCGACACGACTTATCGATTACCAGTGTCTAACATTTACCACCCCTAGACTGGATATGCGACAAATCAGACGAAGTGACCGGACTGTACGGTAGTGTTATTGAATAGATTCGTAGGAGTATGTACAGGCTTGCTTGTTGATCTTCTGATCGCTTAATACCCGGGTGGCCGTTACGTTTAGCTGACCGCTTGCGGCTTGTGGGTGTTTGATATGATCATCACCTACTGCCGGCGTATTGACGAGTCTTTAGAGTCCTACACAGAGGTTTCCTGGCTCAAGCGAAACGGAGTAGGAGCACATATGTAATATGTGCGCGACCAAGACTAATACGTGTATGTGATACCGTATTCTATTCTCGCAATATGTGATATCGGCCGGTTATATGTGATATAGCCGGGTCATCGGATCAAGTGTTGATTTGATGAAATGATACATATTATATTAGTCGGTTATATGTGATATAGCCGGATTATTAAATCAAGTATTGATTTAATAATTTAATGTATAATTATATATTTGATATATTAAATTACATTAACTAATATATGCCCACTTAAGTATTTATTTTTCTCACTTATACATTTAACACATATGTGATATCTGTTTATTGTATATTTTTCTATTGTTCACAAAATTATATATATGTGATATATAATTATGACATGCTAGGTTACACATGCAAACTTGGATGTATGAGAATCATACCATACTTGTAATTAGGGTTAGGTTTTTATTTATTTTAGTTAATTCAAATATCTTGGAATTAGTTATGGTTGAGCTTGGATGAAGCTTGTAGAACCATTGACTAAGTCCAAGTGTTTTGTTTTAACCTAAGATATTTATTGACCTAATCCTAATCACTTAGACATGGTTTATTCTCTACATGGGTTTGTTGGGTTGCCTAGCATGTCAGCAAGTTTTCGGGAGGCATCACCCATGCCAATTTTAAAATTTGCCGTTCTAGTAAACCCTAACATAGAATCATATACTAGAAAATCCGACGAAACATAATGTAAACGCTTTACATCTAAAGTGAACAAGGAATACAACCTTTGTAGACCGGTCCTTCACTTCAATAGCTCCATGTAGTAGTCCCTTCGCTGTGATCACTAACTCCCGGACTCTAGAGAGGCTCCCATGAAGAAATGAACAAGCTTGCATCGAAGTCTTCGAGGCCGAAGATGATATACGTCGAGGAGACACTAGATCATGCTATCTCTTCACTAATTGTGAGATTAGTGAAGCTAACACCTTAAACTAAATGGATAATAGTAGAGGATGATGAAGTAGAAAGTGGGATCACTTTAGATTTAATTTTCTCACAATTTTTCATCACTTAGAAAAAGCTAGCAAGCTTTTTCTCTTTAGGAAGAAGAAGAAGTAGTGATGAAGAGATGAATTAGAGAGTGAGGTTAGAATTGCAACCATTGTGAGTTAGTGTCATACACTAACCCTTGTAGAGACTAAACCATGGTGTAGGGTTATGGTTAGGTTAATAAATATCTTAAGCATGACAAAATGTGTGGACTTTGTCAATATTCTACAAGCTTCATCCAAGCTCCAAGCCATGACAAATTCCTAATCATTTTGAATTACTTAAAACATTTAAACCCCTAACATAAACCCTAAGCATGGTGTAAGTCTCATACGCACAAGTTGCAAGTATAACCTAGCATTTCACAAAATAATGTACACAAATATTGTTCAGTCGAATATAGTGCACTTTCAACACGACAATTTCCTTATTCTTTCTAATCATCTAAAGGTGTTTGGTATAAATATAACACATATTAGGAATTTATCTGCAAAAGATCATTTAACATGTGTTATACATTATAACCGACATTTTGAAAGGAAATTGTGTGTAAATATTTCACGCATATATTTTGTACATCTCATATTCTTTACTGAGATCTTGTGCCAGATTATTCAGGTCAAATAATGGAATCAGAAATCTGTCGATATAATTCATGAAACCAAAGAACCAATTACTGGCAGCAACCAAGCAAACATTAGAAGATTCCAGATATCAGAAGAAGACCCAAATACCAACATAAGAACACCCCAGAAAAATGATCCATTGAGCTCATCAAACGGCCGCGGAACCGCGGCCGAGTCAATGCGATCCGCCGCGGATCCGCGGCCGAGTCATTGCGATCCGCCGCGGATCCGCGGCCGAGTTGGGGGCGCCAGGATCGAGACTTCTCCAGAACTTTCTCCTCAACCTCCTGGCTTCCTCAAGATGCTTCGTACCTACCTAGCTTCTTCGAGAAGGCTCCGTATAACAACGTAGCTTATGAGGGAAGCTTGATCTAAGGCTATAAAAAGGGATCTAAGTCTCAATTTTGGGGGTTACACAATAATTACATAATTCAATACAATTCAATTCAAGTTGAGTGACACAACTTAAGATCCAATTCCAATTCCAATTCCAATTCCAACTCAAGAATCGTGAGAAATACATCAAGCAATTCATTCAAGATCCTTTACGCAAAGTCGATCGTCATCCGAGCACGTGATCCTCGACGGTCTAAGACTCGCGGTGATCGAGCAAAGCGAAGATCGACGGAACATTTACATAAAAAGTGGTTTTGGTGAACTCTTGTAGCTGTTACAAGACCTGGGCTTGAGTATAGAAACCAAAATACAGATTTAGGAATTCATTATGTCGGTTTTGTGTTGATTTGTGAGGGTATATGGAAATCTGGAGTAACCCAGGGGCACTAAAAATTATTTAGCGAACACAGTGACATATGCAGGCACCCAGGAAGCTACCACAGAGACCCGAGACCAAACCCTAACACCATGGCCGTAAATTTAATCCATTGGGCCGCAATTTGCGGCATGGGTACCTCATTTGGGGTTCGTGCTTCGTCTGTAGCTCCTATATCAGTAAAATAGACCCTTTACATATGCAAAATTGGCTAATTTCACTTAGGGTAAAATCTGGAGCATGTTTTCTAAGTTTCTGAATTCGTTTTGAGGCTTTTATTGAATTTGGATTTGGTATTTGATATTATGTTTCCGTTGTGTGGCGTTTGAACGTCAACGACTAGGGTTACTGATCGTGTTTTGCATGCGAGGCTATAGGTTTTGACCTATGAGCGAAACGTGTGCCGTTTTGGTTTCTGACTTGATTTTAATACGCAATTGCGATGTGTTATGATATGTAGATACCCCATGAGGATTTCGAGACGATGAAGAAGAGGATGGCGGCATCAACATCGGCAAGTAAGGAGCAAGGTGAGTGGATCTATATCCACGGGGGAAGTCGGGTGGATGGCGTATAGCACCCCCGCAAGTTTTTGATGGAAACCGATTCATAGTATATGGTTAAGGAAACTTTAAAAGAAAACAATAGATAGAGTTAAAATATAGTTAGAGAAACTATATTAGAAACTAAAGGAATAGTTAGAAGTGATATGGTACGACTAGTATGTGATGACGGGATTTAAGGATGATGTTGATGATATTGCTGTTTAGGGTACTATAGGACTAGATTGTGGACGTAGATGCGTCATCCGAACCATACCTATTTCCAAACTGAAGAATCGTATGCATCTTTTAAACAGATATCTTGAGGGACGTTGCGGATTTTCAAATGATATCTTTTCCTTAAAAACACCGTAGCCCCTACTTTCAAAACTACGATTTGTATCTTTCAAAAACTGTTGTATGGTTCGGGTGTATATGTTAGATTAGATACTTATGCTTATAGTAAAGGTAGAATGTATATATAACATTTGATTCGATGTGAGATATAAAGGTGATGAAAAGAATGTACGATACGATATGATGAATTTGGCGATATGTTGGTATACGGATGAGAGTCGATTGAGATGATTGATACCTTGCCGGTCCCCTGGTACGAGATTGTTATGGATATGACTCGGGACATGGGTATATGGATATATATAGAATGTTGTGAATCATGAATGATAGGCCGTACGTGATATTAGGTCGTACCCTCATTGTCTTATAGGTTGATAGGATCCCTATTGGTTTAATGCCGACGTACGATGATTTTCCATACATTATGAGTTGACATGATGATTGATCCATGCCCTTGACTAGAGGATGCCGTACGAGGGATTGTACCGTACGCAATGTTGTGTGGCTAGATGCCGATTGATAGATTCACCGACTCGGTCTTGTAGACACGTATACCTTATAGCTTATAGCTGATGAGTTACCTTATGACGCATTCATGTTATTCGCATTGCATTATTTATACCTGTGCTAGTACACTTGCACCATTATCGATGTTGCGTATATACCACTTGTACACCAATATTGGTGCACATACATATTGTACACTCATGCTTGCGTATATACCACTTGTACACCCATATTGGCGCACATACATATTGTACACTCATGTTTCCGTATATACCACTTGTACACCCATATTGGCGCACATACATATTGTACACTCATGCTTGCGTATATACCACTTGTACACCCATATTGGCGCACATATATATGGTACACTCATGCTTGCGTATATACCACTTGTACACCCATATTGGCGCACATACATATTGTACACTCATGCTTGCGTATATACCACTTGTACACCCATATTGGCGCACATACATATTGTACACTCATGCTTGTGTATATACCACTTGTACACCCATATTGACGCACATATATATTGTACACTCATACTTGCTTATATACTCACTTGTACATCCATATTGGGCACATGCATATTGTATACTCATACTTGCATATATCCCCACTTGTACACTATACTTGTGTGCATATTATATATATATATATATATATATATATATATCGTGTGCATCCATGCCTACGTACATACACATTTGTACATACATAGATGATGTTGGCTTTGATTTTGGAGAATTGGGGACCGCATGTTATATTTTAAAAACTGGATCCACTTAAAAGAGCGGTTTTCCCATTTGGTCATTGTACGATTTTATGCTGCATACATCACATTGCATGGATTCACGCATTGAGCTTTGGGATTTCATGTGAATTCTGGATTTGAGAACCATGGTGTTATTTTAAGAAAGTATGCACTGTTCTGAAAATCCGGTTTCTCTTGATATGATATTTTAGTGCGTCCACCATGTGTTTTCTCGGTTCTGAGTGTTACATGTGAAACCCGATTCGAGGAGTTGGATGAGGCCGATTGCGTGTACATGGTGGACCCGGTACGGTTCCCCGGGGCGAGAAATGTTTTTCGTGGAGTAGACGATGAGCCTAGTAGGGTGGCGAGTACCTACCGGTGATTGGTTGGACTTGGCGGTTATCCGGAGGATACCGACCGGAGTCGAGAGATGGATATGGGCCGACACGTCTGCCGGAGCCCGCGGGTCGATCCCGCAGACGGAGCCCGAGATATATGAGGATTTACATGTTGATGCTAGACACGGGTTTCATGATGTTTTCGAGTGTCGAGGTTGGACACTCCAGTCCCATGATTTTGATGTGTTGCGAGGGACACGCGTTGATTTATATCCTCATATTTTCATGCATATGTTTTTATGATATTTACATGCATGATATTGTTGTGTCATTGGTTGACACGTGAACAAGATCCACATGCATACATACCTCGATTATATGTTTGGACGAGATCCACATGCATACATACACTGATTATATGGTTGGATGATATCCGCAAACACATAGGTGTTGATTACATTGTTGGCACATATACGACCCGGTCACCCTAGATATCATAGTATTACCTTCATGATATAGTTGACCTAGGAGTCGTTGTTTATTCGATTTCTACTTGTAGATGTTTTTCTATTCACGAGCTGGCAACTCACCCCCGTTGTTCCACAGTTCTTGCAGGTTGACCGCATGGATCAGTAGCGGCTTCGCTGGCACACGGTTGCATTCGGGTGTTTTGCATTAGTAGGTGGGACATTTGTATCGTACCCACTCTTGTATCTATATTCCATATTATATCTAGTTAACTCCATCAAATCAAAAAACTAGTAATTGTATAAGAAATGAGACATAGCAAGACTTGTAGTTGCAAGATTTGAGCGTTGGGTTGTATGTTCGCATTTTGGGTTGATATCTCGCCTTATTCTTTACCTTTTGTGGTGATCTTCGCCGTTGGGCATCGTATACTTATATTTTTACTGTCTTGCGTGGTTATGATCCGCCGGTTGGCGAAGAGCTAGCTCTCGCTTGGGGATGCCTTTATTATCATCTTGTATTGTGGTTTTGATAAAAATATACAAGGGAGGTGCTGCCCAAATTTTTGAAAGACGAGAAATGTTTTTCAACTAATAAACTCACTTATTTTTTTTCATGTTCTATTATCCATGCATTTGATGAACCGGTTGTTTTCCTTATACCTTTTTCAAAACTGCACCTTCTTTATTTTCTTAAAAAGGTTTAGATTTCTGGGTTTCAGCTTACTTGAATTCCGTTATGCCTTTAGATGTTGCGTGATTCAAGTGCTGGTCACGAGCTAATATTTCGGGTCGGACAAAGTTGGTATCAGAGCGTTAGGTTTAACCTTTGTTCGAGTTTAGGTTTGACTATGTGGAGTCTGGGGCGTAAATATTTCGGAACCTAGGTTTGACCTTAAGGAACTTAGACTTGAACATGTGGGGTATTAGACCCGAACTTTCGTTTTATAAGTTGACCCTGATTGATGGAGTAGGTAGCTTGAGTAGAGTGACGTACCGTACGTATGTTCCGCGGCATATTTACGACACGATACTCCACTTAAGAAACCTTAGGATGTATATATTTTGAGATCTGTGATTCTCTTCGTACCCATGATTATACATCCATTTGAGATCCTTGATTGTGTTCGTTTCCATGATCATACTCTCATTGATTCTGTTCCTTCTTATGATCATGTATCCATTCTGGATCTGTCGTTTTCTCTCATGCCTTTGATCTGTTGTCATCGATACTCGATTGAGGTTCCTGTCACCATGGTTTGAGCGCAGATTGAGCTCCTGCTAGTGTTGCGGTCAGGGCGAGCTTGTCGGGGATGAGGACTGACCATTGTGTTTTCGGGTGACATGGGAACGTCTTGATGTAGTGGTTGTGTTGTGACCTCTTGTTGAGGCGAGTGTGCGGTTTTGCACCGGATGATCGGGCCATTGATAGAGGCTGCATGTTGCGAGAGGACTGTTGATGTACAGCATACCTCAGAGATTGAGATGTCGCCTACCGTGCAGACAGATGACCAGCTGTTGCTGAGATTGATAGGATGTCGCTTCCAGAGCTTACGAGCTGAGATCGCCGGAGCTTCCAGGCAGAAATGCGACAGATGATAGCTAGTCTACCCCGATTTGAGAGACGAAGGTGATTCGTCAAATTGATGCGCCGACGCAGGCCAGTTGAGTTGAAGATTTTCAGTATAGAGAGTCTTACTCAGATCTAGAGCAGACCGATCCGGAGATGACTGTTGATGTATCGCCTTTCCTGGAGGATTGAGGCATTATTTAGCATGCGGACGGAGGATATTCACATGTTGTATATGCAAAGTTAACAAGTTCGAACGAATGTCAGAAACCCATTTTTCCAAGTTTAAGTATTCGGAAGAACATGCAGGTAATTATGTGGACCCTCTAGAAGAATGAAACCCTAACTCGACATGATGACCATGGAACCGCTTTTGAACCTTAGGGTTTGTGGCAGTTTAGCGGTGCCATCAGTGAGGCTTGGGTTTGCCCTTCTATGTCTGGTCTAGAGGTACTGTGGTATGTACCAGATATTATTAGACTGTGCTCAGGTGTTGAGTTTTCGGGAAATTATGGGACTTTGATGACTCGATCGAAAAGTTTGACGTCGTCCGGATGTCATGTGATAAG
Organism: Agapanthus africanus; assembly: GCA_030015575.1. Classification (NCBI taxonomy): domain Eukaryota; kingdom Viridiplantae; phylum Streptophyta; class Magnoliopsida; order Asparagales; family Amaryllidaceae; genus Agapanthus; species Agapanthus africanus. The sequence continues at coordinate 343,652,972 of JASDDO010000012.1, forward strand.
AGACCAGTAAGCTGACCAGCTTCGGATAGAGGACCTCACCCAGATGCGTTGTGAGCTGATCGAGAACGGACGAGTATTGAGCATTCCTCCGACGGTTGGGACGAGTTCCCGAGGACGTGTTCGGCCAGATATCTTCTACAGAGTGATGAAGATACCGAGTTCATGATTTTGAGTCCGTGTGAGAGACCCCGGATTGACTGTAGCCGAGAACATTGCAGTGCACAGATAGAATGACGTGACGTCGAAGCAGACGATAATAGAGACGAGTGGAACTAGAGGTTCGCGCAAGCGGCTAACGAGCTGTTTTACTCCCCGTCGAGATGAGAGATCTGATGTGTATACAGAGGCGTTGGGATACGACCAGTTCCCGAGGAAATGCTGTGCTGAGAACGTAGATGTCCAGAGAACGAGAACAGATTATGTAAGAGTATCAGCCACCGTACAGTTCGGCATAGGCGAGATCGGAAGAGACCTTGAGCAAGATTCTTTTCAGGACACTGCTGCAATGAGATTTGCACCTAGGATCAGTTGTGTCACGTGTATTTAGAGGACCAAAGGCCGACGCCAGTAACGTGCTACTTTACGAGTGGTCGTGATGATTGGCCGAGAGATGACCAGAGAAGGGCCAGAGCGGAATCGTTCCCGTTAGCACACCTGGCCGGGCCGATGAGCCGATGGATTGCGAGATTGGTAAATCCACAGAGAAGATGAGGACCCAGAGACAGAGGACGCCAAACCGTGAGCAGGAGGCAAGCAGATGTTCTTGTTCTGCCGGTTTTAGGCGCACTAATTTATTCTTCGACATTGTTGGAGGTGTACCTCAATGTCATTTGTTGCGATTTGCGTTGTGATCTGAGTATCACGCTTATATCGCTTGGATTTGAGTTTTGATGATGAGTTTCCTGATATTGATTTCGTGCACCATAGCTGCACCTACTAGGTATTTACATTTTGTGCATAGTTATTGCACTTGAGATATGTTTTTATACAACGTTGTGTTGGTTTTTGATTTGTGCATATTTATTGCACTTGATATCGGTTTTGTGCCTTGGCTGCACATGTTTATGATTTCGTGGATTTCATACAGTTGATTTGATTTTGTGCGTGTGGTACGCACTCGATTTGATTTTTGCACTCGGTATAGCTTATATGTGCTTGCAATGCATTGATATGTGTTTTGTGCACGCAGTTGCACACGTTTATGATTTTATACACCTTGGTATATTCGGTGTTGCTATTTACGAGTTTGAGTTATTGATTGGTATTTCGTGCACTTGATGAACCAAATTTGTATTTCGTGCACTAGATGCATTGGATTTGTATTTCGTGCACTGGATGCACCGGATTTGTATTTCGTGCACTGGATGCACCGGATTTGTGTTTCGTGCACTGGATGCACCTGTAACGTCTTCAAAATAATAAAATATGATTTTTGGGAAATTTTATAATTTAATATTATTTTAATGAATATTTTAATATTCTGGTATAATTAAATACAGATAAATGGGGAAAAATTATGGAAAATTCTAAAATAAGATATTTTAAGGAATTGCCCCGTTTTCTGTGCATGCCCCCATTTCCTCTAGTTTTGACCCTGAGTATGTCTAGTTTTGACTGATTCCATCTAGGGTGAAATCTGGGTTGATTTTCCTATGTTGGTGTATAATTTGGGACTTGTTTTAGCATGGATTTTGGTATTTGGTGATTCATTCCTGTCGGGTGGCGTTTGGACGTCAACGACAAGTGGATTTTGATTGTGTTTACATGCGAGTCGATAGGTTTTTACCTATGCGGGTAGCGTGTGCTATTTTGGTTTCTGATGTGATTTTCATGTGCTTTAGCATTGTGATATACTTGTAGGTACCCCGCGTGATGTTGAGGCAAAGGAGGTGAAGATAGCGACATCGGCTTTGGCACACGAGAAGCAAGGTGAGTAGATTATATCTACAGGGGGAAGTCGGGTGGATGGCGTATAGCACCCCCGCAGTCCGTAGATAGATTACTATGTAGTTTAATTGTGATATTAGGTGTGTTATGGATAGTATAGGGTTAGAAGTGACTAGTGTAGTTCATAGTCGCGAACCCTAGGATAGAATTACACCTATACACACACCCTTGCTTATCACTTGTACTTGCACTGTGATTGATGATATGTGATGACTTTGGAGATGAGTCGATGATGTGGGCTTGGTGCCCTGGGATCGGTGATTTGATACGATTCATATGTGGGATATGACTTGTGATTCTTGCGGGCTTGGGATATGTGTTTACCCCCGCATGCATACTTTACTGATGTTACCGTTTTGTACTAGACATAGAGTAGTACTCCAGACTATATGTTCTGATGATGGTGATATCTGTTATGTGATGAGACAGTGAGATGTTGACCCCTACCCAGCTTTTGGGGATGCCATACGATGATTTACCGTACGTGCCGATATTGATGATAGATCCGCACTCATAACTCGAGGATATCTTATGATATGACATTGAGGCGAGATCACCGACTATATATCTTTATATATATACCGACTCAGATTTAGGTGGTTTCCACACCTACCCCTCCTGTTTGACCTGATACTTAGGTGTAGTTGCATAGTAGATACTTCACTGTGGTGTTGACTACTAGATTTCTGCATCTTCATGCTATTCGCATTGCTGACATATGTTCATTGCTATATTATTATCATGCTGTTAGGACACCAGCACCATTATCGATGATGCGTATATTCCACGTACACTATTTGCCGGCTCACACACTTCATCATCGATAATTGCCATGCCACTACACTGTAGTACTATTGCATTCATGAGATGATTCTTCCTTCGACATATGCACATTACTATTCCATGTTGCATGATTTCCGATATGATTACTGTTCTTTACATGTCGCATACGTCATGGATTGACTGCATAGCACATCGCATTGGATTTACTTCCTGATGTTGGATTTTCATGTGATTTCTGGTTTTTGAGGACCGTGGGGTTATTTAAGAAAAGAGGAACTTTTATGAAAACCCGGTACCTCGTGATATGATATTTCGGTGCGTACACCACGCGTTTTCTCGGTGCTGAGACGTGTGCTTGAAACCCGATTCGAGGAGGTGATGATCCGTTTGCGGGTTCGTGGTGGGCCCGGTATGGTTCCCCTCGGCGAGATTATCGATGGGTTTGCCGATTGAGCCTGGAGGCGGGCGAGTACCTACCGGTGATTGTATTTGAGCTCGGCGGATATCTGGAGGATACCGGCCGCAGTCGAGAGATGGGCTGACCCGTACTGCCGGGGGCCGAGGGCCGATACCGCAGACGGAGCCCAGAGATGGACATGGGTTGACTCGTACTTCCGGGGGCCGAGGGCCGATACCGCCGACGGAGCCCCATATGGATGAGGATTTACGTGTCGATGCTAGGCACGGGTTTTCATGATGTTTTTCCATGATATTGTTTATATCCTCATACTTGCATACTTGATGCTTATCGTCAGTGGGTGACGAGTGGACGGGTTCCACATACTTACAGACTTGGATCATATACAGACTGGTTTTACATTGATCATACTTTATTTGTATATATAACAGGGTATGAGGGCGCTGTTATATATACCCTTACACCAATATTAGTGGTATGGGACGCTAATATATGTGTATTGATATCATTGATATTTCTTCATGGTTACTTCATGCAGACATACCTTACACTGATGACATGTGATTACCTGAGTACCTGGCACTACCTACATGATTAGATGTTACTTTGCCACCTTATTACACTCAGATGTACTCTTGTGGATTATATTATTGATCGTTGACTTAGGTTTATGTCTTGCATTCGGTTTCTGCTTGTAGATGTTTCTATTCACGAGTTGGCAACTCATCCCCGTTGTGCCACAGTTCTTGCAGGTTCTGCCGTACAGGTTCTATTGCGGCATTTCTGGCACACTTTCTTCTTGCGGGTGACTTGCTTTGGTAGGTGGATTCTTTCGCATCAAGAACCACCATTGTATTTATTTATTTCATTGTATCTAGAATATCCATCAACCAAAACTTGTATTATTTCGACCTTAGAGTCGCGCTTAGTAGTATTGCGTTTTTTTCTTATTGCTTTTGAGTTTTCTTTGGATTTGATCCTCGCCACTAGGCGTTGTATATTATGCTGCATATGTGGTTGTGACCGTCGATTGACGAAGAGCTAGCTCCCGCTTGGGGATGCCATTATCATTGCATACATATTGTTATACTTGTTGTACCCCATTCGGGGCCAGTTTTTCAAAAGAAACTCTGCCGAAATTTTTAGAAAAGACTTTATTGTTTTCAAAACGTACCTTCGGCTTAGTTATTTAAAAACCTTGATTTCAAACCTGTATTTCTTCACTTCTTTAAACCAGTTTTCTTTACTTATTCTCAAAAATGGTTTTAGATTTCTGGGCTTTTGGCTTACTTGGATCAGATGGAGTCCTATAGGATTCATATGGTTCAAGGGCCAGTCACGTGCTCTTTCGGGTCGTGACAAAGTTGGTATCAGAGCGCTAGGTTGACCTTGGTTCGAGTCTGAGTTTGACTATGTGGAGCCTAGGGCGTTGTTTATATACGAAACTTAGGCTTGACCTTACGGAACTTAGACTTGGTCGAGGGGGTATTCGACCCGAACATTCGTCGTATTAGGATGACCCTTGGTTGATGGATTAGGTGACTAAAGTAGAGTGACGTACCGTTGGTATGTTCCGCGGCATACTTACGACACGCCACTCCGCTTAAGGAACCATAGGATGTACATACTTTCGAGATCAGTGATTCTCTTCATATCCTGGATTATACATCCATTTGAGATCCCCGATTCTATTAGTTTCATGATCATACCTCCATTGATGCTGTTCCTTCCTATGATCATGTATCCACTTTGGATCTATTGTTTCCTTTCTTACCGTTGATGTGCTCTCTTTGATACTCGACTGAGGTTCCTGTCGCCATGTTTGAGCGCAGTTTGGGCTGCTGCTAGGGTTACGGCCGGTGTGAGCTCGTTTGGTACGAGGGCCGACCATTGTGTTTTCTGGTGACATGGGAACGTCTCGAGTTAGTGTTGGTGATTGTGACCTCTAGTGGAGGCGAGTGCTTGGTCTTGCACCGGATGATCGGGCCATTGTTAGAGCTGCCAGTTGAGAGAAGACTGTTGATGTACAGCATACCTCAGAGATTGTGATGTCGCCTACCGTGCAGACAGATGGACCAGCTGTGGCTGAGATTGACAGGATGTTGCTTTCGGAGCTTACGAGCTGAGATTGCCGGAGCTTTCGGGCAGTCATGCGACTGATGATAGCTAGTCTACCCGATTTGAGAGACGAAGGTGATTCGTCCGATTTTGCTCCAGAGCGGGCCCAGATGAGTTGAAGATTTCCAGTGTGGAGAGTCTTACTCAGATCTAGAGCAGACCGACTCAGAGATGACCGCTTATGTGTTGCCTTTCCTGGAGGATTGAGGCGTTGTTCGGCGTACAGGCGTATGAGCCAGTTGCTGCTGCCAATAACGAGATATCGCCCAGATGGTTGGAGCCACTGCAGCATGAGCATGTTCTTGGAGATATGATAGCGAGTCGCTAGTCACCGAGGGTGAATGACTAGGACGTGTGGTGAGTTCGCTTACCCTGATGCGAGGTCATCAGGTGGATCGATTCCAGATAGAGACGACTTCACGCAGGTTCGTTGAGAGTCGATAGAGACGATCGAATGTCAGGAACCTATTTTCCAAGTTTAAAGTATACGGAAAGACATGCAGGTGATTCTATGGACCCTCTAGAAGAATGAAATCCTAACTCGACTTAATGACCGTGTGAAAGACTTTGAACCTTCGGGTTTGCGGCGGTTCCTCGGCGCCATTAGTGAGGCTTGGGTTTGCCCTTCTACGGCTGGACCACCGACGCTGTGGCATGTACTCGATACTATTAAACTGTACCCGAGATGTGAGCTCTTGGGGGATTATGAGGATCTGGCGAGTCGATCGGATGGTTCGACATCTTCGGATATCGTGATGGGACACTGCTTGGGAGACTCCAGATGCAAGCATAGCCGTTGGAGCACAGTACATGCAGCCATGATGAGACGAGTCCGAATCAGTCGACATTGACGCAGAGTGAAGAAAAGAGTTCGCAAGATATTTCGACGAGATGACGTCCCATTCCGCTGACATCAGAGATGTGATACGCACCCCAAGGCGTGGTATATGGATAGATCTTCCAGAAAGAAGCGCAATATGTATGCAGCCGTTCCGGAATGAGCTTTAGCTTCAGCATCGGATGACGACTTCCGGGCATTTCGGCAGGATTGAGAATTGAGAAAGGAACCCGACAGGACCCTTCGGGAAATGATATGAGAAGACCTAGACCCAGAGTGGTCATTTTGCGCACACCCAGCAGGATAGTGTTCAGCATTGACGACAAGGTAGTTGACCAGGTTCGGATAAGGAACTTACACAGATGCGATGCGAATTGATCAAGGACGGACGAGTGATGAGTATTCCTCCGATGGTTGGGACGTGTTCCCGAGAACCATTTCGGCCTGACATCAGCTACAGAATGATGAAGCTACAGGTTTCGCGATTTCGAGTCCGTGTGAGAGACTTCAGATTGACCGTGGCCGAGAACAGTGCAGTGCATCGTAGCTTAGCATGACGCCATAGTGGACGACGATAGAGACAGTTGGAACAAGAGGTTCGTGTGAGACACTGATGAGCTGTCATTGCTTCCCGTCGAGACTAAAGACCTGATTTGCTTACAGAGACGTTGGGATGTGACCAGTTTCTGAGAAGATATTGTGTTGAGGACACAGGTATCTTTGAGCGAGAAGAGGTTGTGCAGGAGAGCCAGCCTCCGTACAGATCGGCATAGGCATGATTGGAAGAGACCTTGAGCAGGATTCCTTCCAGGACATTGCTGCAACGATGTTTGCACCCAGGATCAGATGTGAGACGTGCTTCCAGAGAGCCAGAGGCCGACGCCAGTGATATGCTGCCTTACGAGTGGTCGTGAGGATTGACCGAGAGGTGACCAGAGAAGTGCCAGAACGGAATCGTCCCCGTTAGCACACCTGACAGGGTCGATGAGCCGATTGACTGTAAGATTGGTAATCCACGGAGAAGATAAGGACCCAGAGAGCCAGAGGACGCCAGATCGTGAGCAAGAGGCAGGTAGATATCCTGCGCTGCTAGCAGTGGATTGCACCGACTCCTTCTCGACCTTGAAGGAGGAACTACCGACGACGGTATTTATGATTTGTGATTTTGTGATTCGATTATCACGTATCCGTCATTTTGGATTTCGGTATTTTGGGCGTTCTGTTTGCATGATTTAGTTTTGATGACTGAGTTTCATGATATTTGATTTTGTGCACCATGGTTGCACCTACTGGGTATTTATACCTTGTACATAGTTATTACTCTTGAGCTGTTGATTGCGATTTCATGCCTATTTTATGCTGGTGATTTGATTTACGTTTCCAGCAGAGTTTCATGTAATTTTAGTGTTTTGATTTTGCACTCGGTATAGCTTATATGTACTTGTAGTGCATCGATATGTGTTTTGTGCCCGCAGCTGCACACGTTTATGATTTTCTTCATATCTGGATACACTTGGTGTTGCTGCTTACGTATTTGAGTTATTGCTTGGTATTTGTGCATGGGATGCACCAGTTATATACTTCGTGCATTTGTCGCACCAGTTTTATGTTTCTTGCGTTTATCGCATCAGATTTATATTTCGTGCCTTTGTTGCACCGGATTTATATTTTGTGCATTACGATTGCACCTGACTTCGATTTGATGCCTTTCGGTATGTCGATTTTGATTGTGATATCGATGTGGATTCTTGCACTCCGTGCTTTGGGGTTTGACTTACGCATATTCGACGTTGCTATTGGATTTTGTGATTCCGTGCATATTGAGTGCGCAGGGTCTAGATTTTCATTCGTGCATGATAGATGCACCGATTTGGATTTTCGCGCATGTTGGGCGCATGTTTTGAGATACGATTTTGGGGTACACCAGATACACTAAATCGAGATTCTTCGTGCATTTCAGATGCACCTGTTTTGGCTGTCAGGCACACATGTTGTCTATGACAGATGCTTCGTGCACACCCGTTGCACCTAGATGTTGTTTTGTGCACATGTTTAGCGCATATATGGATTTTGATTTCCGTGCGCGTCAGACGCACAGGATGGTGTTATGTGCATTTTTAGAATTTATTCCTTTTGGAGCAGTACATTTTTATGATGTGGGATATTTGCTTTCATACTGAGCAGGACTAGTCAGTGGACAGTGCCTGGATATATTTTGCATGCATCGATAGTTATCGAAGGGATTTCCGAAAAGCGAGCTATAGTCTCAGTATATACCTACGTGTCCGATATGACACAAAACGTTTTAAAAACAAGGAAACCCTTCTGATTATTTTCAAAATGGTGGAACGTGCTTATTAAACAAAGGATATATATACACATATATAGTTATTTTCTTATGAGAAACGTCCGCCACTGTGCAGTGTTACGCGCATCGCACAGCGACTTAAAAAGATATGGCATACAGTTGCATCAGCTAATTACATGTATAGATTGGGTGTCTACATGTATAGTCTTGGTCCATATCATATTGATTTTGTATTGGATTTGACATTGTGTCGTTACCATAACTCCGATGATTGCGGATGCTTGATGGAGTGTTGCTTTTGAGTTATCTGCTCAGTACTCATGCGCATGCATTGCGCTATGATGTTTTATGTATAGATGATTTCGGAGCCCCGATGACTTGGAATTTGTATTGAAATATTTTAGTATTTGGGAGTTTAAATTTAAATTCGGGGACCGAATTTCTTTAAGGGGGGTAGATTGTAACGTCTTCAAAATAATAAAATATGATTTTTGGGAAATTTTATAATTTAATATTATTTTAATGAATATTTTAATATTCTGGTATAATTAAATACAGATAAATGGGGAAAAATTATGGAAAATTCTAAAATAAGGTATTTTAAGGAATTGCCTCGTTTTCTGTGCATGCCCCCATTTCCTCTAGTTTTGACCCTGAGTATGTCTAGTTTTGACTGATTCCATCTAGGGTGAAATCTGGGTTGATTTTCCTATGTTGGTGTATAATTTGGGACTTGTTTTAGCATGGATTTTGGTATTTGGTGATTCATTCCTGTCGGGTGGCGTTTGGACGTCAACGACAAGTGGATTTTGATTGTGTTTACATGCGAGTCGATAGGCTTTTACCTATGCGGGTAGCGTGTGCTATTTTGGTTTCCGATGTGATTTTCATGTGCTTTAACATTATGATATACTTGTAGGTACCCCGCGTGATGTTGAGGCAAAGGAGGTGAAGATAGCGACATCGGCTTTGGCACACGAGAAGCAAGGTGAGTAGATTATATCTACAGGGGGGAGTCGGGTGGATGGCGTATAGCACCCCCGCAGTCTGTAGATAGATTACTATGTAGTTTAATTGTGATATTAGGTGTGTTATGGATAGTATAGGGTTAGAAGTGACTAGTGTAGTTCATAGTCGCGAACCCTAGGATAGAATTACACCTATACACACACCCTTGCTTATCACTTGTACTTGCACTGTGATTGATGATATGTGATGACTTTGGAGATGAGTCGATGATGTGGGCTTGGTGCCCTGGGATCGGTGATTTGATACGATTCATATGTGGGATATGACTTGTGATTCTTGCGGGCTTGGGATATGTGTTTACCCCCGCATGCATACTTTACTGATGTTACCGTTTTGTACTAGACATAGAGTAGTACTCCAGACTATATGTTCTGATGATGGTGATATCTGTTATGTGATGAGACAGTGAGATGTTGACCCCTACCCAGCTTTTGGGGATGCCATACGATGATTTACCGTACGTGCCGATATTGATGATAGATCCGCACTCATAACTCGAGAATATCTTATGATATGACATTGAGGCGAGATCACCGACTATATATCTTTATATATATACCGACTCAGATTTAGGTGGTTTCCACACCTACCCCTCCTGTTTGACCTGATACTTAGGTGTAGTTGCATAGTAGATACTTCACTGTGGTGTTGACTACTAGATTTCTGCATCTTCATGCTATTCGCATTGCTGACATATGTTCATTGCTATATTATTATCATGCTGTTAGGACACCAGCACCATTATCGATGATGCGTATGTTCCACGTACACTATTTGCCGGCTCACACACTTCATCATCGATAATTGCCATGCCACTACACTGTAGTACTATTGCATTCATGAGATGATTCTTCCTTCGACATATGCACATTACTATTCCATGTTGCATGATTTCCGATATGATTACTGTTCTTTACATGTCGCATACGTCATGGATTGACTGCATAGCACATCGCATTGGATTTACTTCCTGATGTTGGATTTTCATGTGATTTCTGGTTTTTGAGGACCGTGGGGTTATTTAAGAAAAGAGGCACTTTTATGAAAACCCGGTACCTCGTGATATGATATTTCGTTGCGTCCACCACGCGTTTTCTCGGTGCTGAGACGTGTGCTTGAAACCCGATTTGAGGAGGTGATGATCCGTTTGCGGGTTCGTGGTGGGCCCGGTATGGTTCCCCTCGGCGAGATTATCGATGGGTTTGCCGATTGAGCCTGGAGGCGGGCGAGTACCTACCGGTGATTGTATTTGAGCTCGGCGGATATCTGGAGGATACCGGCCGCAGTCGAGAGATGGGCTGACCCGTACTGCCGGGGGCCGAGGGCCGATACCGCAGACGGAGCCCAGAGATGGACATGGGTTGACTCGTACTGCCGGGGGCCGAGGGCCGATACCGCCGACGGAGCCCCATATGGATGAGGATTTACGTGTCGATGCTAGGCACGGGTTTTCATGATGTTTTTCCATGATATTGTTTATATCCTCATACTTGCATACTTGATGCTTATCGTCAGTGGGTGACGAGTGGACGGGTTCCACATACTTACAGACTTGGATCATATACAGACTGGTTTTACATTGATCATACTTTATTTGTATATATAACAGGGTATGAGGGCGCTGTTATATATACCCTTACACCAATATTAGTGGTATGGGACGCTAATATATGTGTATTGATATCATTGATATTTCTTCATGGTTACTTCATGCAGACATACCTTACACTGATGACATGTGATTACCTGAGTACCTGGCACTACCTACATGATTAGATGTTACTTTGCCACCTTATTACACTCAGATGTACTCTTGTGGATTATATTATTGATCGTTGACTTAGGTTTATGTCTTGCATTCGGTTTCTGCTTGTAGATGTTTCTATTCACGAGTTGGCAACTCACCCCCGTTGTGCCACAGTTCTTGCAGGTTCTGCCGTACAGGTTCTATTGCGGCATTTCTGGCACACTTTCTTCTTGCGGGTGACTTGCTTTGGTAGGTGGATTCTTTCGCATCAAGAACAACCATTGTATTTATTTATTTCATTGTATCTAGAATTTCCATCAACCAAAACTTGTATTATTTCGACCTTAGAGTCGCGCTTAGTAGTATTGCGTTTTTTTCTTATTGCTTTTGAGTTTTCTTTGGATTTGATCCTCGCCACTAGGCGTTGTATATTATTGCTGCATATGTGGTTGTGACCGTCGATTGACGAAGAGCTACCTCCCGCTTGGGGATGCCATTATCATTGCATACATATTGTTATACTTGTTGTACCCCATTCGGGGCCAGTTTTTCAAAAGAAACTCTGCCGAAATTTTTAGAAAAGACTTTATTGTTTTCAAAACGTACCTTCGGCTTAGTTATTTAAAAACCTTGATTTCAAACCTGTATTTCTTCACTTCTTTAAACCAGTTTTCTTTACTTATTCTCGAAAATGGTTTTAGATTTCTGGGCTTTTGGCTTACTTGGATCAGATGGAGTCCTATAGGCTTCATATGGTTCAAGGGCCAGTCACGTGCTCTTTCGGGTCGTGACAGCACCGGATTTGTGTTTCGTGCATTTGTTGCACTAGATTTTCGTTTCGTGCACTTGTTGCACCAGATTTTCGTTTCGTGCATTTGTTGCACCAGATTTTCGTTTCGTGCATTTGTTGCACCAGATTTTCGTTTCGTGCATTTGTTGCACTAGATTTTTGATTCGTACGTTTGTCGCACCATATTTATATTTCGTGCGTTTGTCGCACCATATTTATATTTCGTGCGGTCGTTGCACTGGGTTTACATTTTGTGCGTTGGTTGCACCATATCGGTATTTCGTGCATTGGTTGCACTAGATTTGCACTCCGTACCTTGGTTGCACCCGATTTATGTCTTTGAGCATTTGTATTACAAGATTTATGTTTTGTGCGCGTTTCACTTGACGTTCGTTCTTCGTGCGCTTTACCGCATTGGGCATCTATATGGCCAGATGCGCTCGGGTTGGATTTTTGCGCATATTAGGCGCTTGATATTTTGTTTTGTGCGCATCGGATGCACTTGAATGAGATTTTTACTCATGCATGTCGGATGCCTTTGATTTAGCCTTTATTCGTGCATGTTGATGCACTTGATTTAGCTTTTACTCGTGCATGTTTGGTGCACTTGCTTTAGATTTTATTCGTGCATAATTGATGCACTTGATTTAGATTTCTGTCGTGCATGATGGATGCACTTGATTTCGATTTTCGCGCATGTTGGGCGGATGATATGAGATGCGATTTTGTGCACACCGGATGCACTCGTTTGGGATTTTCATTCGTGCATGTTAGTTGCACGGTATTGAGATTTTCGTGCACTCCAGATGCACTTGATATTGTTGTCGTGCACACCCGTTGCACCGGACAGATGTTTTCGTGCACACCCGTTGCACTTAGTTTTGCTTTTGTACATGTTGTGGCACGTGTATTTGGATTTGATTTCCGTGCGCACCAGACGCACGTGATGGTTAGATACGCCTTTTGAGGCTGATTTTGCTTTTGAGCACTTTGTTTTCAAAATGGGCACTATATTATGTAGTAGCCGAACAGGACTGATCCAAGGACAGTACCTGAGTACTTTGCATGCATTAAAAGTTTACCAAGAGGTTTTTGGAAAAGATCTATAGTCTCGCTATTTCCTACGTGTCCGTGAGCGACACGAACGTTTATAAAGGAAAACCTTTTGGGATATTTTGAGAAACGACGGAACGTGTATTTAGGAAAACATATATGGAAATATATTATTATTTTAAAATGAGAGTCCGTCGCTTTTGCCGTGAGTTACGCATTCACGCGGCGATTTAGAAAAGAATTTTGCATGAGTTTTATTTAGTTCTTGAAAGTTCTCCAAAGATGCGTACTATACACGTATTATAGTATTTGACTAGTGTATATTGGATTTCAGTAGTGGATTTCGAGATCTGTATGTCTATTGTAACTTCGAGGATATGCGTGCAAATCAGATGATTTGCGTGACGCTTGACGGAGTTCGATTTTGAGTTTTGTACTCGTTTTCATGCGCACTTGACGCGCTGCGTTATTCTGTATCTTCCGTGATTTCGGAGCCCCGTTGATTTAAGCTGATTATTTAAATGTTTTAGATTTTGGGGGTTTAAATTTAAATTCGGGGACCGAATTTATTTAAGGGGGGAAGATTGTAACATTTCAGAATATATAAAATATTATTTTTGGAATTTAATATTAAAATAATATAATTCCCGAAAACTGCCCGATTTGCGAAATTGGGGTTTTCGAAAAAGGGTATAAATATATACCGATAATTTTGAAATAAATGGAAATTAAAATTATTTATTCATTTAAAAATATATTTAATGAATTGGCATTTTTAAATATTATTATATGCAGTTTTGATAAAAACCTGATTAGTGCACTGCTAATCGCGATTAAGCAAAATCCGTGTTTTTACAGTTTTCCGTGGCTAGTGCACCACTTCATGTTGCATTTGGTTACATGTTATCGCATTTATGTTGTTTTATGGGTATTTTGGGTGTTGGTTTTAAAGTTTAAAAGAAAAGAAAATGAGAAAGGGTAGAAGGGTAAATAGGTGAGAGAGAAAGAGAATAAGTGAGAGAGAGATGGGGGGCTGCCTCATATCTTTTTCTTTCCCCATTATTTCATTTCCTCATCTCCTTCTTCCTCAAGTTTCCCTCCTCTTTCACCCCATGAAATCATCTAAAAAGCTTCATCAAAATCCTAAACCCCTTTCATAAAAGTTGATCCCCTCCTTCTCCTGTACACATTGGACCAAGAAAAGTGGGACTTTGACAACTTTGGAAAACTAGGGTTTTGTTTGAGTTTCATCTATGAGGTATAATCCTTTCCATTTTTCTAGTTTTGAGGTTTCTAGTATTTTAGATAGTTTAGAATTTGAATTGGGTTGGTGTTTGTGAGGATAGAAATCCCTAGAGAAGGTTTAGGTTTAAAAAGTGGTTTTGGTGAACTCTTGTGGCTGTTACAAGACCTGGTCTTGAGTATAGAAACCAAAATACGGATTTAGGAATTCATTATGTCGGTTTTGTGTTGATTTGTGAGGGTATATGGAAATCTGGAGTAACCCGGGGGCACTAAAAATTATTTAGCGAACACAGTGACACATGCAGGCACCCAGGAAGCTACCACAGAGACCCAAGACCAAACCCTAACACCATGGCCGTAAATTTAATCCACTGGGCCACAATTTGCAGCCTGGGTACCTCATTTGGGGTTCGTGCTTCGTCTGTAGCTCCTATATCAGTAAAATAGACCCTTTACATATGCAAAATTGGCTAATTTCACTTAGGGTAAAATCTGGAGCATGTTTTCTAAGTTTCTGAATTCTTTTTGCGGCTTTTAATGAATTTGGATTTGGTATTTGATATTGTGTTTCCTTCGTGTGGCGTTTGAACGTCAACGACTAGGGTTACTGATCATGTTTTGCATGCGAGGCTATAGGTTTTGACCTATGAGCGAAACGTGTGCCGTTTTGGTTTCTGACTTGATTTTAATACGCAGTTGCGATGTGTTATGATATGTAGGTACCCCATGAGGATTTTGAGATGATGAAGAAGAGGATGGCGGCATCGACATCGGCAAGCAAGGAGCAAGGTGATTGATCTATATCCACGGGGGAAGTCGGGTGGATGGCGTATAGCACCCTTGCAAGTTTTTGATGGAAACCGATTCATAGTATATGGTTAAGGAAACTTTAATAGAAAAGAATAGATAGAGTTAAAAGATAGTTAGATAAACTATATTAGAAACTAAATGATAGTTAGAAGTGATATGATACGATTAGTGTGTGATGATGGGATTTGAGGATGATGTTGATGATATTGCCGTTTAGGGTATTATAGGACTAGATAGTCGACGTAGATGCGTCATCCGAACCATACCTATTTCCAAACTGAAGAATCGTATGAATCTTTTAAACAGATACCTTGAGGGACGTTACGGATTTTTAAATGATATCTTTTCCTTAAAAATACCGTAGCCCCTACTTTCAAAACTACGATTCGCATCTTTCAAGAACTGTTGTATGGTTCGGGTGTGTATGTTAGATTAGATACTTATGCTTATAGTAAAGGTAGAATGTATATATAACATTTGATTCGATGTGAGATATAAAGGTGATGAAAAGAATGTACGATGCAATATGATGAATTTGGTGATATTTTGGTATACGGATGAGAGTCGATTGAGATGATTGATACCTTGCCGGTCCCCTGATACGAGATTGTTATGGATGTGACTCGGGACATAGGTATATGGATATATATAGAATGTTGTGAATCATGAATGATAGGCCGTACGTGATATTAGGCCGTATCCTCATTGTCTTATAGGTTGATAGGATCCCTATTGGTTTAATCCCGCCGTATGATGATTTTCCGTACGTGATGAGTTGACTTGATGATTGATCCATGCCCTTGACTAGAGGATGCCGTACGAGAGATTGTACCGTACGCAATGTTGTGTGGCTAGATGCCGATTAATAGATTCACCGACTCGGTCTTGTAGACACGTATACCTTATAGCTTATAGCTGATGAGTTACCTTATGCCGCATTCATGTTATTCACATTGCATTATTTATACCTGTGCTAGTACACCTGCACCATTATCGATGTTGCGTATATACCACTTGTACACCCATATTGGTGCACATACATATTGAACACTCATGCTTGCGTATATACCACTTGTACACCCTTATTGGCGCACATACATATTGTACACTCATGCTTGCGTATATACCACTTGTACACCCATATTGGCGCACATAAATATTGTACACTCATGCTTGCGTATATACCACTTGTACACCCATATTGGCGAACATATATATTGTACACTCATACTTGCGTATATACCCATTTGTACATCCATATTAAGCACATGCATATTGTACACTCATACTTGCGTATATCCCCACTTGTACACCATACTTGTGTGCATATATATATCTTGTGCATCCATGCCTACGTACATACACATTTGTATATACATAGAAGATGCTGGCTTTGATTTTGGATAATTGGGGACGGCATGTTATATTTTAACAACTGGATCCACTTAAAAGAGCGGTTTTCCCTTTTTCTCATAGTACGATTTTATGCTGCATAGGTCACATTGCATGGTTTCACGCAATGAGTTTTGGGATTTCATGTGATTTCTGGATTTGAGAACCGTGGTGTTAATTTAAGAAAGTATGCACTGTTTTGAAAACCCGGTTTCTCTTGATATGATATTTCAGTGCGTCCACCATGTGTTTTCTCGGTTCTGAGTGTGACATGTGAAACCTGATTCGAGGAGTTGGATGAGGACGATTGCGGGTACATGGTGGACCCGGTATGGTTCCCCGGGGCGAGAAATATTTTTCGTGGAGTAGACGATGAGCCTAGCAGGGTGGAAAGTACCTACCGGTGATTGGTTGGACCTGGCGGTTATCCGGAGGATACCGACCGGAGTCGAAAGATGGATATGGGCCGACACGTCTGCCAAAGCCCGCGGGCCGATCCCGCAGATGGAGCCCAAGATATATGAGGATTTACGTGTCGATGCTGGACACGGGTTTCATGATGTTTTCGAGTGTCGAGGTTGGACACTCCAGTCCCATGATTGTGATGTGTAGCGAGGGATACACGTTGATTTATATCCTCATATTTTCATGCATATGTTTTTATGATATTTACATACATGATATTGTTGTGCCATTGGTTGACACATGGATGAGATTTATACGAAACCGAAACTACTCCGAAACACCCGATACGAAAACTTGGTTTCTATCGATTTTAAAAAGTCTTAAAATTTTTTTTAAACAACCGCATAATGTTGTATGTGATATGACATGAACATACAAGAAATTCGAGGAAATTTGGAGAAATTTGGGCCGGCCACAATAAGTAAAAATCCGGTGTGCTCGGTTTTTCTATGGAGTCTGGGCTTCAAATTTTTTGTGTGTTCCAGTCTCTTTGTTTTGGTGTTTCAGGTGTTGTTTGTTTTTTGAGATTTTGCATGTGATGTCAGTTCTCTGTAAAGGCAATTCGGAGTGTTTCGTATTCGTAATTCTAACATAGTTTCGGGTATTCGCATGTTCTCTAGACGAAGTTAAAAAGTTCGAATGAATTTCAAAAACCTATTTTTCCAAGTTTAACGTATTCGAAAAAATATGCAAGTAATTCTGTGGACCCTCTAGAAGAATGAAACCCTAACTCGACATAATGACCATGGAACCGCTTTGAACCTTAGGGTTTGTGGCAGTTCTGCGGTGCCATTAATGAGGCTTGGGTCCGCCCTTCTACGGCTGGTGCATAGGTACCGTGACATGTTCTGGGTATTATTAAACTGTGCTCAAGAGTTGAGCTGTCAGGAAATTGTGGGACTTTGATGGATCGATCGAAAAGTTTAACGTCGTTCGGGTATTATGTGATGAGATACAATACTTGGAATCAAAACTAATTTGAATTTTATAAATCTAGAAATTTAGTCTCAGATGATCGGTTGCCACGGAATTTTAATGTGATCAAAAGTCCGTCGCAATCATGTAGCGTACGCGGATACTCGCCGGGTAACCTTGTTAGATAGCCACGCTCCATAGCCCAGACCAAGTGACTGTAAGAGAACCCCTTTGCCTAAAGCATCCATTCGGGTGCTCGCGGCTGCGGTGTTCCGCCTTAGTGCACTTCGTCGACAGTATCGGGAGTGCGGCCGTCTATTAAAGTTTCCGATGAGCATTCGATTAAGTTATCGGGAATCTTGTTGAATTACCCGACAAATTATTGAAAAGTGTTTTCAATATCGAGACTAAATTGCGGGGTTTATAATTGTTACGCATGTGATGTCTAAGGAATTCATTTGGTTAAGCATGAAATCCAAAGTATGTGATACATCGGGTTTATGATGTCTAAGGTGGTTGCGGATTCCAATTGTTGTAGTTTTTCACTTTCTTTTCTGCGACCGTAAGTGTAATATGTGGTGTATCGCCGGTTTCGTTTCAATATGTCAACGACAATTGGGATACACATATTTACTTACGTTGGTGTCATGTGATATTATGTGTTGCTGTGATATGTTATATTGGATCGTCGTGTTTTGAATAGCCGGGTTTTTTTATGTGAGATGAGAGTTTTTCATTTTCATTCAAGTAAAAGCTTGTATGTAATATTCTTTTATTGGGGCACTTCCGGGTTGAGGATGATGTTACCTTTGATGTATATTATTACTTTTCCGCATTAGGATAGACCCAAGGCGGGGAGCATAAGTAACCGTATTCTAGGGTCCAGTGCGAGACCATCTCGAGGAGTCGAGACCGGGTCTCCTACTCTGGAATTGGTAGGGTTTCTTGATGCTTTCGTAGGTGTCTAGGGATGTGGGTTTGGCTATTCATCACGACCGTGGAATCCGCGTTTTTACTGGCTTAAATAAAACATGGAATTCCTAGTATATCTAATATTTCATATGTGATTCTTCTGCTACTGATATTCTGTGATGTGATCACTTGATATGTTCTGAGACGAATGCATATATTATATATATGAGATATAATAAATAATGTTGCTTTTATTTCTTCTGTGATACTTGGGAAGCATAATTAATGGGACTTCATTAATGAGATTAATGAAAGAAAAAGAAACCTAAAGATGTTGTAGAAACTTTTTTAAAAACTGGTAGCTCTAGTTCTTGTTTTGCATAGTGGTATTCCTTGTAGAATATCCAGCACCTTATTCGATAAGGAAAGAGCCGAGATCCCTTCACCGGGAGTGACCTCTTTGGTGAAACTTGCAGATGCTACAAACTCGGTTTGTCTTTTGATTGCTTTTATAGTTTTTACTTTGCATAGTGGTATTTGTGAAATATCCCGCACCTCATTCGATGAGGAAAGAGCCGAGATCCCTTCACCGGGAGTGACCTCTTTAGCGAAACTAGTAAAAAC
Source organism: Agapanthus africanus (assembly GCA_030015575.1). Taxonomy (NCBI): domain Eukaryota; kingdom Viridiplantae; phylum Streptophyta; class Magnoliopsida; order Asparagales; family Amaryllidaceae; genus Agapanthus; species Agapanthus africanus. The sequence continues at coordinate 343,672,366 of JASDDO010000012.1, forward strand.
CTCAAAAACACTCATATACAAAAGCACTTGATTTTACAACGATATCAAGTTCATTACGCAAAAGGTTTTCAAAAAAACCTGCCGTTGCCCTCTGTCATTTTAGATAAGTAATATTTAGTATTCGTGCTACGTTTTTTGACCTCTGTCAAGGCGTAGTGTGAGGTAGCTGATTAGTACTTATCTGCAAAGCATATGATGTGATTGGATTAGGGTAGTCGTACGACCTTGTTGACCTCTGTCATGGGTCGTACGGGTGGGTTTATTTCAATTAAGAAATGACGGGTTGAACTTGACTAGCAGCCTATGGTTTGTTGACCTCTGTCAAGGTCATAGGACGCTTAGGGCAAAATTTTATCGGGAATTTCAAGTGTTGAAATTTGCAATGAGATTGCATACCTTCTATGAGATAGTTGGACCCCGATACCCACTGCGAGTAATAGTTACTCCTGGTAGAGTTTTACACATTACAATTTGTCGATCAAGTAGATGTCTAGAAAGGTGTTAACTGGGTCACGCCCCTGGAAAAACGAGGTTTATTTTAATTAGGTCCGTGCGAAAGCACGGGAAACCTCTCTCAAAGTACTGACACTGGCCTGGCTGAAAGATTGGCAAACTTGTAGGGTGTAATTAATCCCGGCTAGTCTTACCTTTTAGGGTTTGAAGGTAGATTTGATAAAAACAGTGGAAGCCATCCTGATTAGATAAAATAATAACCAATCTAATCTTGCAAGAGCGCACGCAGAGTGTTTTCTTCTCTCTCTCCAGGTAGCGACCATGTCACGACTTAATCAAGATAATAATATGGATGCATTGACCGAACCTGCTTATTACACTGAGCTAGGGCACGTTGGTTCCGCTCAATCTTATAATTGTTATAAGTCCGAGCAAGAAATAGGGGAATATCCGGATTCCCATCCACCCAATCAAGGAATGAGCATGTTGATCTATATTCTTCGGGTGTCCTTATTACCGAGAACTGTTTTTTCAGTATCCTCTATGTCCTGGGTATGTGATACCAGATCAGGATCACGCATATGTAAAATGTTGCATGGGCGACAGAAAGGTAGAGAACTGAGAATGGGTGATAGGTCTCTAAGAGTTGTTTGTTATGTATATGCCCTAGAGGCCATTGTTGTACATATGATGTATATTATAGTGGATGCTTGGATATATATAGAGAGGACTTTCTTGCTCGACATGATAGTATGCTATCCGGTTTCACTTTGTCTTAACGTGTAGCCTTGTATCGGAACAATGTCTAGCTCTCACATGTGGATAAAGCCCTTAGGATATGTACTTGAATACTAGGACTATGATGCCGATCATACTAGTGTGGCCAGGATAGTCCACGAGTACATCCTATAATTGTTCCTAGTCGAGGGTGTATCGAGACAGGGCATCGATACTCCAGAGTAAACCAGCGTATACGCATCTTGACCCATATGATGGGCGATGGATGATCCCACATCTATTGGTGTTTGACATCATAGATAGTATACGGTTTCTCAGTGGAGACTGGGTACACTGAACGGACTCGCCGAGAACTCCTAGATGGTATTATACATATCGTCAGATAGCAGTTCTCCGGTGACATTGGTACAGGTTAGTCCGTAGACCCGAGATCATCATAGAGTCTTGTGTGATTCCCACTGTGCTTTGATTTCCACCTTACCACGTTCATGAGAACGTGCAAAACGGTGGCTTTTGGTTACAGTCCCGAATCACAAGGAGGCAATGAGTGATAGGAGGGGTTTCGTCTCTCCCGGTATTGGGGGTTGATGTTGCGCTGTGTTCGATTGGCTATAACTGGAAGTCCCTGGCTAGGTCTGATATGGAGATCTACTGGTAAGTGTTATCAGTAGTTTCTCGACCCGTTATGAGCCTCACATCGACACGACTTATCGGTTACTGGGGTCTGACGTTTACCACCCCTAGACTGGATATGTGACATATCAGATGAAGAGACCGGACTATACGGTAGTGTTACTGATTGGATTCGCAGGAGTATGTACAGGCTTTCTTGATGATCTTCTGGTCGCTCAATACCCAGGTGGCTGTTACGTTTAGCTGACCGCTTGCAACTTGTGGGTGTTTGATATGATCATAACCTACTGTCGGCGTATTGACGAGTCTTTAGAGTCCTATACAGAGGTTTCCTAGCTCAGGCGAAATGGAGTAGGAGCACATATGTGATATGTGCGAGATCGAGACTAATACGCGTATGTGATACCGTATTCTGTTCTCACGATATGAGATATCGACCGGTTATATGTGATATAGCCGGGTTATCGGATCAAGTGTTGATTCGATGAAATGATATATATATATATATATATATATATATATATATATATATATATATATATGCTCACTTAAGTATTTATTATTCTCACTTATAATACATTTAACATATATGTGATATATGTTTATTGTATTGTTTTCTATTGTTACATAAATATTATATATGTGATAAATAATATTGTGACATGCTAGGTTATACATACAACAAGGATGTATGAGAATTATACAATGCTACATATAATGTTTGGGTTTAAATTCTTAAGTAATTCAAAATTGTGGAAATGGGTCATAGTGAAGCTTCATGAACTTGTTGATAACCATTAACAAAGTCCAACCTTTTTGCTTTGCTTAAGATATTTTCTAACCCAACCATTGTACATAGCCATGGTTAACTCTCTACATGACTTAGTGGATGACATACACTAACCCAAGGTTGCATTTATTACCTCCTCTCATTTCATTGATTCATCTTCTTCTTCCTCATCTCATTTTTGCTTTTTAGACTTTGAGATCAAGAAGAAAAATAATGAGAAATTAAATAATAAAGTGAGCAAAATTCCTACTTAATCATCCTCTTCCATACTAGCCATTTAGATTAATATGTTAGCTTCACTAATTCTATATTAGTGAAGAGAGATCTTGAGTCCATGTTTCCTCGACGTAGATCATCGTAGACTTTGAAGACTTCAAGCAAGGATGCATCATACATCTTGTGGAGCCTCTCAAGAGTCCAGGAGTTCATGGATCGCAGCGAAGGGACCACTACTTGGAGCTTATGAAGCGAAGGAACGGACTGCAAAGGTTTTAATCCCGATCACTTAGATGTAAAGTTTTTTACATGTAAAGTTAACCCTAATTCTCTAGTTAAGATCTTGGTTAGGGTTTCATAGCACCCCAAAATTTTATAAAATGGCATGGTTGATGCCTTCCTAAACCTTGTGGTAGTACTATGCAACCCTACAGTGGTATCAGAGCCAAGCTAGAAAATTAGAGGTTGTCTAGACGAAGTTAGAATTCTGATCGAACTCCGAATACCCAATTTGGACCCCCTCACTGGAAATTTTTCAAAAAGTTGGATTTTTCCATGTTAAAAATACTCAGAAAAACAAGCAGGGAATTCTATGGACACACCTGAAGAATGAAACCCTAACTCCTCCAAGTGACCGCGGATCCATAGCCAAAACATGGTTTTGGCGGCGGATCCGCGGCGCCACTTGAGAGGCTTGGGTCGGGCTTTCAGCTGCATGTCCGTAGGTACTATGGCATCTCTCTGGTTAACTTTAATTGTGCTCAAGTGATGAGCTCTCTGGGAAATTTTTGGAATTCGTTGAATCGATCGCATTGTTTAACTTCGCCTAGCTATCTGTGATTGTGATACAATATGTGGAATTCATATAGTTAGGCATAAAATCCGTAATATGTGATTTTCCGGGTTTATGATGTCTAATGTTGTAGTTTTTACATTTTCTTTTCTGCGACCGTAAGTGATATATGGTGTATCGCCGGTTTCATTACTATACATCAACGACAATTGGGATATGCATATTTACTTACGTTGATAACATGTGATGTTATGTGTTGCTGTGATATGTTATATTGGATCGTCGTGTTTTGAATAGCCGGGGGTTTTATGTGAGATGAGGGTTTTCATTTTCATTCATGTAAAATTCAATATATGTAATATTCTTTTATTAGGGCACATCCGGGTTGAGGTTGATGTCACCATTGTATATTATTTACTTTTCCGCATTAGGATAGACCCAAGCTAGGGAGCACAAGTAACAGGGTTCTAGGGTCCAGTGGGAGGCATCTCGAGGAGTCGAGACCGGGTCTCCTAACCCTAGAATTGGCAGGGTTACTTACCGCTATCGTAGGGGTCTAGGAATGTGGGTTTGGCTATTCATCACGACCATGGAATCCGTGTTTTATACAGGCTCAAAATAAAACACGGACCTTCTAGTATATCCAATATTTCATACGTAATCTTCTGCTGCTGATATACTGTGATGTGATCATTTTATATGCCTGAGACAAATGCTTATACTATATATATATGATATATAAATATTACTATTTTCGTTTCTTCTGTGATACTTAGGAAGCATTTAAATGATGGGAATTCATTAATGAGATTAATGAAAGAAAAAGAAACCTAAAAGATGTTGTAGAATCAAATTTTCAAAAAGGGTAGCTCTATTTTTTGCTTTTCATAGCGGTATTCCTTGTAGAATATCCAGCACCTTATTCGATAAGGAAAGAGCCGAGATCCCTTCACCGGGAGTGACCTCTTTAGCAATACTAGCAGATGCTACAACTCACTCGGTTTTGTTTTTGATTGCTTCTAAAGTTCTTTCTTTGCATAGCGGTATTCCTTGTAGAATATCCAGCACCTTATTCGATAAGGAAAGAGCCGAGATCCCTTCACCGGGAATGACCTCTTTAGCGAAACTAGTAAAATCCTCAAAAACAATCCTTTTCAAAATCACTTGTTTCTACAACGATATCAAGTTCATTACGCAAAAGGTTTTTTGAAAAACCTGTCGTAGCCCTTCGTCATTTCAGATAAGTACTATTTAGTATTCGTGCTACGGTAGTTTGGCATGCGTCAAGGAGTAGTGTGCAGTAGCTGATTAGTACTTATCTGTAGCATGAGATGTGATTAGATTAGGGTATTCATACAGCATTGTTTGACATGCGTCAAGGGTCGTAAGGGTGGGTTTAATTCAATCAGGAAATGCACAGATTGAACTTGACTAGCGGACTATGGGTTGTTTGGCATGCGTCAAGGTCATAGGACTCTAGGGGCAAAAGTATTATCGAAAATTTCAAGTGTTGAAATTTGCAATGAGATTGCATACCTTCTATGAGATAGTTGGATCCTGATACCCACTGCGAGTAAGAGTTACTCCCGGGAGATTTTACACATCACAATTAGCCGATCAAGTAGGTGTCTAGAAAGGTGTTAACGGGGTTAGACCTCTGGGAAAACGAGGTTTATTTTAATTAAGTCTGTGTGAAAGCACAGGGAACCTCCCTCAAAGTACCAACACTGGCCTGGCTGAAAGATTGGCAAATTTGTAGGGTGTAATTAATCCCGGCTAGTCTTACCTTTTAGGGTTTGAAGGAAGATTTGATAAAAACAGTGGGAGCCATCCTGATTAGATAAGATAATAATGAATCTAATCTTGCAAGAGCATACGCTAAAGCGTTTTCTTCTCTCTCTCTCCAGGTAGCGACCATGTCAGGCCTTAATCGAGATAATAATATGGATGTATTGACTGACCCCGCTTGTTATACTTAGCAGGGGAATGTTGGTTCCGTTCTTTCTTATAATTGTTATAAGACTGAACAGGAAATTGGGAAATATCCGGATTCTCACGGCACCCAAACAAAGAATATGCATGGTGATGCATCTTCTTCGGGTGTGTTCGTTACAGAGAACTGTTTCTCACTTTGCTCTACGTCCTGGGTATTGGATACCGGATCAGGATCCCACATATGTAATCTGTTACATGGGCTACGGAATGGTAGAGAACTGGGAGAGTGTGATTATTCCGTAAGAGTAGGAAATGGTGCAAATGTTGCAGCCAAAGCAGTTGGCGAATATCACCTTGTATCACAAAGTGATAATACATTGATTCTAAACGAATGCTATTACATACCGAACCTGATATGCAACATTATATCAGTTTCTTTATTAAGTAAAGAATAATATAATTTTGTATTGCAGGATAATGTTATGAACATTTTCCTGAATCAAAAGTTGATTGGATCAGGCACGATGTGTAATGGAATTTATGTTCTAAATCAAACTACAGTTCTAAGCATAACAAACACGCACAAGAGGAAGAATTCAAAAATGAACGAATCCTTCTTGTGGCATTGTAGACTAGGTCATATCAATGCGACACGACTAGCTAAGTTGCATAAGGATGGATATTTGAATCCGTTCGAATTTTCATCTTATGACACTTGCCAGTCATGTCTCAAAGGCAAAATGACCAAAAATCCGTTTAATGGACACGGAGAAAGAGTTACAGAACTCTTGGGACTGATACATAGTGATGTATGTGGTCCCATGTCTACACATGCCAAGATTGGTTCTTCATACTTCATTACATTCACTGATGATCTCTCAAGATACGGAAATGTGTTCCTGTTGAAATACAAGTCTGAAGCATTTGAGAAATTCAAAGAATATAAGAACGAAGTCGAGAACCAAACAGGCAAAAGTATTAAGATCCTTCGATCTGATCGAGGAGGAGAATACTTGAGCAATGAGTTCCTGGACTATCTAAAAGAGAATGGGATTCTCTCTCAGCTTACTCCTCCATATACACCACAACACAACTGTAACACCCGAGCCCAATAATACTATTTCTGTTACTGGTTGAGTGTTAGACATTGCTCATTTCAATTATCTTGCTTGTTTGGTTCTTGTTGCAAAATTTTAACCGGCTAGGTCATTTTGCCTATAACAAATTTTAACACCTAAAATGAAATTGAAAATATCCTTGTTGGCCTACTCGTCACCACTAGTCGCGTGGTAGCGTCCGCGCGTCGAGATTTCATCCCGTTCGGTGAAACGGGCGAGTTTGGACGGCTACGCGCGTGTACAAGTGTCCGACTTGGGGGCATGCATTTTAATCATAAGGCATCTCATTTTAAGATTTGGAACCCGCTTAAAATCCTATTAGTTGAATTTCAAATATTTGGGCGCAACCCGGACGCAATTTGGAAATGTTTCATTTAGCGCCAAAATCCCAATTTAATTAAATATTAAAACACTATATATATATTTCTGTTACATATACTAACGACCTAAATCCTTTTAAATCTTTTAAATTTTATTTTTAAATTTCCTTTCACACCTCAGCCAATCACGAGCGTCCAATCCTCGTGGGGCCCCTGCCTTTTAACCCTCTGTTCTCTCTATCTCTATCTCTATCTCTTCCACTAATTTCTCTCTCTCTCTCTAACTGTCTCTCTCTCTCCCATATACGTATTTTCTCCTTCGTCTTCCCCGAAGCGACCACGAGAAACCCCACGAACCCCATCGCAACCCTCGCCGCCCTCGCCGTCATCCTTCACCATCTCTTCACCCTCGCCCTCTTCATCATAACCTTCACCTTCATCACCTCTCTCTCTTTCCCAGAGCTCCAAACCCACAAACCGATCGCGAGAACCCAACTCTCCGACCTCGTCGTCGTCACCCTGGTATTTTGCGGTCGACCTCGACCTCTTCACCTTCGTCCTCGCAACCCCTCAGACCTCCTTCTCCTCTCCTCCCGTTCTTCCTCCTTCCCTTCCTTCCCCGACGACGAGACTGCACAACCTGAAGAACCTACGACCACTGCAACCCTCGCCTACACCCTCGTCGCCGGAGCTCCGACCTCGTTGTCTCCACGCCCTCATCACCACTTCCTCTCCCTCATCACCTCTCCCCTGACAACACCACCTCTTTCCCGAGAACATCCCCTGCATGCAAACCCTAACCGGAACCCTAGCATCCAACCTCTCCTTGCCGGAGTTCCGTCGACCCCGTCGTCATCCCTCGCCTCGCCTCTGTCATAGAACACCACAACAGTGAGCCCTATTCCCTTTCTTCTTCTTCTTTCTTTCCTTTTCTTTAGTTCTTGAATTTGTATTTCATAGTTCGCCGGAGCCGGGCTCGACGTCGACGATCCCGACGACCCAGCGAGTGTGCCTGACCCGTGTGATCACCTTGTCCGTTGTTTGGATCCGTTCCGTGTACCGTGCGCGCGTCGTGTGTTTTCCGTCGACGTTACGTTCGTGTTTTCCGGTTTGCGAAACCGTCGAGGGAAGTATTACTTGCTACATGCTATGCTATACAAATTAAGTGTGCTTGACTCATTAAACTTGCAAGGATTAACTAAGTATAGTTACTTTTCTCATTTGGAAGAAATTGATATATATCATGATACTGTAACCGAAACCGTATTTTGCCACTGTAACACTAATAACAAAACTACCAGTTAATCATTTTGCTATTTAAAGGACGATAGCCGCACACATAAATCTTCATTACTTTCTGTTAATGATATTGCACTACCTTGTGATTTTGCACCCCAAGGGTGCTCGAACCTGTTAATATGATAATACAACTGCACATATTAATACACCATTGTGATTAAATGAACTGTTATTGTTGCTTACTTTATTTCCTGCTGTTATTTCCTTATTCGACTATATACCTGTTATGAGCACACCTTCGATTGCATTACATATTAACCTGACCTTGCTACACATGACATATATATACATACCGATGCACCAGACATGGTACCCTTTACTACCAACTCAACCTGTTGTACCATGACCTGACTTTTTACCTGATCTCATGCCTAATGCCAACAAACCTGACTTGGGGTCCTCATGGACCATTCCTGTTGTATACCCAGACAAACCTGCTTTTACCTGATCCTGTGTTGGCATTAGTTCTTGATTACTGAATACCTGACCTGACATACATAACTTGGGGGTATGGGGAAATCAAAGGTGAAACCGACTTGTAACTCAACAGTTCGATACCTGTTCTGATCAGTCTTACGGGCTTGGCCAGTCCGGGAGTGATGATGCTGACATCACTCGTCCATCCTGCTACCTATTACTGCCTAGCGGCACATCTCGGATTCAGCCCCGAGGGTCTTGACCGTGGTCCCGGACATGCACGGGATACTATTGAGTTACATCGACGAGTCATCGATTGATTTCAAAGACTTTAGAATAGAAACCCGATAGAACAGTATAGTTACCCACTGCACACTACCCTGCACTGTTATTTCATATTATTGTTTTATTCATGTTCATCCCTGCATTGCTTATTACCATGTTCATATTATATTACTGGTTGACATGACGCGCTGACGTCTGGGTTTTGCATGGCCCAGATTCTTTACCACTGTCGACGACCGAGCAGGAGTACTTCAGCCAGCAGGCTGATCTGTAAGTTCCATAGTGATTAGTTTATTTATTTCATTTCATTTCCAGATGTGAGCCCGCATTATGGGACGTACTATTTATTTATTGTATTAGATCATTTGCTTCCGCACTTATTGTTCATTGACTCTTGTTATTATGGATTTGGACATATGTTAGATTAGTTTATTTATCTTGTTCTTGATATCTCTACAGCCGTAATGTGATTGTGGATGGATACTTCCTACCCACAGGTAGCATGGTTGGCTATGTCACGTGCCCAATCTTGCGTACTCTGGGAAGTGGGGCGTGACATGGTTCTTTTGGTATCAGAGACATAGGTTAGTTGGGTTGATTCTTTTGTAGTTGGGTATTGTACCCAATACACGAATCAGAATACCCGTGCTTAGGAAAACATGTCCTACCACCTTGACCGTTTTACCATTCTTGAATCACATCTTTCCGGATTATATCTTTTTCGACGTGCAAACTTACTTTGCATGTCGATTCGAAAACCTGATTTCTTGTTATCCCTAGGACTTGGGCGACTTGGGTGGAGTTAAGTAATTGCGGCTATGATACCGCGGCATAGCTACAATGCTGTACTTTATTTAAGTATCTTGGAGTTCTAGCCTTGATCCACATTCAGAATCTATCATCATGCTAATGTTGGGTGTTTTGAGTTCAGGATTATGACAGGTAAGAAGTTGAAGACGTACCAGAGGCGTGTGAACGAAGCCGCCATACTTGGAGTGATAAGAGAAATGCTGAAAATCAAAGAAACAGACCGAGCTGATCCAGCAGCAAGCGGACTCGTTTCAGGAAGGTTTGCAGATCGTTCAGCAGTCTGTGAACGAGGTTGGAACTAGACCAGTTGACCGAGTAGGGACCGTGGCAGATTTCAGACGTTTGGGTCCTACTACTTTCACTGGTCTGGAGGAGCCGTTGCCAGCCGAGCAGTGGCTAGCGGATACGGAGAATTTGCTGATTTCGACACAGATTCCAGAGGACAAAGGAGTTGATGTGGTGCGCATTCAACTAGTGGATTACGCCCGAGAGTGGTGGCTTGCGGAAGAGACTCGCTTGCCCAAGCCGATCAGTTGGGCGAAGTTTTCTAAGAATCCCTGGAGAAATTCTTCCCGCAGACTGCGCGGAGGAAAGGGAAGAGAAGTTCATCGGACTAAGGCAGAATGGAACACCTGTGGACGCGCATGCAGCAGAATGGACGAGACTCAGAAGTTTCGCTGGACCTTTCGCAGCCAACGATGCAGACAGCAGTTGCGGTAAGGAGGCAGTTCTGTCGGGCCAATCGAGTTTAGGGCTGGGCCGACACATGGTGTTCTCGCAGCTATAGAAGTTGATGGTTGTGAAGAACCGGTGGTAGTTCGCGATCTCATGGAAGTAGTAAAGATATATCGGGTTTACCACCGAGGAGACGTGGAGTTCGCGATTGACCTTAGTCCTGGTGCAGCGCCAGTATCTAAAGCTTATTATCCGATGACACCAGTGGAATTGGAAGGAGTTAAGAAGCAAGTTGGTGAATTACTTGCGAAGGGTTGGATTCGAAGCAGCAACTCGCCTTGGGGAGCTCCAGTTCTTCTAATAAAGAAGAAGGATGGCACGAGAAGGATGTGCATCAACTATCGAGAATTAAACCGGGTGACTATTAAGAACAAGTACCCGATCCCTCGCATTGGAGAACTTTTTGAGCAGCTTAGTGGCGCGAGGGCATTCTCGAAACTGGATTTGTGATCCGGATATCATCAGGTTCGAGTGAAAACAGAAGATATTTGCAAGACGGTGTTTCGAACTCGGTACGGACATTACGAATACTTAGTGATGCCCTTCGGAGTAACGAATGCGCCGGCAGTATTCATGGACTTGATGAACCGAATCTTTTCACCGTTCTTGATTCATTGTGGTATTTATTGACGATATTCTGGTTTACTCGAAGAGTTTTGAGGAGCATGCTGAGCATTTGAAGATCGCACTGCAGACGTTGAGACATGAGAAATTGTTTGCGAAGATGAGTAAATGCGAGTTTTGGCTGGAGGAAGTAAAGTTTTTGGGGCATGTTGTGTAGGCCAATGGAATTGCCGTCGATCCCGAAAAGATTGCAGCAGTTCGAGATTGGCCCATTCCAAGAAATGTGGCTGAGATAAGAAGTTTCTTTGGTTTGGCCGGATACTACAGGAGATTTGTGGAGAACTTCGCTCGTTTGGCAGAACCGTTGACCAAGCTCACGCGCAAGGAAGTACCTTTTATTTGGACGGATGGATGTGCATTGGCCTTCGAGACGTTGAAGCAGAAGTTGATAACCGCCCCTATCCTGACCGTACCAGACAATTCAGGAGGACTGGTGATTCACAGCGACGCATCCGGAAAAGGATTGGGATGTGTTTTGATGCAAAATGGGAAGGTTGTAGCTTACGCATCGAGACAACTGAAGACTCATGAGAAGAATTATCCGACTCATGACTTGGAGCTTGCGGCCGTGATCTTCGCCTTGGAGATTTGGAGGCACTACCTTTTGGGCGAGAGAGTCGAAATCTTTACTGATCACAAGAGTTTGAAGTATGTGTTCACTCAGAAGGAGTTGAACATGAGGCAACGCAGATGGTTGGAGCTGATGGACGACTACGACCTTGATCTTAAGTACCATCCGGGAAAGGTTAACGTCGTGCCGGATGCGCTTAGTCGGTTACCAGCGATTCAGGTATTGACTGCACAGAGGGAGATCATTGCGGATTTTCGGAGTTTTGACTTGGAGGTTGTGCTACCACATGCTACGGGACAGTTGATGCAGTTGCAAGTACAGTCGTCCTTGGTTGAGAAGATTAGAGAGGCACAATCGCAGGATCCTAGACTGCAAAAGTTTCGAGAGCAGGTTGAAGCCGGACTACGAACCAATTTACTGATCCACAAAGATGGTTCGTTGAGGTATGGTAGCCGTGTGTGCGTGCCAAAAGGGGATGTGCGTGACGAGCTTATGAAGGAGGCACACAGTTCAGCTTACTCTGTACATCCTGGAGGGACAAATATGTACCGAGATATTCGACAGCATTTCTGGTGGGAAGGCATGAAACGGGAGATTGCCCGCTTCGTGGCTGAGTGCTTGGTATGTCAGCAAGACAAGGCTGAATACCAAAGGGTTGCCGGTTTGTTGCAACCACTTCCGATTCCTCAGTGGAAGTGGGAACATATAACCATGGATTTCGTGATGGCTTTACCGCGAAGTCCAAAGGGATACAATGCAGTATGGATGATTGTCGATCGATTGACCAAGGCAGCTCACTTTATTCCTTTCCGGGTTGGTCAATCAACGGAGACTTTGGCAGAGCGGTACATGCAGGAGATTGTAAGATTGCATGGCGTACCGGTGAGCATCGTGTCCGATCGGGACACTCGGTTCTTATCACACTTCTGTAGGAGTTTACAGGAAAGTTTGGGGACTCGATTGAAGTTTAGCACAGCTTATCATCCTCAAACTGATGATCAGTCGGAGAGAACGATCCAAACTCTTGAGGATACGTTGAGAACATGCAGGTTGGACTTCAAGGGGTCTTGGGAGGATCATCTACTTTTGGTGGAGTTGTCTTACAACAACAGTTTTCAAGCAACTATCCAGATGGCTCCGTTTGAAGCTTTGTATGGTCATAAATGCCGTTCACCTGTTTGTTAGGACGATATCGGTGAACGAAAATTATTGGGACCAGATTTGGTAGTACAGACAGTTGAGAAGGTGAATACAATCAGGAAGCATATGAGGGCAGCTCAAGGCAGACAGAAAAGTTGGGCTGACACGTCAAGAAGACCTCTAGAGTTCGCCGTCGGTGATTTGGTATTCTTGAAGATATCACCGACTAGAGGGGTGATTCGCTTTGGGAGTCGGGGAAAGCTTAGTCCTCGATTCGTTGGACCCTTCGAGATTTTGGAGCGTGTTGGAGAGGTAGCGTACCGTTTGGCGTTACCACAGTCCTTGGCAGGAGTGCACGATGTGTTTCATGTATCTCAACTACGGAGGTATGTTCGAGATGAAACTCACGTCTTGGATCATTCGGAGTTGATCGTACGGGAGGACCTAACTTTTGAGGAGCGACCGGTTGAAATCAAGGATCGAAGAGAAAAGGTTCTTAAGAACAAGGTTATCCCTCTTGTGCTAGTTTCTTGGGGAAATCGATCGCATGGAGAATCCACTTGGGAGCGAGAAGACGAGATCCGGCAGAAGTTTCCTCACCTTTTCCTGTAGCTATCTATCTTGTATTCTTGGAATTTCAAGGACGAAATTCTTTTTGTAGTTGGGTATGATGTAACACCCGAGCCCAATAATACTATTTCTGTTACTGGTTGAGTATTAGACATTGCTCATTTCAATTATCTTACTTGTTTGGTTCTTGTTGCAAAATTTTAACCGGCTAGGTCATTTTTCCTATAACAAATTTTAACACCTAAAATGAAATTAAAAATATTCTTGTTGGCCTACTCGTCACCACTAGTCGAATGGTAGCGTCCGCGCGTCGAGATTTCATCCCGTTCGGTGAAACGGGCGAGTTTGGACGGCTACGCGCGCGTACAAGTGTCCGACTTGGGGGCATGCATTTTAATCATAAGACATCTCATTTTAAGATTTGGAACCCGCTTAAAATCCTATTATTTGAATTTCAAATATTTGGGCGCAACCCGGGCGCGATTTGGAAATGTTTCATTTAGCGCCAAAATCCCAATTTAATTAAATATTAAAACACTATATATATATATTTCTGTTACATATACTAACGACCTAAATCCTTTTAAATCTTTTAAATTTTATTTTTAAATTTCCTTTCACACCTCAGCCAATCACGAGCGTCCAATCCTCGTGGGCCCCCTGCCTTTTAACCCTCTGTTCTCTCTATCTCTATCTCTATCTCTCCCTCTCTCTTCCACTAATTTCTCTCTCTCTCTCTAACCGTCTCTCTCTCTCTCCCATATACGTATTTTCTCCTTCGTCTTCCCCGAAGCGACCACGAGAAACCCCACGAACCCCATCGCAACCCTCGCCGCCCTCGCCGTCATCCTTCACCATCTCTTCACCCTCGCCCTCTTCATCATAACCTTCACCATCATCACCTCTCTCTCTTTCCCAGGGCTCAAAACCCACAAACCGATCGCGAGAACCCAACTCTCCGACCTCGTCGTCGTCACCCTGGCATTTTGCGGTCGACCTCGACCTCTTCACCTTCGTCCTCGCAACCCCTCAGACCTCCTTCTCCTCTCCTCCCGTTCTTCCTCCTTCCCTTCCTTCCCCGACGACGAGACTGCACAACCAGAAGAACCTACGACCACTGCAACCCTCGCCTACACCCTCGTCGCCGGAGCTCCGACCTCGTTGTCTCCACGCCCTCATCACCACTTCCTCTCCCTCATCACCTCTCCCCTGACAACACCACCTCTTTCCCGAGAACATCCCCTGCATGCAAACCCTAACCGGAACCCTAGCATCCAACCTCTCCTTGCCGGAGTTCCGTCGACCCCATCGTCATCCCTCGCCTCTCCTCTGTCACAGAACACCACAACAGTGAGCCCTATTCCCTTTCTTCTTCTTCTTTCTTTTCTTTTCTTTAGTTCTTGAATTTGTATTTCATAGTTCGCCGGAGCCGGGCTCGACGTCGACGATCCCGACGACCCAGCGAGTGTGCCTGACCCGTGTGATCACCTTGTCCATTGTTTGGATCCGTTCCGTGTACCGTGCGCGCGTCGCGTGTTTTCAGTCGACGTTACGTTCGTGTTTTCCGGTTTGCGAAACCGTCGAGGCAAGTATTACTTGCTA
Source organism: Agapanthus africanus (assembly GCA_030015575.1). Lineage (NCBI taxonomy): Eukaryota > Viridiplantae > Streptophyta > Magnoliopsida > Asparagales > Amaryllidaceae > Agapanthus > Agapanthus africanus. The sequence goes on from JASDDO010000012.1 coordinate 343,687,415, forward strand.
CATGCTATGCTATACAAATTAAGTGTGCTTGACTCATTAAACTTGCAAGGATTAACTAAGTATAGTTACTTTTCTCATTTGGACGAAATTGATATATATCATGATACTGTAACCGAAACCGTATTTTGCCACTGTAACACTAATAACAAAACTACCAGTTAATCATTTTGCTATTTAAAGGACGATAGCCGCACACATATATCTTCATTACTTTCTGTTACTGATATTGCACTACCTTGTGATTTTGCACCCCAAGGGTGCTCGAACCTGTTAATATGATAATACAACTGCACATATTAATGCACCATTGTGATTAAATGAACTGTTATTGTTGCTTACTTTATTTCCTGCTGTTATTTCCTTATTCGACTATATACCTGTTATGAGCACACCTTCGATTGCATTACATATTAACCTGACCTTGCTACACATGACATATATATACATACCGATGCACCAGACATGGTACCCTTTACTACCAACTCAACCTGTTGTACCATGACCTGACTTGTTACCTGATCTCATGCCTAATGCCAACAAACCTGACTTGGGGTCCTCATGGACCATTCCTGTTGTCTACCCAGACAAACCTGCTTTTACCTGATCCTGTGTTGGCATTAGTTCTTGATTACTGAATACCTGACCTGACATACATAACTTGGGGGTATGGGGAAATCAAAGGTGAAACCGACTTGTAACTCAACAGTTCGATACCTGTTCTGATCAGTCTTACGGGCTTGGCCAGTCCGGGAGTGATGATGCTGACATCACTCGTCCATCCTGCTACCTATTACTGCCTAGCGGCACGTCTCGGATTCAGCCCCGAGGGTCTTGACCGTGGTCCCGGGCATGCACGGGATACTATTGAGTTACATCGACGAGTCATCAATTGATTTCAAAGACTTTAGAATAGAAACCCGATAGAACAGTATAGTTACCCACTGCACACTACCCTGCACTGTTATTTCATATTATTGTTTTATTCATGTTCATCCCTGCATTGCTTATTACCATGTTCATATTATATTACTGGTTGACATGACGCGCTGACGTCTGGGTTTTGCATGGCCCAGATTCTTTACCACTGTCGACGACCGAGCAGGAGTACTTCAGCCAGCAGGCTGATCTGTGAGTTCCATAGTGATTAGTTTATTTATTTCATTTCATTTCCAGATGTGAGCCCGCATTATGGGACGTACTATTTATTTATTGTATTGGATCATTTGCTTCCGCACTTATTGTTCATTGACTCTTGTTATTATGGATTTGGACATGTGTTAGATTAGTTTATTTATCTTGTTCTTGATATCTCTACAGCCGTAATGTGACTGTGGATGGATACTTCCTACCCACAGGTAGCATGGTTGGCTATGTCACGTGCCCAATCTTGCGTACTCTGGGAAGTGGGGCGTGACAACAACGGTGTATCGGAACGGAAGAATCGCACCCTGTTAGATATGGTGCGCTCTATGATGAGCACCGCTGAGTTACCTATTTCCTTTTGGGGATATGCACTGGAGACAGCTGCAGACCTATTGAATATGGTTCCTACCGAATCAATGCCTACCACTCCATATGAGATATGGAAAGGAAAGAGACCATATCTTATTTATGTTAAGATATGGGGTTGTCCGGCATATGTGAAAACACAAAATCCGGACAAGCTCAAGGCAAGGTCAGTTCTGTGCAAGTTTATAGGATATCCCAAGCATTCACAAGGGTATATCTTCTATCACTCCGAGGAACAAAAGGTGTTTGTTTCTCGACATGCCACCTTCTTAGAAAAGGGTTTTCTTATGAAACAAATAAGTGACAATGAGGTAGAACTGGAAGAAGTTCCAGCAGCACAGGCGACAACTGACGATCTGGTGGAACCATAGGATTCGATAGTTCCCGACGAAGCCCAGCCGCTCCGCCGATCTAGTAGGGTTCCTCATCCACCTGAGAGATACTACGGTTTTCTCATTGATGGTGAGAGTGAGGATTGCATCATGGAAGATGATGACCCAACTAGCTTCGAGCAGGCCATCACGAGTAGTGACTCTGTGAAGTGGCTGGATGCAATGCGATCTGAGATGGAACCATGTACATCAACAAAGTATGGACTTTGGAAGTTGCTCCTGAAGGGGTTAAACCCATTGGGAGCAAATGGATCTTTAAGAAGAAACTTGGTGTAGATGGAAAAGTTGAGACTTTCAAAGCTAGACTTGTTGCAAAGGGTTTTCGTCAATGACCAGGTGTGGATTATGACGAAACCTTTTCTCCAGTGATTATGCTTAAGTCCATCCAGATCCTACTTGCCATTGCTGCAAACCATGACTACGAAATCTGGAAAATGGATGTTAAGACCGTCTTTCTAAATGGTGATTTAGAAGAGTGCGTGTACATGACTCAGCCAGAGGGCTTCATATACAGTGGGAGCAGCAGAAATGTGTGCAAGCTGCTTAAATCCGTCTACGGGTTGAAGCAGGCATCGCGGAGTTGGAACATCTGTTTTGATATGGTAGTCAAAGAGTTTGACTTCATCAAAAACATAGATGAACCCTGTATATACATGAAGGTGGCATAGAGTAAGGTTGTCTTTCTCGTATTGTACGTGGATGACATACTCTTGATAGGAAATGATGTTCCTATGCTGCACTCGGTCAAGCTCTTCTTATCACAAAGATTCTCAATGAAAGATCTAGGTGATGCCTCCTGCATCTTGGGGATTAAGATCTATAGATATAGATCTAGACGGATACTGGGATTGTCCCAATCTAGGTACATTGAAACCATGCTAAAGAGGTTTAGTATGGAAGAATCCAACCATGGAAATTCACCCACGATCTCTAGACTCACTCTCTCCAAAGAGATGTCTCGTAAGACTGATTTGGAGAGAGCTCGCATGCAAGGGATACCCTATGCTTCGGCAGTAGGCTCTATCATGAATGCGATGCTATGTACCAGAACCGATGTAGCATACTCACTAAGTGTAGTGAGTAGGAATCAAACAGATCCTGGAGAGAATCACTGGACAGCTGTGAAGAACATTCTTAAGTACTTGAGAAGGACTAAAGAGATGTTCTTGATGTATAGTAACGGAGAACTCCAGGTGGAGTCCTTTACCGATTCGAGCTTCCAAAGTGATAAGGACGACTCTAAGTCGCACTTGGGCTTTGTCTTTACCCTCAATGGAGGGGCAGTTTGTTGGAAGAGTTCCAAACAGGAAACCATGGCAGACTCGACAACGGAGGCCGAATACATCGCTGCCAACGATGCTGCCAAAGAGGCTGTCTGGATGAAGAAGTTCATCACTAAACTTGGAGTGGTTCTGTCCATTGAGCATCCAATACCTTTGTATTGTGATAACAATGGAGCTGTGGCTTTGGCCAAGGAACCCAGGTCCCATCAGATATCCAGGCATATTCTGAGGCGGTATCACCTGATTCGGGAGATAGTTGATCACCGGGAGATCGAGGTCAGGAGAGTTTACACGAAGGATAACACTGCGGATCCACTCACGAAGGCCATACCCCAGATACAATTTGAGAGTCTCTTCGGGATGTTGGGTATGAGATACTACAACAGTTGGCCTTAGTGCAAGCGGGAGATTGTTAGTTATGTATATGCCCTAGAGGCCATTGTTGTACATATGATGTACATTATAGTGGATGCTTGGATATATATAGAGAGGACTTTCTTGCTCGACATGATAGTATGCTATCCGGTTTCACTTTTTCTTAACGTGTAGACTTGTATCGGAACAATGTCTAGCTCTCACATGTTGATAAAGCCCTTAGGATATGTACTTGAATACTAGGACTATGATGCAGATCGTACTAGTGGGGCCAGGGTAGTCTACGAGTACATCCTATAATTGTTCATAGTCGAGGGTGTATCGAGACAGGGCATCGATACTCCAGAGTAGACTAGCGTATACGCATCTTGACCCATATGATGGGCGATGGATGATCCCACATCCATTGGTGTTTGACATCAAATATGGTATACGGTTGCTCAGTGGAGACTTGGTACACTGAACGGACTTGCCGAGAACTCCTAGATGGTATTATACCTATCGTCAGATAGCAGTTCTCCAGTGACACTGGTACAGGTTAGTCTGTAGACCCGAGATCGTCATAGAGTCTTGTGTGATTCCCACTGTTCTTTGATATCCACCTTACCACATTCATGAGAACGTGCAAAATGGTGGCTTTTAGGTACAGTCCTGAATCATATGGAGGCAATGAGCGATAGGAGGGTTTTCGTCTCTCCCGGTATTGGGGGTTGATGTTTCGCTGTGTTCGATTGGCTATAACTGGAAGTCCCTGGCCAGGGCTGATATGGAGATCTACCGGTAAGTGTTATCAGTAGTTTCTCGACCAGTTATGGGCCTCACATCGACACGACTTATCGGTTACTGGGGTCTGACGTTTACCACCCCTAGACTGGATATGTGACATATCAGACGAAGAGACCGGACTGTACAGTAGTGTTACTGATTGGATTCGCAGGAGTATGTACAGGCTTGCTTGTTGATCTTCTGGTCGCTCAATACCCAGGTGGCTGTTACGTTTAGCTGACCGCTTGCAGCTTGTGGGTGTTTGATATGATCATCACCTACTGCCGGCATATTGACGAGTCTTTAGAGTCCTACACAGAGGTTTCCTGACTCAGGCGAAACGGTGTAGGAGCACATATGTGATATGTGCAAGAACGAAATTGATACGCGTATGTGATACCGTATTCTATTCTCGCGATATGAGATATCGGCCGGTTTTATGTGATATAGCTGGGTTATCGGATCAAGTGTTGATTCGATGAAATGATATATATATATATATATATATATATATATATATTATATGCTCACTTAAGTATTTATTATTCTCACTTATAATACATTTAATATATATGTGATATATGTTTATTGTATTGTTTTCTATTGTTATATAAATATTATATATGTGATATATAATATTGTGACATGCTAGGTTATACATGCAACAAGGATGTATGAGAATTATACCATGCTACATACAATGTTTGGGTTTAAATTCTTAAGTAATTCAAAATTGTGGAAATGAGTCATGGTGAAGCTTCATGAACTTGTTGATAACCATTGACAAAGTCCACCCTTTTTGTTTTGCTTAAGATATTTTCTAACCCAACCATTGCACATAGCCATGGTTAAATCTCTACATGAGTTAGTGGATGACATACACTAACCCAAGGTTGCATTTCTAACCTCATCTCATCTCATTGATTCATTTTCTTCTTCCTCATCTCATTTTTGCTCTCTAGACTTTGAGATCAAGAAGAAAAATAGTGAGAAATTAAATAATAAAGTAAGCAAAAATCCTACTTCATCATCCTCTTCTATACTGGCCATAGAGTTTTGTTAGCTTTACTAATTCCATATTAGTGAAGAAAGAGCTTGAGTACGTGTTTCCTCGACGTAGATCATCGTAGACTTTGAAAACTTCAAGCAAGGATGCATCATACATCTTGTGGAGCCTCTCAAGAGTCCGGGAGTTCATGGATCGCAGCGAAGGGACCACTACTCGAAGCTTATGAAGCGAAGGAACGGGCTGCAAAGGTTGTAATCCTTATCACTTAGATGTAAAGTTGTTTACATGAAAAGTTAACCCTAATTCTCTAGTTAAGATCTTTGTTAGGGTTTCATAGCACCCCAAATTTTTATAAAATGGTATGGTTGATGCCTTCGTAAACCTTGTGGTAGTGCTACGCAACCCTACAAGGGTTAGAGAATGGTGCAATTGTTGCAGCCAAGTTAGTTGGCAGATATCACCTTGTATTAGCAAATGGTAAATACATTGATTCTGAACAAATGTCATTAGATACCGAACCTGATATACGACATTACATCAGTTTCTTTATTAAGTTAAAGAAGGATATAATTTTGTATTGGAGGATAATGTTGTGAACATTTTTCCTGAATCAAGAGTTGATTCGATCAGGCACGTCATATAATAGCATATACGTTCTAAATCATACCACAGTTCAATGTATGTAGAACACGCACAGAGGAGTAGTTCAGAAATGAACGAATCCTTCATGAGGCATTGTAGACTGGGTCATATCAATGCGACACGACCAGCTAAGTTACATAAGAATGAATATGAGAATCTGTTCGAATTTTCATCTTATGATACTTGCCAGTCTTGTCTCAAAGGTAAAATGACCAATACTCCGTTTACTGGAAACAGAGAAAGAGTTAGTGAACTCTTTGGACGGATACATGATGATGTATGCGGTCCTATGTCTACAAATGCCAGGGTGGTTCTTGGTACTTCATTACATTCAATGAACTTCTCTCAAGATTCGGACATATGTTCCTGTTGAAACACGAGTCTGAAACTTTTGAGAAATTCAAGGAATATAAGCTTGAAGTTAAAGAACCAGATGGGTAGAAGTATTAAAGTCCTACGATGTGATCGAGGAGGCGAATACTTGGGCATGGAGTTCCTGGATTTTCTAGAGAATGTGATTCTCTCTCAGCTTACTCCTTCGAATACACCACAACACAACGGTGTATCGGGGCGGAGGTATCACACCCTATGAGATATGACGCGCTCTATGATGAGTACTGCTGAGTTACCTGTTTTCTTTTGGAGCTATACACTTGAGAAGCTGCATACCTATTGAATGGGGTTCCATCCAAATTAGGGTCTACCACTGCATATGAGATATGGAATGGGAAGAGACCATATCTTAAACGAGTTAAGATATGGGGTTGTCCGACATATGTTGAAAAGCAAAATCCGGACAAGCTCGAGGGAAGGTCAGATCGGTATAAGTTTGTTGGATATCCTAAACATTTGTAAGGGAATATCTTCTACCTAACTGAGGAGCAAAAGGTGTTTTGTTTCTCAGCATGCCACCTTTTTAGAAAAGGAATTTCTTGTGAAGAAATTTGTGGTCATGAGGTAGAACTGGAAGAGTTCCAGCTAGACAAACTAACAGCTGATGATTTGGTGAAACCAAAGGATTCAATAGTCTCCAATGAACCTCATCCTCTCTGTGAATCTGGTAGCGTTCTTCATGCACTTGAGAGATACTACGGTCTTCTCGGTGACAGTGGGAGCGAGGATTCCATCATGAGATGATGGGTCAACCAGGTTCGGGCGGCCATCACGAGTAAGGACTCTGTGAAATGGCTGGATGCTATTTGATCAAAGATGGAATCCATATACACTAACAAAGTATGACTTTGCATGTTGCACCTGAAGGGGTAAAACCCATTGGGAGCAAATGGATTGTAACGTTTTAAAAATAAATAAATAAATAAAATCCTGTAGGCGAATTTTCTGATTATCGGTAAAATAAACCGTATTTTCCGTAAAACTTAACTATAATTATTTTTCAATACAGATTTTAATACGCCTATTTTAACTATATAATTACTAATAAATGGTGTTTATTTAGTTACTTATAAATTATTAGTTTACTAAAATATTTTCCGTAATTAATTAAATTCAAATATTTACATAAGCTTTTAAATATACATTAAATTAGTGTAAATTACAAATTTTAAATGGGTTAATTTTACAAAGTGAACCATGACAATTTAAAACAATTGTGTTTATGCAAAATTCTTCTCAAATCTCTTCATGGTTCTAGATTTTTCTAGGATCATTTTTTTTTGAAAAGAAAATTTAATAAATAAAGAAATGATAAAAAGACTTAAAACATGTATCATTTGAAGAACTTTCTAAACCATTCTTCATTCTTTTCTCTCTCTTTTCCTCCCTAGGGTTTGACCGGCCTCCCCCATGGCGGCAGCCCCCCCATTTCTCCACTTCTTTTTCCTTCAAATAATTCATCAAAATTCATGAAAAATCCACAAAAACATCACAAATTCCCAATTTAACCTATACCCATCATTCATTGCTCATTCTAGCTTGGATTCTTGAGGCAAGAGAGCCATTTGGGAGGCTATGTGAGCATGCTAGATCTCTTGATTTGTGAGGTATAATTCTTATCCCAATGATTAATTGTGGTTAAATGCTTTAATCTAGCTTATTTAGATTATTCTTAATTGATTCTAATTGCAAGATTTAAAATTCAAGAAGGGGTTTAAAAACTAAAATTAGGGTTTTTATAACTTGCTCATGGTTGTAATGTGTGGTTTAATATATTGAGTCATGCAAATTCTAGTCTAATTGTTAATTTGTAAAGTGTTACTTTAAAATTGTAAAAGGTTGAAGATTTTGCAAACTAGGTTTTTGAAATTAATTTAAAATGTGGGATTTAAAATCTAGTTAGGGATTTAGCACATCATTAAGGTTTCCTTGAGTGGTTTAACAATTTAAAGTATGCAAAATCAAGTTTAGTTGTGGAATTGTGAATTTTTGCTTAAAAGGTGTTGAAATTGGACAAAATAGCAAACTAGAATTTTCAATTTAATACAAATTAGTGTGATAAAACTATAGTAATGTTTTATATAACCTAGTTATGATATTTAGTGAATATTATGACCATTAGTTTCGTTTAAACATCAAGTTTTAAAATGAAACGGTTAATTGACGCTTTCTAGGTTTTCAGAAATAAATCGATTTAAATTATTTTGAGTTTTTGATAAGTTGCAATCTATTGTATATTATAATTAGTAAGTTTTGGAACTATGATTTGTATTTTTGGGTTTTTCTCGAACAATCGGCGTTTGTACGCAGATGTCGAGGGCTATTTGGTTGTTTTGCATGAGCGGGTCATAGGTTTTAACCTATGTAGGGTTCCTAGGCACTCTTACAAGGGTCTATAAGGCATCAACCATGCCCGATTTAAAATTTAGATGTGCCGAACAACCCAAAGCGGGGATCTTTGCTAGATAATTAGGGTTACACATGCAAGTAAACATCTTTACAACTAAGAGAGAGGGATTACAACCTTTGTAGTCCGCTCCTTCGCTTCATAAGCTCCGAGTAGAAGTCCCTTCGCCGCGATCCATGATCTCCCGGACTCAAGAGAGGCTCCACAACCCGAATGATCCATGCTTGCTTGTAGTCTTCCTTCTCGAAGATGATCTACCTCGAAGTTTCTTTAACTCAAGCTCTCACTCACTAATGAGGTGAACACCCTAATCTAATTGGCTAGATTAGATGAGGATGAAGAAGTAGGATTTATGCTCTCTTTTATTATCAAATTCTCACACTCATTCATCACAAAATAAAAACCTAGAAAGCTTTTTAGAGCTCAAGGAAGAAGAAGAAGAATGAAATCCTTTTTTGATGAATAATGAATAATTACTTATGGTTACAAATGCAACCTTTGAGTTAAGCATGAGTGGCTTAACTCATGTCGAGATTTAACCTAAGGTGAAGGGTGAAGGGTTGGGTTAGAAATATCTAGCAAAATATCAACCATAATATCTTTTTCTAGAAACAAAGTAAAACCTTCTAGAAGCATCATGAAAGAGCTAACCCAAATCAAACCCTACCCATGTTTAATCTCCACTAAACATGTTGCATTAGAAATCATAACAAGTTACAATATTATATATCACATATATAATATATATTTGTAACAAAAGAAAATAATACAATTAACATATATCGCATATATATCAATGTATTATCCGGTGAGAAAATGAATCAATAAAGCGAGCCAATATTAGATAATGAAAAGTAATATATCATATATATAATTATACATTAAATTATCGAATCAACATTTGATCCGACAATCCGCTATATCGAATATAACCGACTAATATATCATGTACCGATTCATCGAATCAACACTTGATCCGATGACCCGGCTCATATCAAAATATCACAAGAATATAATACGGTATCTCATAACGTATTATCCTCGGTCCTGTACATATCACATATGTGCTTCTACTCCGTTTTGCCTGAGTCAAGAAACCTCTGTGTAGGACTCTAAAGAATCGTCAATACGCCGGTAGTAGGTGATGATCATATCAAACACCCATATGCTGCAAGCGGTCAGCTAAACGTAACAGCCACCCAGGTATTAAGCGGTCAGAAGAACAACAAGTAAGCCAGTACATTCTCCTGTGAATCCAATCAGTAACACTCCCGTACAGTCCGGTCTCTTCGTCTGATATGTCGCATATCTAGTCTAGGGGTGGTATACGTCAGACCCCAGTAACTGATAAGTCGTGTCGATATGAGGCTCATAAAAGGTCGAGAAACTACTGATAACACTTACCAGTAGTACTCTCTATCAGCCCTGGCCAGGGACTTCCAGTTATAGCCAATCGAACACAGCACAACATCAACTCCCTATACCGGGAGAGACGAATCCCCTCCTATCGCTCATTGCCTCCATGTGATTCGGGACTGTACCAAAAAGCCACCATTTTGCACGCCCTCTTGGACGTGGTAAGGTGGAAATCAAAGCACAGTGGGAATCACACAAGACTCTATGACGATCTCGAGTCTATAGACTACCCTGTACCAGTGTCACCTGAGAATTGCCATCTAACGTGAGGTATAATCCTATCTGGGAGTTCTCGGCGAGTCTGTCCAGTGTACCCAGTCTCCACTGAGCACCCGTACACCATCCTTGATGTCAAACACCGATGGATATGGGATCATCCATCGCCCATCATATGGGTCAAGATGCGTATACGCTAGTCTACTCTGGTGTATCGATGCCCTGTCTCGACACACCCTCGACTAGGAACATTTATAGGATGTACTCATCGACTACTCTGGCCCCACTAGTATGATCTCATCATAGTCTTAGTAGTCGAGTACATATCCTAAAGGGTTTATCAACATGTGAGAGTAAGACAATAAACTAATATAAGTCAACATGTTAAGATAAAGTGAAACCAAATAGCATACTATCATGACGAGCAAGAAAGTCATCTCTATATATATCCAAGCATCCATTATAATATACATCATATGTACAACAATGGCCTCTAGGGTATATACATAACTAACAATCTACTACTTGCACTAAGGCCAGCTGTTGTAGTATCTCATACCTAGCATCCCGAATAATCTATCAAACTGTATCTGGGGAATGGCCTTCGTGAGTGGATCCGCAGTGTTGTCCTTCTTATCAACTCTCCTGACCTCGATCTCCCGGCGATCAACTATCTCCCTGATCAGGTGATACCGCCTCAGAATATGTCTGGACTTCTGATGGGACCTGGGTTCCTTGGCCAAAGCCACAGCTCCATTGTTATCGCAACACAAAGGTATTGGATGCTCAATGGATGGAACCACACCTAGTTCAGTGATGCATTTCTTTATCCAGACAACCTCTTTGGCAGCATCGTTGGCAGCGATGTATTTAGCCTCCATCGTCGAGTCTGCAACGGTATCCTGTTTGGAACTCTTCCAACATACCGCCCTTCCATTGAGGGTAAAGACAAATCCTGAGTGTGACTTAGAGTCGTCCTTATCACTTTGGAAGCTCGAATCGGAAAAGGACTCCACCTGGAGTTCTCCGTTACCATACACCAAGAACATCTCCTTAGTCATTCGTAAGTACTTGAGAATGTTCTTCACAGCTGTCCAGTGACTCTCTCCAGGATCTGCTAGATACCGACTCACTACACTTAGTGAGTATGCAACATCGGGTCTGGTACATAGCATCGCATACATGATAGAGCCTACTGCCGAAACATAGGGTATCCCTTGCATGCGAGCTCTCTCCAAATCAGTCTTGGGAGACATCTCTTTGGAGAGAGAGAGTCCAGAAATCGTGGGTTGGTTCCCACGCTTGGATTCTTCCATACTAAACCTCTTTAGTATGGTGTCAATGTACCTGGATTGGGACAATCCCAATATCCTTTTAGATCTATCTCTTGTTAGTTATATGTATGCCCTAGAGGCCATTACTGCACATATGTTGTATATTGTAGTGGATGATAGGACATATATAAGGAGGACTTTCTTGCTCGACATGATAGTATGATATCTGGTTGTACTTTATCTTAACATGTACTATGATTGTCTCTATGTTACATGTTGATAAAGCCCTTAGGATGTGTACTCGACTACTGGGACTATGATGAGATCATACTAGTAGGGCCACCGTAGTCGACGAGTACATCCTATAACTGTTCCTAGTCGAGGGTGTATCGAGACAGGGCATCAATACACCAGAGTAGACTAGCGTATTCGCATCTTGACCCATATGATGGGCGATGGATGATCCCATATCCATCGGTGTTTGACATCAAGGATGGTGTACGGGTGCTCAGTGGAGACTGGGTACACTGGACGGACTCGCCGAGAACTCCCAGATGGTATTATACCTCACGTCAGATGGCAGTTCTCCGTTGACACTGGTACAGAGTAGTCTGTTGACCCGAGATCTTTATAGAGTCTTGTGTGATTCCCACTGTGCTTTGATTTCCATCATACCACATCCAAGAAGGCGTGCAAAAAGGTGGCTTTTGGGTACAGTCCCGAATCACATGGAGGCAATGAGCGATAGGAGGGGATTCGTCTCTCCCGGTATAGGGAGTTGATGTTGTGCTGTGTTCGATTGGCTATAACCGGAAATCCCTGGCCAGGGTTGCTGAGATTTATAGGTAAGTGTTATCAGTAGTTTCTCGAACTGTTATAGACCTCATATCGACACGACTTATCGAGCTACTGGGGTCTGACGTTTACCACCCCTAGGCGAGATATGCAACATATCAGACGACGAGACCGGACTGTACGGGAGTGTTACTGATTGGATTCACAGGAGAAGTTACAGGCTTGCTTGTTGATCTTCTGAGCGCTCAATACATGGGTAGCTGTTACGTTTAGCTGACCGCTTGCAGCTTGTGGGTGTTTGATATGATCATCACCTACTGCCGGCGTATTGACGATTCTTTAGAGTCCTACACAGAGGTTTCTTGACTCAGGAAAAACGGAGTAGGGGCACGTATGTGATATGTGCGGGACCGAGGATAATACGATATGAGATACCGTATTCTATTCTCGCGATATTTGATATCAGTCGGGTCATCGGATCAAGTGTTGATTCGATGAATCGGTACGGATAAATATTAGTCGGTTATATGCGATATAGCCGGATTGTCGGATCAAGTGTTGATTCGATAATTTAATGTATAATAATATATATATGATATATTAAATTACATTAACTAATATTAGCTCACTAAAAGATTCTTTTTCTCACTCGGGTAATATATTGATATATGCGATATATGTTAAATGTATTATTTTATTTTGTTACGATAAATATTATATATGTGATATATAATATTGTAACATGATATGATAACTAATGCAACATGTTTAGTGGAGTTTAAACATGATTAGGGTTTGGATTAGGGTTAACACTTCTAGTTGATTCTAGAAGGTTTCTTTTTGTCATGATAAAGATATTTTGTTATGACTCATGCTTTAACCCAACCCAAACCCTAACCCTAGTTAATTCTCTACATGAGTTTAGTTGACCATGGTTGCATTATTTATCATATTAATTCTTTCTATTCATCGGATAATTCAATCATTATTCATCTTGTTCTTCCTTCATTCTTTCATGAAAATGCTTTCTACATTTTTTCCAAGTGATGAATAAATGTGAGAAAAAGATAAATAAAGAGAGCAAAAATCCTACTTCATCATCCCCGTCTTCCCTTGCCCTTTAGATGAGAGTGTTCACTCAATTTAAGTGAGTGTTAGCTTGTGTTAATGAAACTTCAAGGTAGATCATCTTTGTATCGAAGATCGGAAGCAAGACAGCATCTTTCTTTTCGTGGAACCTCTCGAGAGTCCGGAACCCGATGATCGCAGCGAAGGGACCACAACACGGAGCTTATGAAGTGAAGGACCGGATCTACAAAGGTTGTAATCCCTCTCACTTAGTGTTAAAGTTGTTAACATGCTAGTTTTCGCCTAATCTCTAGTTTAAAGATCCGGTTTCGGGTTGTTCGGCACGGCTAATTTTAAATCGGGCATGGTTGATGCCTCGTAGAACCTTGTGCACGTGCATAGCAACCTTACAGTGGTATCAGAGCCAAGCTAGAGCTTTAGGCGAAGTCTAGACGAAGTTTAAAGTCCGATCGAACGCCGAAACCCCGACACGGAACCCTCTCTGTACATTTTTCAAATATGTGGTTTTTTCTGAATTAAAAATTCTCAGAAAAACACGTAGGCAAAACTAAGAATTACTGTGAAGTACGGTCCCCTAAGTCGACTATTTGACCGCGGAACCGCGGCAAAACCATGGGTTTTGCGGCGGTTCCACGGACAAAATTTGACTTAGTCCCTGAAATTTCATGTAATTATTATTAGGCCCTTTCTTGTTATTTTTTTCTGGGAATATGTTAATTCCACTCAAGTGTTGAGTTTTCAAGGGTTGTATTGGGGAATCGTTGATTCGATCGGATAATTTAACTTTGTTTAGTTTTGTCCGGATAATTTTTAGAAACTGTTAAAAAGTTCGAACGGATATCAATAACTCACTTTTTCCCCTGTCGGAAATTTTTTCAAAAGTTGGATTTTTTCTCGTGTTTAAGAACATTCTAAGTCGTGCAAGTAACGCGGTGGACCCTCTAGAAGACAACAAACCTTAACTCGATTGTGTGACCGTCTTGAACTGCCTTTTGAACCTTAGGGTTTGGGGCAGTACGGCGTGCCACATGTGAGGCATTGGCTTGACCCTTCTACGGCTGGACCATTGGTACTGTGGCATGTGATGGATGTTTTTAAACTGATTTCAAGTGTTGAGATATTATTGGGGAAATCTTGGGTGTTTGATTATTCGATCGGAAAGTTTAACATTGTCTATTTATCTGGAATATGATACAATATTTGGAATCCACATGTAGTTATGAGATAACTAATTTGAATATTATAAATCTAGCAGTTCAGTCTCAGATGATCGGTTGCCACGGAATTTTGATGTGATCAAAAGTCCGTCGCAATCACGTAGCGTACGCGGATACTCGCCGGGTAAACTTAATAGACAGCTACGCCCCATAGCCCTGACCAAGTGACTGTAGGAGAACCCTGTCGCCGAAAGCATCCGTTCGGGTGCTCGCGGCAGCGGTGTTCCGCCTTAGTGCACTTCGTCGACGGCATCTGGGGGTGCGGCCGTCTACTAAAGTTTGCGACGAGCATTCGATCAGGACGTCGGGAATCTTGTTGAATTGCCCGACTTGATATTGAAAAGAGTTTTCGATAATGAGACTAAAATGCGGGGTTTATAATTGCTAGGCATGTGATTTCTAAGGAATTCATTTGGTTAGGCATGCAATGTCTAAAAAGGTTGCGGATTCCAACTGTTGTAGTTTTACACTTTCTTTTCTGTGACCGTAAGCGTAGTATGTGGTGTATCTCCGGCTTCGTTGCTATACATCAACGACAATCGGGATACGCATACTTGCTTACGTTGATGATATGAGATATTATGTGTTGCTGTGATATGTTGTATTGGATCGTCGCGTTTGAATAGCCGGGGGTTTTATGTGAGATGAGAGTTTTTCTTTTTCATTCATGTAAAAACTTTTATGTAATATTCTTTTATTGGGGCACTTCCAGGTTGCGGAAGATGTCACCGTTGTATATTATTTACTTTTCCGCATTAGGTAGACCCAAGGAGGGGAGCACAAGTAACCGGGTTCTAGGGTCCAGTGGGAGACCATCTCGAGGAGTCGAGACCGGGTCTCCTAACCCTAGAATTGGCAGTGTTACTTGCCGCTCTCGTAGGGGTCTAGGGATGTGGGTTTGGCTATTCATCGTGACCGTGGAATCCGTGTTTTATACAGGCTCGTACTAAAACACGGACGTCCTAGTATATCCAATATTTCATATATGTTCTTCTGCTGCAATGTTCTGTGATGAGATTATATTACTGCCTGAGACGAATATTTATATTATATATATGATATATATATTATATTACAGATTTCGTTTCAAATGAGATGCTTGTGAAGCATAATAAAATGGGACTTCATTAATGAGATTAATGAAATAAAAGAAACCTAAGATGTTATGGAAACTTGTTTTAAAAACCGGTAGCTCTAGTTCTTGCTTTGCATAACGGTGTTCCTTGTAGAACATCCAGCACCTTATTCGATAAGGAAAGGACCGAGATCCCTTCACCAGGAGTGACTCCTTTAGCAATAACTGGCAGATGCTACAAACTCGGTTTGTCTTTTGATTGCTTCTATAGTTCTTGCTTTGCACAGCGGTATATATGATATATCCTGCACCTTATTCAATGAGGAAAGGGCCGACGATCCCTTCGCCGGGAGTGACCCCTTTAGCAAAACTAGAAAAGCCTCAAAAACACTCCATTTAAAATCACTCGATTCTACAACGATATCAAGTTCATTACGCAAAGGGTTTTCTGAAAAACCCGTCGTATCCCTCCGTCATTTCAGATAAGTACTTCATAGTATTCGTGCTGCGTTTGTTGACCTTGTCAAGGCGTAGTGTGCGGTAGCTATTTATGCTTATCTGCATAACCATATGATGCGATTGGATTAGGATAGTCGTGCGACTTTGTTGACCTTGTCAAGGGTCGTGCGGGTGGGTTTAATTCAATCAGGAAATGACGGGTTGAACTTGACTTGCGGTCTATGGTTTGTTGACCTTGTCAAGGTCATAGATCGCTTGGGGCAAAATATTATTGGGGATTTCAAGTGTTGAAATTTGCAATGAGATTGCATACCTTCTATGAGATAGTTGGATCCCGATACCCGCTGCGAGTAAGAGTTACTCCTGGGAGAGTTTTACACAATATAATTAGCCGATCAAGAAGGTGTCTAGAAAGGTGTCAACGGGGTTACGCCTCTGGGAAAACGAGGTTTACTTTAATTAGGTTCGTGCGAAATCACGGGGGACCTCCCTCAAAGTACCGACACTGGCCTGGCTAAAAGATTGGCGAACTTGTAGCGTGTAATTAATCCCGGCTAGTCTTTCCTTTTAGGGTTTGAAGGAAGATTTGATTAAAACAGTGGGAGACATCCTGATTAGATATATTAGATAACCAATCTAATCTTGCAAGAGCATACGCTGAGTGTTTTCTTCTCTCTCTCTCCAGGTAGCGACCATATCACGCCTTAATCAAGATAATAATACGGATATATTGACCGAACCCGCTTGTTATACTGAGCTGGGGAACGTTGGTCCCGCTCCAACTTATAATTGTTATAAGACAGAGTAGGAAATTGGGGAATACCAGATTTCCTGTACCGCCCAAACGAAGAAAGTGCATATTGATGCATCATCTTCGGGTGTGTTCATTATAGAGAACTGTTTCTCAGTATCCTTTATGTCCTGAGTATGTGATACCGGATCAGGATCCCGCATATGTAATCTGTTACATGGGCTACAGATAGGTAGAGAACTGAGAACGGGTGATAAGTTTCATGAGATAGAAAACGGTGCAAGTGTTGCAGCCAAGTCTGTTGGTCACTGTCACCCTGTATTACCAGAATACATTGATTCTGAACAAATGTTATTAGATACCGAACCTAATATACAAAATCATATCAGTCTCTTTATTAGTAAAGAAAGAATATAATTTTGTATTGTTGGATAATGTTTTGAACATTTCCTATATCAAGAGTTGATCGGTTCAGGCACGTTATCTAAAAGCATTGTCGTTCTAAATCAAACTACAGTTCTTAGTATACGGAACACACACAAGAGGAAGAGTTCAGAAATGAACGAATCCTTCTTGAGGTATTGTAGACTAGGTCATATCAATGCGACCCGACTAGCTAAGTTACATATAGATGCATATTTAAATTAGTTTGAATTTACATCTTGTGAAACTTGCCGGTCATGTCACAAAGATAAGATGACCACAGCTCTGTTTATTGGAAACAGAGAAAGAGTTAGTGAACTCTTGGGATTGATACATGTTGATGTATGTAAGGTCCCCTGTCTACACATGCCAAGATCGGTTCTTTCTACTTCATTACATTCTTTGATAATCTCTCAAGATTCAGACATATGTTTCTGTTGAAACACAGGTCCGAAGCTTTTGAGATATTCACAGAATATAAATTAGAAGTAGAGAACCAAAAATGGGTATAAGTATTATGTCCTTTAATGTGATCAAGGAGGAGAATACTTGAGTATGGAATTCCTGGACTATTCTAAAGGAGAATGAGATTCTCTCTCAGCATTACTCCTCCGTATACACCACAGCACGTCGGTGTATCGGGGCGGAGCAATAGCACCCTATTTGTTATGGTGTGCTCTATGATGAGTACTACTGAGTTTCCTATTTCCTTTTGGGAGTTATGCACTTGAGAAGCTGCATACCTATTGAATAGGGTTCAAATCAAATCAGTTGCCTACTACTTCATATGTGATATGGAAAAGGAAGAGCCCATATCTTAAGTTGGTTAAGATTTGGGTTGTCCGGCCTATCTCTAAAAGCAAAATCCGGACAAGCTCGAGGCAAGGTCTGTTATGTACAACTGGAAAGGTTCCAACTATACAAAATGCAGCTGATAATTTGGTAGAACCAAAGGATTCAATAGTTTCCAACAAACCTCAGCCTCTCCGCCGATCTAGTAGGGTTCCTCACCCACCTGAGAGATACTTCGGTTTCTCTATGACAGTGAGAGCGAGGATTGCATCATGATATGATGACCCAACTAGTTTCGAGCTGGCCATCAGGAGTGGGACTCTGTAAGAATGGCTGGATACTTATCGATCTGAGATGGAATCCTTATACACCAACAAAGTATGGACTTTGGTTGCTTTATCTGAAGGGTTAAATCCCCATCAGGAGCGAGTATATCTTGAGAAGATTACTTGGTGTACATGGAAAAGTTGAGACTTTCAAAGCTATTCTTAAGTCCATCCAGATCCTACTTGCCACTGCTACATTCCATGACTACGATATCTGGTGGTTGGGTGTCATGACTGCATTTCTAAATGATGTTTTAGAAGAGAGCGTCTATAAGTACACAGCCAGAGGGCTTCGTAGACAGTGGGAGCAGCGGAAACATGTGCAAGATGTTTTATATGATAAAACAGGTATCGCGGAGTTGGAACATCTGTTTTGATGTGGTGGTCAAAGAGTTTGACTTCATCAAAATGGTAGATGAACCTTGTATATACAAAAAGGTAGTAAAGTATGGTGGTGATCCTCGTAGAGTACGTGGATGGCATACTCTTGATAGGGAAGGAGTTTCCTATGCTACGCTCGGTCAATCTCCGCTTATCACAAGGATTCTCCTTATAAGATCGAAGTTGATACCTCCTAAATCCTGGGTTTTGGATCTATGAGATAGATCTAATTGGATGTTAGGATACTCACTAGTTGTAGTGAGATGGTATCAATCGATCCTGGGGAGAATCACTGGAAAGGTTCCAGGGTGATAAGGACGACTGAATGTCAGTCGCAGGCATTGTCTTTACCCTCAGCGAAGGGACGGTATGTTGGAAGAGTTCCAAGCTAGTTACCGTGACATACTAGAAGATTAAAGGCAAGATACATCGTTACCAAGGATGCTACCAAAGAGGCAGTCTGGATAGATATAAGTTCATGAGATGAACTTCGTTCCTACCATTGTGTGACAATGGAGTTGTGGCTTTAGCCAAGGAACTACCGTCCCATCAGAAATCCAGATATAATTCTTAGGCAGTATCACCTGATCATGGAGATGGTTGATCTCCAAGGTGATCGAGATTAGGAGAGTAGATACAGAGGACAACAGCGCGGATCCACTCACAAAGGTCTTTTTCCCAGTAGAGACTTTTATGGGATGGTTGAGTATGAGATACTTCAACTGCAGCTAATTGTTGGGTATGTGATACCATAACAGATGGCCCTAGTGCAAATGGGAGATTGTTAGTTATATGTATGCCCTAGAGGCCATTACTGTACATACGATGTATATTGTAGTGGATGCTAGGACATATATAGGGAGGACTTTCTTGCTCGACATGATAGTATGCTATCTGGTTGTACTTTATCTTAACATGTACTCTGATTGTCTCTATGTTACATGTTGATAAAGCCCTTAGGATGTGTACTCGACTACTGGGACTATGATGAGATCATACTAGTGGGGCCACCGTAGCCGACGAGTACATCCTATAACTGTTCCTAGTCGAGGGTGTATCGAGACAGGGCATCAATACACCAGAGTAGACTAGCGTATACGCATCTTGACCCATATGATGGGCGATGGATGATCCCATATCCATCGGTGTTTGACATCAAGGATGGTGTACGGGTGCTCAGTGGAGACTGGGTACACTGGACGGACTCGCCGAGAACTCCCAGATGGTATTATACCTCACGTCAGATGGCAGTTCTCCGTTGACACTGGTACAGAATAGTCTGTTGACCCGAGATCGTCATAGAGTCTTGTGTGATTCCCACTGTGCTTTGATTTCCATCATACCACATCCAAGAGGGCGTGCAAAAAGGTGGCTTTTGGGTACAGTCCCGAATCACATGGAGGCAATGAGCGATAGGAGGGGATTCGTCTCTCCCGGTATAGGGAGTTGATGTTGTGCTGTGTTCGATTGGCTATAACCGGAAATCCCTGGCCAGGGTTGCTGAGATTTACTGGTAAGTGTTATCATTAGTTTCTCGAACTGTTATAGACCTCATATCAACACGACTTATCGAGCTACTGGGGTCTGACGTTTACCACCCCTAGGCGAGATATGCAACATATCAGACGACGAGACCGGACTGTACGGGAGTGTTACTGATTGGATTCACAGGAAAACTTACAGGCTTGCTTGTTGATCTTCTGAGCGCTCAATACCTGGGTAGCTGTTACGTTTAGCTGACCGCTTGCAGCTTGTGGGTGTTTGATATGATCATCACCTACTGCCGGCGTATTGACGATTCTTTAGAGTCCTACACAGAGGTTTCTTGACTCAGGAAAAACGGAGTAGGGGCATGTATGTGATATGTGCGGGACCGAGGATAATACGATATGAGATACCGTATTCTATTCTCGCGATATTTGATATCAGCCGGGTCACCGGATCAAGTGTTGATTCGATGAATCGGTACGGATAAATATTAGTCGGTTATATGGGATATAGCCGGATTGTCGGATCAAGTGTTGATTCGATAATTTAATGTATAATAATATATATATGATATATTAAATTACATTAACTAATATTAGCTCACTAAAAGATTCTTTTTCTCACTCGGGTAATATATTGATATATATGCGATATATGTTAAATGTATTATTTTATTTTGTTACGATAAATATTATATATGTGATATATAATATTGTAACATGATATGATAACTAATGCAACATGTTTAGTGGAGTTTAAACATGATTAGGGTTTGGATTAGGGTTAACACTTCTAGTTGATTCTAGAAGGTTTCTTTTTGTCATGATAAAGATATTTTGTTATGACTCATGCTTTAACCCAACCCAAACCCTAACCCTAGTTAATTCTCTACATGAGTTTAGTTGACCATGGTTGCATTATTTATCATATTAATTCTTTCTATTCATCACAAAAGGTTAATGCAATCATTATTCATCTTCTTCTTCCTTCATTCTTTCATGAAAAAGCTTTCTAGATTTTTTCCAAGTGATGAATAAATGTGAGAAAAAGATAAATAAAGAGAGCAAAAATCCTACTTCATCATCCCCATCTTCCCTTGCCCTTTAGATGAGAGTGTTCACTCAATTTAAGTGAGTGTTAGCTTGTGTTAATGAAACTTCAAGGTAGATCATCTTTGTATCGAAGATCGGAAGCAAGACTGCATCTTTCTCTTCGTGGAACCTCTCGAGAGTCCGGAACCCGATGATCGCAGCGAAGGGACCACAACACGGAGCTTATGAAGTGAAGGACCGGATCTACAAAGGTTGTAATCCCTCTCACTTAGTGTTAAAGTTGTTAACATGCTAGTTTTCGCCTAATCTCTAGTTTAAAGATCTGGCTTCGGGTTGTTCGGCACGGCTAATTTTAAATCGGGCATGGTTGATGCCTCGTAGAACCTTGTGCACGTGCATAGCAACCCTACATCTCTATAGATCATAATTCCCAGTATGCAGGAGGCATCACCTAGATCTTTCATTGAGAATCTTTGTGATAAGAAGAGCTTGATAGATTGCAGCATAGGAACATCATTTCCTATCAAGAGTATGTCATCGACGTACAATGCGAGGAACAAAACCTTACTCCCTGCAACTTTCTTATAGATACAAGGTTCATCTACGTTTTTGATGAAGTCAAACTCTTTGACTACAACATCAAAGCAGATGTTCCAACTCCGCGATGCTTGCTTTAACCCATAGATGGATTTAAGCAGTTTGCACACCTTTCCGCTGCTCCCACTATCTACACGCACTCTTCTAAATCACCGTTTAGAAAGGCGGTCTTAACATCCATTTGCCAGAATTCGTAGTCATGGTATGGAGCAATGGCAAGTAAGATCCGGATGGACTTAAGCATAGTCACTGGAGAAAAGGTTTCGTCATAATCCACACCTGGTCGTTGACGAAAACCCTTTGCAGCAAGTCTAGCTTTGAAAGTCTCAACTTTTCCATCTACACCAATTTTCTTTTTAAAGATCCACTTGCTCCCAATGGGTTTTACCCCTTCAGGATTAACTTCCAAAGTCCATACTTTGTTGGTGTACATGGATTCTATCTTAGATCGCATTGCATCCAGCCATTTCACAGAGTCACCACTCGTGATGGCCTGCTCGAAACTAGTCGGGTCATCATCTTCCATGATGCAATCCTCGCTTCCACCATCAATGAGAAAACCGTAGTATCTCTTAGGTGGATGAGAAACCCTGCTAGATCGGCGGAGAGGCTGGGGTTCGTCGGGTACTACTGAATTCTCTGGTTCCACTAAATCTTCTGTTGTAGTTTGTGTTGCTGGAACTTCTTCCACTTCTATCTTAGAGCCACTAATCTCTTTTGCAAGAAATTCCTTTTCTAAAAAGGTGGCGTGCCGAGAAACAAACACCTTTTGTTCTTCGGTATGGTAGAAGATATACCCGCGCGAATGTTTGGGATATCCAATAAACTTGCACAGAATAGACCTTGCCCTGAGCTTGTTCGGATTTTGTATTTTCACATATGCCGGACAACCCCATATCCTAACATAATTAAGATATGGTCTCTTTCCTTTCCATATCTCATATGGAGTGGTTGGCACAGATTTGGTGGGAACCATATTCAATAGGTCTGCAGCTGTCTCCAGTGCATATCCCTAGAAGGAAATAGGTAACTCAGTTGTACTCATCATAGAGCGCACCATATCTAATAGGGTGCGATTCCTCCGCTCCGATATACCGTTGTGCTGTGGTGTATAAGGAGGAGTAAGCTGAGAGAGAATCCCATTCTCTTTTAGATAATCTAGGAACTTATTGCTTAAATAGTCACCTCCTCGATCAGATCAAAGAATCTTAATACTTTTGCCCGTTTGGTTCTCTACTTCGTGCTTATATTCTCTGAATTTCTCAAAAGCTTCAGACTTGTGTTTCATTAGGAACACATATCCGAATCTTGAGAGATCGTCAGTGAATGTAATAAAGTAGGAAGAACCGTTCCTGGCATGTATAGACATGGGACCGCATACATCACTATGTACCAGCCCTAAGAGTTCGGTAACTCTTTCTCCGTGTCCACTAAACGGAGCTTTGGTCATTTTGCCTTTGAGACATGAATGGCAAGTTTCATAAGATGATAATTCGAATGGATTCAAATATCTATCCTTATGTAACTTAGCTAGTCGTGTCGTATTGATATGACCAAGTCTACAATGCCACAAGAAGGATTCGTTCATTTCTGAACTTTTCCTCTTGTGTGTGTTTTGTATATTAAGGACTGTATTTTGATTGAGAATGAATATTCCATTATGTAACGAGTCTGATCCAATCAACTTTTGATTTAGGAAGATGTTCATAACATTATCCTGTATTACAAAATTATATCCTTCTTTATTTAATAAAGAAACCGATATAATGTTGCACATCATGTTCGGTATATAATAGCACTCATTCAGAATCAATGTATTACTACTTGGTAATACAAGGTGATATTCGCCAACTGCTTTGGCTGCAATATGTGTACCATTCCCTACTGTTACGGAATTATCACCCTTTCCCAGTTCTCTACCTTTACGTAGCCCATGTAACAAATTACATATGTGGGATCCCGATCCGGAACTGAGAAACAGTTCTCAATAACTAACACACCTGAAGAAGGTGCATCAACATGCTTGTTCTTCGTTTGGGCGGCGTGAGAATCCAGATTTTCTCCTGTTTCCTGTTCAGTCTTATAACTCTTATAAGAAAGAACGGGACCAACGTTCCCCTGCTCAGTATAAAAAGCGGGTTCAGTCAATACATCCATATTATTATCTTAATTATGGCCTAACATGGTCGCTACCTGGAGAGGGAGAGAAGAACACATTTTAGCGTATGCTCTTGCAAGATTAGATTGGTTATTATCTTATCTAATCAGGATGTCTCCCACTGTTTTTATCAAATTTTCCTTCAAACCCTAAAAGGTAAGATTACCCGGGATTAATTACACCCTACAATTTCGTCAATCTTTCAGCCAGATCTATGTCGGTACTTGAGGGAGGTTCCCCGTACTTTCGCACGGACCTAATTAAAATAAACCTCGTTTTCCCAGAGGCATGACCCCGTTAACACCTTTCTAGACATCTACTTGATCGGCTAATTGTCCTGTGTAAAATTCTCCCAGGAGGAACTCTTACTCGCAGTGGGTATCGGGATACAACTATCTCATAGGAGGTATGCAATCTCATTGCAAATTTCAATACTTGAAATTCCCGATAATGCTTTTACTCCTAGCGTTTTATGACCTTGACGCAGGCCAACAAACCATAGTCCGCTAGTCAAGTTCAACCCGTACATTTCTTGATTGAATTAAACCTACCCGTACGACCCTTGACGCAGGCCAACAAAGTCGTACGACTACTAGTTAGCTACCGCACACTACGCCTTGACGCAAGCCAACAAACGTAGCACGAATACTGAGTAATATCTATCTGAAATGACGGAGGGCTACGCAGGTTTCTCAGAAAACCATGAGCGTAATGAACTTGATATCGTTGTAGAAACAAGTGATTTTTGAAAAGGAGTGTTTTTTAGGCTTTTCTAGTTTCGCTAAAGAGGTCACTCCCGGTGAAGGGATCTCGGCTCTTTCCCCATCGAATAAGGTGCAGGGTATATCATATATACCGCTGTACAAAGCAAGAACTATATATAAGCTGTCAAAAACTAAACTGCGAGTTTGTAGCATCTGCCAGTTTAGCTAAAGAGGTCACTCCCGGTGAAGGGGTCTCGGCACTTTCCTTATCGAATAAGGTGCAGGGTATATCATATATACCGCTATGCAAAGCAAAACTGTAGCTACAATTTTTATAAAGTTTTGATTCTACAACATCTTTTAGGTTTCTTTTCTTTTATTAATCTCATTAATATATCCCATCAGCTTATGCTTCCTAAGCATCACAGTAGAAACGAAAGCAGTAATATTTATATATCAATATATATATATATATATATATATAGTATAAGCATTCATTTCAGGCAGTAATATGATCTCATCACAGAATATTGCAGCAGAAGATAACAAATGAAATATTCGATATATTAGGACGTCCGTGTTTTATATCGAGCCTGTATAAAATACGGATTCCACGGTCGCGATGAATATCCAAACCCACATCCCTAGACCCCTACGAGAGCGGCAAGTAACACTGCCAATTCTAGGGTTAGGAGACCCGCTCTCGACTCCTCGAGATGGCCTCCCACTGTACCCTAGAACCTGGTTACTTGTGCTCCCCTCCTTGGGTCTACCTAATGCGGAAAAGTAAATAATATACACTGGTGACATCAACCTCATCCCGGAAGTGCCCCAATAAAAGAATATTACATACAAATGAATTTTTACATGAATGAAAATAAAAACCCTCATCTCACATAAACCCCCCGGCTATTCAGAACACGACGATCCAATATAACATATTACAGCAACACATAATATCTCATATCATCAACGTAAGTAAGTATGTATACACCGATTGTCGTTGATGTATAGCAACGAAAACCAAAGATACAACTACATACTGCACTTACGGTCACAGAAAAAAAGTGTAAAAGTACAACATTTGGAATCCACAATCACTTTAGACATCGTAAATCCGAAATATCACATACTTCGCATTTCATGCCTAACTATATGAATTCCACATATTGTATCACATTCCAGATAAATAGACAATATTAAACTTTCCGATCGAATAATCAAATACCCAAGATTTCCTAAATAGCTCAACACTTGAGCGGAGTTCATAAAATCCCAGAATATGTCACAGTACCAATGGTCCACCCGTAGAAGGGTCAAACCAACGCCTCACATGTGGCAACGTCGTACTGCCCCAAACCTTAAGGTTTAGAGGTGGTTCAGACGGTCACATAATCGAGTTAAGGTTTGTGTTCTTCTAGAGGGTCCACCGCGTTACTTGCAAGTTTTTCCGAAAGATTTAAACTCAAGAAAAATTCAACACTTGAAAGTTTTTCATGTCGGGAAAAAGTGAGTTAATGATATCCGTTTGAACATTTTAAAACTTTCTAAATTATCCAGAAAACAGAACGAAGTTAAACTTTCCGATCGAATCAATGATTACAAAATAATCCCCAGAAAACTCAACACTTGAGTAATATTAAAAATACCCAGAAGAATGTACAAATACCTACGGATATACCCTTCAAATACGTGTCCCCAAATCCCTCTTATGGCCGCGGAACCGCCGCGACAAGTATGTTCTTGCCGCGGTTCCGCGGCTCTTTAAGAGACTTGGGGGCTCGTATTTCATGGTTATCCTTAGAATTCCCTGCTGATTTTTTTGAGTATTTTTAATGCAGAAAAAATCACATTTTTACAAAATTTCCAGAGAGGGGTCAAAACCGACGTATCGGGGTTCGACCGGACTTTTAACTTCGTATACACGTCGCCTAATGCTCTAGCTAGGCTCTAATACCACTGTAGGGTTCCTAGGCACTCTTACAAGGGTCTATAAGGCATCAACCATGCCCGATTTAAAATTTAGACGCGCCGAACAACCCAAAGCGAGGATCTTTGCTAGATAATTAGGGTTACACATGTAAGTAAACATCTTTACAACTAAGAGAGAGGGATTACAACCTTTGTAGTCCGCTCCTTCGCTTCATAAGCTCCGAGTAGAAGTCCCTTCGCCGCGATTCATGATCTCCCGGACTCAAGAGAGGCTCCACAACCCGAATGATCCATGCTTTCTTGTAGTCTTCCTTCTCGAAGATGATCTACCTCGAAGTTTCTTTAACTCAAGCTCACACTCACTAATGAGGTGAACACCCTAATCTAATTGGCTAGATTAGATGAGGATGATGAAGTAGGATTTATGCTCTCTTTTATTATCAAATTCTCACACTCATTCATCACAAAATAAAAACCTAGAAAGCTTTTTAGAGATCAAGGAAGAAGAAGAAGAATGAAATCCTTTTGTGATGAATAATGAATAATTACTTATGGTTACAAATGCAACCCTTGAGTTAAGCATGAGTGGCTTAACTCATGTCGAGATTTAACCTAGGGTGAAGGGTTTGGGTTGGGTTAGAAATATCTAGCAAAATATCAACCATAATATCTTTGCTAGAAACAAAGTAAAACCTTCTAGGAGCATCATGAAAGAGCTAACCCAAATCAAACCCTAACCATGTTTAATCTCCACTAAACATATTGCATTAGTAATCATAACATGTTACAATATTATATATCACATATATAATATATATTTGTAACAAAAGAAAATAATACAATTAACATATATCGCATATATATCAATGTATTATCCGGTGAGAAAATGAATCAATAAAGCGAGCCAATATTAGATAATATAAAGTAATATATCATATATATAATTATACATTAAATTATCGAATCAACACTTGATCCGACAATCCGGCTATATCGAATATAACCGACTAATATATCATGTACCGATTCATCGAATCAACACTTGATCCGATGACCCGGCTCATATCAAAATATCGGGAGTATATAATACGGTATCTCATATAGTATTATCCTCGGTCCTGCACATATGTGCTCCTACTCCGTTTTGCCTGAGTCAAGAAACCTCTGTGTAGGACTCTGAAGAATCGTCAATACGCCGGTAGCAGGTGATGATCGTATCAAACATCAATAAGCTGCAAGCGGTCAGCTAAACGTAACAGCCACCCAGGTATTGAGCGATCAGAAGATCAACAAGAAAGCCTGTACATTCTCCTGTAAATCCAATCAGTAACACTCCTGTACAGTCCGGTCTCTTCGTCTGATATGTCGCATATCTAGTCTAGGGGTGGTATACGTCAGACCCGAGTTACTGATAAGTCGTGTCGATATGAGGCTCATAACAGGTCGAGAAACTACTGATAACACTTACCAGTAGTACTCTCTATCAGCCCTGCCCAGGGACTTACAGTTATAGCCAATCGAACACAGCACAACATCAACTCCCTATACCGGGAGAGACGAATCCCCTCCTATCGCTCATTGCCTCCATGTGATTCAGGACTGTTGTCACGCCCCGCTTCCCAGTGTACGGCGAAGGGGACGCGACGCGATCCGCTACTTATATACTCAGAAGTACATATGCTAAGCGTATCTAAGCAATATAAAAAGAATACACAAGAGACAAGGATAATAAAAACAACAACTTTTATTTATTAACATTCTTTTGTACAATGCATGAAAAGGAAATACAACTGAAATAAAAAGATGCCTAAACAGTGGCATAACCGGAAATGAAAAGTACAGAGAGGAAAAGTGTACAATGAAACTAAAGTGCAGGGTCTTCGGCAAACAGCTCCAAGTCTTCTTGAGATGGCTCGATCTCTTTTGGGTCTGAATCACCTGACGACATTCAAAGAAGAAAGAAATAGAATGTCGTCAGCGAATAGGTCGCTCGGTAAGTCCCAAAGATAAGAGGAGAAATAGAATAAACAGAGAGTAAGAGAGAGAGAGAGTAGCTTTTACAGTTGTATTATATTGTTATATTATAGTATTTAGTGTTAACGCTGTTGTTTGTAGCTTGGTACAGAAGGATACCAGTGTATACGAGAGGAGTCTCACTTGCCCCGGAGACTAAGGTATCAGGAACTCAAGGAACCGTTGGGCCACGGTACAACAACAACGGAATATAGGTTAGGTGTCTTAATCTTACCGTCTCGTGCCACTTTTAACACCTTCCGTACCAATCTACCCCTTAAACCCCGCGATGTCTTATTTGTATTGTTATCTTGTAAATTGTATTGATTGTAAAATTGATTGACTGACTGACCGAAACCATGATATCAGGAAACGGTTGTAACCGTAGAGTCATGTAAATGGAATACTGAGAATCATGTAATAGGAATATATATCCATGGTTCGGTTCAGTCAAGTTGTATAAATTGATAATTGGATTCATGGATTCTTGTGTTCATATTGAATTGGAATCTTGTAGGTTATGGATTGACTTGAATCATATTCAAGTCAGATTAATCAGACTCAAACCCGAGTCAGACAATCAGAAATGTGAATCGAAGTCTTATAATTGCTAGGGTCCTTAGGGTAATTTATAAAACTTGAGGGGGTTTTATGTAAAAATACTTTTATATACTTTTCAAAATACACCTCAAGTATTTATTGTTCGTCTTTAGAGTTGTAATGAGGGTGGATTTTATGTTGTGACATTTCGAGTGAAAATATCCTAGTTTAATAAATAAGGGTATTTATCTGTAATATTGATTTATTTGAAGTTCATGGTATTTTAGTGTAAAATCTATTCTTGTGATTTTTAGAAAAAGGTGGAATATTTATATCATAATAAAATAGATATTTAAATGATAAATATACATATATTTATACAAAAATAATTTTAATAAATATTTTATATTCCAAAAAATCTCATTTTCTTAAGATGTCGTATTTTAAACCTTTTGAGTCCGAATTCTCCTTGCGGATGTCTGAATCTGGCACTACTAAGCCCGAGAGTGCGCGATAAACCGCACAATCCCGAATGGGTTCCCCAAAAATGGGTTGTAGCGGCGCTTTGCAAAGATTGTAAAATACTAATCCTTTAGAAAATGGTTTTATAAAGTAAAAGGTATTTATTTGCAAAGGTGTAAATTTTCCGTATTTTAGATTCTAGGGTTTCCTAGGTCAACTAGCCTATTTCTAAATGGTCTAAACGACAAGTCGTTAGAAGCCTCAAATCGCCTGTTCACCGCCAATTGTGGCCAGGTAAGTACAAATGAGGAAAGGAGGGATCCGCTCACGAATCACCGTGAGACGGGCCTTTTAAAGTTACATTTTCTCACTTGCCTAGCCTAGACACCACAAAGTCAGGTTTAGATAAACGATCGATATCCACAACTTATCGTGTTTTCCTAATAAGAGGTATTTATTTAAAAGTGTATCAAAGCTAAACTTTTAGAAATGATTTTATTAAGAATATGGTATTTAAATGAAAGTATTGTTTTATCGTATTCTAAGTTTTTGATGATATCGTTTTAGGTTGTATATGCGTGTGTGTGGAGGTAGGTCATTACCTCGTGCTCTACTTTAAATGTATAGCAAAGTTAAGGGGTTAAATGTGAAATCGAAACATTGAGGTATTTATGTGAAAAATACGATAAATTGGAAATGCTATCATTTCATGTGATGAACTTGTTCATATTGGTTGTTAAATGTTTAATAGTCAACATAAAGATATTTAAGCATGAATGTATTGATGAGAAGTGAAATTTTATAGAAAACCGAATCGGAAATCGGATTTGTTCCGATTCCGCCGGGTTTTGTAATTTCGTATTTTAGAGAATAAGAAAGAGAGATAGAATGGGACTTACGGGTTTCTATTAAGAAAAGGAGTGAAGAGGGACTAGAGAGGTTGCCGAGGCGTTGCTTCGTCGCCGGTTGTTCCTAAAACCGTTGCCAGAATTTCCGCCGGAATTTCGTTGGAGCTTCGCCGCGAACTTGTTTTCAAAGTACACAATTCTTGAGAAGGTTTTGAGAGAGTGAGCTTAGGGTTTTGGGATGAGAGGATAGAGGGTAGGGGGTGTATTTATAGGATAGGCTAGGATAGGGTAGGTGAAGGGTTTTTAATTAAAAAAAATTGTAAAAATTATAGAAAATCAGTAAAAATTTTAGTAAATGGGGGATAATTAAGTCTCGGGAACCGATCCATTAATTTGGAGTATAAAGGGGGGTTTGGAATACAAAAATACAGATTTTTCATGTTGGCGACTCGGCCGTCCGGCCTGCGGCGCCGGCCCGAGTCGGCCGGTCCGCCGGCCGACTCGGCCGAGTCGGGGTGCCGGGATGTGGGGGGTCGCCAGGTGAGAGCTCTGGTATTTTTAGTTTTTTATGTTTAGTTCAACTTTTAGGAGTTATGGTGTGTGGACTTTTGGGCTTCCTAAGAATTTAAAACAAAAACAATATAAAAATAATGTCTGGGCAAGGGATTTGAACTCGGGTGGCTTGGTTCAGCAGTGCAAGGTATTACCAATGAGCTACAAGCTCCTTCTTGTAATTATGGTGTGAAATAATTACTTAAAGTGGTAACAGCATCATTAAATACCCCAAGTATACTTTAATTTTAAAACAATTTTATGCACACTAAAAATGGAGTTATTTAAAAAAAAATAATTACTTATATATTGTGCTCAGGTTAAAATACTCCTTTATGGATTTTGAAAAAAAAATATATAGAAAAGTTTATAGAAAATTAGGGTTGTTACATTCTGCTCTCCTTATACAAATTTCGTCCTCGAAATTTGTAACAAGAAAGTGTAACAGTTCAAGGGAGTTTGATGACTGCAGTATAGATAGTGTATAGAAGTGATACGATGGTGAAAAAGGCTTACCGGTGTTACCTTGACCTACAGTCTCGGCTTCTACGGCTTCTAATATGAAGGTCTGTCGCCGTGGTACATTCCTTCTAGCTGGAGGCACATTCTGCCTTTGAGGCCTGTTTCTCTACCCTCGAGGCATGTCCTTCATTGCTTGTTGGAATTGGCGAGTAGGCTGTGCAGGTGGTGGAGCAGGTAGTGCAGGACGAGTTGCAGGAGCCTGGATAGCTGGCCGCTGTGGGTAGTTGGTGTGTGTGTGAGCTGAGTTGTATCTATATGGACAGGTCTCAATTCTGTGATTGGACGCGCCACAAACTAGGCACAGGCCTTTTGCGCGCCTACAGTCCTTTATCAAATGTCTATCTCTCTTGCAATGGAAACAGAAATGTGGTCTTGGCTGGTTATTGGGTTCTTCAGTTCTCCTGGGTTCAAACGTTGGCCTGGAAGAGGCTCCTCCTTTGAGTGGCAGGGCGTTTCATACCGGCAGATTGAGGTCTGCCCCTAGCCTTTATCACCGCCTCATAACTGCGGGCAGCTTCCAAAGCATCTTCATGTGTCAGAAATTTCCCTGTGGCTAGTGCAGCCTGAATTTCTGTGTCCAAACCTTGTTGAAATCGACGGGCTTTGATCTCATCCGTCGGTATCAGGTGTGCCGCAAATCTGTTACGGTCTTGTGTTAGCTGTGTAGTATGTGATATTTAAAAATTTTGGACTATTGTGACATAACTTACTGGCTTAGCATGGTGAATTCAGCGTCATATTCATCCACTGATTTGTCCCACATCGAACCTTGTTGTAGATGAATGAACTGCTGCTCCATGGCAAACCTGCAATCACAGGGAAGTATTTCGCGTCGAACTTCTCGCGAAAAGTCTTCCATTCAATAGGCTGTACAAGACGGCTTTCTTCCGCCTTCCACCAGTTGCGAGCATTGTCCGTGAGCTGCAGTTTCGCCACACGGACCCAAGCTATGTCTGGCACTTGTGCTGCCGCCAGATCATCCTCTATACTTTGTGCCCATTCCTCAGCTTCAAGAGGACTTCCCTTTCCGGAGAACTGCTTGGGATGTAAAGCCCTGAATAGCTTTACCCCCGGTGCATCAGTCTCGGGACGGTTCAGGATTTGTCGCTGTCCCTCAAGAAGGCTGCGGATCGCCTCAAGTAGCACTGTTTGCTCGGTGGGTGGCGTAGGAACAGCAGGTGTGAAAGGTAGTGCTGGAGGTGTGTTGTTGACGCTGGTGCTGGTGTTGTTCGGGGGATCCATAACCCTGAAGAAAAATTTGGGTTAGGACAGATTCAAGTACATGAAATGATAAGATTCAAGGAATATGGAATTGCAAGATTCAAGGAACATAAATTGTAAAGAATGTTTTAGTTGCTGGTTCTTGTGTTATATTGCTTAGGTTGTTCATGCAGAACAGAACTGCATGATAGGATTTCATACAGCTCTGACCTGGGCCACCAACAAAACCTGTCATGTCCCGCTTCCCAGTGTACGGCGAAGGGGACGCGACGAGGTCCGCTACGTATATACTCAAAAGTACATACGCTAAGCGTATCTAAGCAATATAAAAAGAATACACAAAAGACAAGGATAATAAAAACAGCAACTTTTATTTATTAACATTCTTTTGTACAATGCATGAAAAGGAAATACAACTGAAATAAAAAGATGCCTAAACAGTGGCATAACAGGAAATGAAAAGTACAGAGAGGAAAAGTGTACAATGAAACTAAAGTGCAGGGTCTTCGGCAAACTGCTCCAAGTCTTCTTGAGATGGCTCGATCTCTGTCGGGTCCGAATCACCTGACGACATTCAAAGAAGAAAGAAATAGAATGTCGTCAGCGAACAGGTCACTCGGTAAGTCCCAAAGATAAGAGGAGAAATAGAATAGACAGAGAGTAAGAGAGAGAGGGAGAGCGTAGCTTTTACAGTTATATTATATAGTTATATTATAGTATTTAGTGTTAACGCTGTTGTTTGTAGCTTGGTACAGAAGGATGCCAGTGTATACGAGAGGAGTCTCACTTGCCCCGGTGACTAAGGTATCTGGAACTCAAGGAACCGTTGGGCCACGGTACAACAGCAATGGAATATAGGTTAGGTGTCTTAATCTTACCGTCTCGTGCCACTTTTAACACCTTCCGTACCAATCTACCCCTTAAACCCCGCGATGTCTTATTTGTATTGTTATCTTGTAAATTGTAATGATTGTGAGATTGATTGTCTGACTGACCGAAACCATGATATCAGGAAACGGTTGTAACCGTAGAGTCATGCAAATGGAATACTGAGAATCATGTAAAAAGAATATATATCCATGGTTCGGTTCAGTCAAGTTGTATAAATTGATAATTGGATTCATAGATTCATGTGTTCATATTGAATTGAATCTTGTAGATTAAGGATTGACTTGAATCATATTCAAGTCAGATTAATCAGACTCAAACCCGAGTCAGAGAATCAGAAATGCGATTCGAAGTCTTATAATTGCTAGGGTCCTTAGGGTAATTTATAAAACTTGAGGGGGTTTTATGTAAAAATACTTTTATATACTTTTCAAAATACACCTCAAGTATTTATTGTTCATCTTTAGAGTTGTAATGAGGGTGGATTTTATGTTGTGACATTTCGAGTGAAAATATCCTAGTTTAATAAATAAGGGTATTTATCTGTAATATTGATTTATTTGAAATTCATGGTATTTTAGTGTAAAATCTATTCTTGTGATTTTTAGGAAAAGGTGGAAAATTTATATCATAATAAAATAGATATTTAAATGATAAATATACATATATTTATACAAAAATAATTTTAATAAATATTTTATATTCCAAAAAATCTCATTTTCTTAAGATGTCGTATTTTAAACCTTTCGAGTCCGAATGCTCCTTGCGGATGTCTGAATCTCGCACTACTAAGCCCGAGGGTGCGCGATAAACCGCACAATCCCGAATGGGTTCCCCAAAAATGGGTTGTAGCGGCGCTTTGCAAAGATTGTAAAATACTAATCCTTTAGAAAATGGTTTTATAAAGTAAAATGTATTTATTTGCAAAGGTGTAAATTTTCCGTATTTTAGATTCTAGGGTTTCCTAGGTCAACTAGCCTATTTCTAAATGGTCTAAACGACAAGTCGTTAGAAGCCTCAAATCGCCTGTTCACCGCCAATTGTGGCCAGGTAAGTACAAATGAGGAAAGGAGGGATCCGCTCACGAATCACCGTGAGACGGGCCTTTTAAAGTTACATTTTCTCACTTGCCTAGCCTAGACACCACAAAGTCAGGTTTAGATAAACGATCGATATCCGCAACTTATCGTGTTTTCCTAATAAGAGGTATTTATTTAAAAGTGTATCAAAGCTAAACTTTTAGAAATGATTTTATTAAGAATATGGTATTTAAATGAAAGTATTGTTTTATCGTATTCTAAGTTTTTGATGATATCGTTTTAGGTCGTATATGCGTGTGTGTGGAGGTAGGTCATTACCTCGTGCTCTACTTTAAATGTATAGCAAAGTTAAGGGGTTAAATGTGAAATCGAAACATTGAGGTATTTATGTGAAAAATACGATAAATTGGAAATGCTATCATTTCATGTGATGAACTTGTTCATATTGGTTGTTAAATGTTTAATAGTCAACATAAAGATGTTTAAGCATGAATGTATTGATGAGAAGTGGAATTTTATAGAAAACCGAATCGGAAATCGGATTTGTTCCGATTCCGCCGGGTTTTGTAATTTCGTATTTTAGAGAATAAGAAAGAGAGATAGAATGGGACTTACGGGTTTCTATTAAGAAAAGGAGTGAAGGGGGACTAGAGAGGTTGCCGAGGCGTTGCTTCGTCGCCGGTTGTTCCTAAAACCGTTGCCAGAATTTCCGCCGGAATTTCGTCGGAGCTTCGCCGCGAACTTGTTTTCAAAGTACACAATTCTTGAGAAGGATTTGAGAGAGTGAGCTTAGGGTTTTGGGATGAGAGGATAGAGGGTAGGGGGTGTATTTATAGGATAGGCTAGGATAGGGTAGGTGAAGGGTTTTTAATTAAAAAAAATTGTAAAAATTATAGAAAATCAGTAAAAATTTTAGTAAATGGGGGACAATTAAGTCTCGGGAACCGATCCATTAATTTTGAGTATACAGGGGGGTTTGGAATACAAAAATACTGATTTTTCATGTTGGCGACTCGGCCGTCCGGCCGGCGGCGCCGGCCCGAGTCGGCCGGTCCGCCGGCCGACTCGGCCGAGTCGGGGTGCCGGGATGTGGGGGGTCGTCAGGTGAGAGCTCTGGTATTTTTAGTTTTTTATGTTTAGTTCAACTTTTAGGAGTTATGGTGTGTGGACTTTTGGGCTTCCTAAGAATTTAAAGCAAAAACAATATAAAAATAATGTCTGGGCAAGGGATTTGAACTCGGGTGGCTTGGTTCAGCAGTGCAAGGTATTACCAATGAGCTACAAGCTCCTTCTTGTAATTATGGTGTGAAATAATTACTTAAAGTGGTAACAGCATCATTAAATACCCCAAGTATACTTTAATTTTAAAACAATTTTATGCACACTAAAAATGGAGTTATTTAAAAAAAAAATAATTACTTATATATTGTGCTCAGGTTAAAATACTCCTTTATGGATTTTGAAAAAAAAATATATAGAAAAGTTTATAGAAAAATTAGGGTTGTTACATTCTACTCTCCTTATAAAAATTTCGTCCTCGAAATTTGTAAAAGGAAAGTGTAACAGTTCAAGGAAGTTTGATGACTGCAGTATAGATAGTGTATAGAAGTGATACGATGGTGAAAAAGGCTTACCGGTGTTACCTTGACCTACAGTCTCGGCTTCTACGGCTTCTAATGTGAAGGTCTATCGCCGTGGTACATTCCTTCTAGCTGGAGGCACATTCTGCCTTTGAGGCCTGTTTCTCTACCCTCGAGGCATGTCCTTCATTGCTTGTTGGAATTGGCGAGTAGGCTGTGTAGGTGGTGGAGCAGGTAGTGCAGGACGAGTTGCAGGAGCCTGGATAGCTGGCCGCTGCGGGTAGTTGGTGTGTGTGTGAGCTGAGTTGTATCTATATGGACAGGTCTCAATTCTGTGATTGGACGCGCCACAAACTAGGCACAGGCCTTTTGCGCGCCTACAGTCCTTTATCAAATGTCTATCTCTCTTGCAATGGAAACAGAAATGTGGTCTTGGCTGGTTATTGGGTTCTTCAGTTCTCCTGGGTTCAAACGTTGGCCTGGAAGAGGCTCCTCCTTTGAGTGGCAGGGCGTTTCATATCGGCAGATTGAGGTCTGCCCCTAGCCTTTATCACCGCCTCATAACTGCGGGCAGCTTCCAAAGCATCTTCATGTATCAGAAATTTCCCTGTGGCTAGTGCAGCCTGAATTTCTGTGTCCAAACCTTGTTGAAATCGACGGGCTCTGATCTCATCCGTCGGTATCAGGTGTGCCGCAAATCTGTTACGGTCTTATGTTAGCTGTGTAGTATGTGATATTTAAAATTTTTGGACTATTGTGACATAACTTACTGGCTTAGCATGGTGAATTCAGCGTCATATTCATCCACTGATTTGTCCCACATCGAACCTTGTTGTAGATGAATGAACTGCTGCTCCATGGCAAACCTGCAATCACAGGGAAGTATTTCGCGTCGAACTTCTCGCGAAAAGTCTGAATCTCGCACTACTAACCCCGAGGGTGCGCGATAAACCGCACAATCCCAAACGGGTTCCCTAAAAATGGGTTGTAGTGGCGCTTTGCAAAGATTGAAAATACTAATCTTTTAGAAAACGGTTTTATAAAGTAAAAGGTATTTATTTGCAAAGGTGTAAATTTTCAGTATTTTAGATTCTTGGGTTTCCTATGTCAACTATCCTATTTCTAAATGGTCTAAACGACAGGTCGTTAGAAGTCTCAAATCGCCTCTTCACCACCAATTGTGGCCAGGTAGGTACAAATGAGGAAAGGAGGGATCCGCTCACGAATCACCGTGAGACGGGCCTTTTAAAGTTACCTTTTCTCATTTGCCTAGCCTAGACACCACAAAGTCAGGTTTAGATAAACGATCGATATCCACAACTTATCGTGTTTTCCTAATAAGAGGTATTTATTTAAAAGTGTATCAAAGCTAAACTTTTAGAAATGATTTTATTAAGAATATGGTATTTAAATGAAAGTATTGTTTTATCGTATTCTAAGTTTTTGATGATATCGTTTTAGGTTATATATGCGTGTGTGTGGAGGTAGGTCATTACCTTGTGCTCTACTTTAAATGTATAGCAAAGTTAAGGGGTTAAATGTGAAATCGAAACATTGTGGTATTTAAGTGAAAAATATGATAAATTCGAAAGGCTATCATTTTATGTGATGAACTTGTTCAAATTGGTTGTTAAATGTTTAATAGCCAACATAAAAATGTTTAAGCATGAATGTATTGATGAGAAGTGAAATTTTATAGAAAAACGAATTGGAAATCGGATTTGTTCCGATTCCGTCGGATTTTGTAATTTCGTATTTTAGAGAATAAGAAAGAGGGATAGAATGAGACTTACGGGTTTCGATTAAGCAAAGGAGTGAAGTGGGGACTAGAGAGGTTGCCGAGGCGTTGCTTCGTCGCCGGTTGTTCCTAAAAACGTCGCCGGAATTTCCGCCGGAATTTCGTCGGAGGTTCGCCGCGAACTTGTTTTCAAAGTACACAATTCTTGAGAAGATTTTGAGAGAGTGAGCTTAGGGTTTTGGGATGAGAGGATAGAGGGTAGGGGGTGTATTTATAGGATAGGGTAGGTGATGGGTTTTTAATTAAAAAAATTGTAAAAACTATAGAAAATCATTAAAAATTATAGTAAATGGGGGATAATTAAGTATCAGGAACTGATCCATTAATTTGGAGTATACAAGGGGGTTTGGAATACAAAAAGACAAATTTTTCATGTTGGCGACTCGGCCGAGTCCGGCCGGTGGCGCCGGCTCGAGTCGGGCCGAGTCGGGGTGCCGGGATTTGGGGGGTCGTCAGGTGAGAGCTCTGGAATTTTTAGGTTTTTATGTTTATTTTAACTTTTGGGAGTTATGGTGTGTGGACTTTTGGACTTCCTAAGAATTTAAAACAAAAACAATATAAAAATAATGTGGGGCAGGGGATTTGAACTCTGGTGGCTTGGTTCAGCAGTGCAAGGTATTACCAATGAGCTACAAGCTCCTTCTTGTAATTATGGTGTGAAATAATTACTTAAAGTGGTAACAGCAACATTAAATACCCCAAGTATACTTTAATTTTAAAACAATTTTATGTACACTAAAAATGGAGTTATTTAAAACCAAAATAATTACTTATATATTGTGCTCAGGTTAAAATACTCCTTTATGGATTTTGAAAAAAAAATTCTATAGAAAAGTGTATAGAAAAATTAGGGTTGTTACAACTGTACCCAAAAGCCACCGTTTTGCACGCCTTCTTGGACGTGGTATGGTGGAAATCAAAGCACAGTGGGAATCACACAAGACTCTATGACGTTCTCGGGTCTATAGACTACCCTGTACCAGTGACACCTGAGAACTGCCATCTGACGTGAGGTATAATACCATCTGGGAGTTCTCGGCGAGTCCGTCCAGTGTACCCAGTCTCTACTGAGCACCCGTACACCATCCTTGATGTCAAACATCGATGGATATGGGATCATCCATCGCCCATCATATGGGTCAAGATGCGTATACGCTAGTCTACTCTGGTGTATCGATGCCCTGTCTCGACACACCCTCGACTAGGAACAGTTATAGGATGTACTCATCGACTACTCTAGCCCCACTAGTATGATCTCATCATAGTCTCAGTAGTCGAGTACATATCCTAAGGGCTTTATCAACATGTGAGAGTAAGACAATAAACTAATATAAGTCAACATGTTAAGATAAAATGAAACCAAATAGCATACTATCATGACGAGCAAGAAAGTCATCTCTATATATATCCAAGCATCCATTATAATATACATCATATGTACAACAATGGCTTCTAGGGTATATACATAACTAACAACCTATGCGCGCTTCGTGCGTCGTTTTGGTTTTATCCGCGATTCAGTTTACGATGTACATATATGTTTGCATATAGGTACCCCTCACGTGGACTTCAGACGATGAAGAAGAGGATGGCGGCATCGATTTCGGCAGGCAAGGGCAGAGGTGAGTAGATGTATATGTACGGGGGAAGTCGGGTGGATGGCGTTTAGCACCCCCGCAAACGTAGAATAGGGATATTACTTACTGTTATTAGGAAGTCGGACGTGACCTTAGATTCTTGGCGAGTAGGGTCCTATTAAAGACTTTAGGTTGGACTGGACTGATTTAGAAAGACTTAACCAGAGGATGAATGCCTTGGAGGGAATTCGTAGGTTTCAGGAAGACAAACACACGCACACATATACATTTGACTTGGTGTATAGGGTGTGTGTGTGTGTGTGGATGTGTGTAGGTTTCTATATGTATATATATATATATGTATATATATATATATACACATATATAACATATACACGTGATCTGGGGAGGAGTCAGTATGATTGGGCGTGATGCCGTGAGTTAAAGATATACGATCGAGTATGATATGAGATGTACTATGATATTAGCGGATCGTTGGGAAACGAGAAAATGGATATTTATACTTAAACGATAATAGGTGATGATGACATTGAGATATACGAGACTCTAAAATAGAACCCGGATTGTAATATGTGACTTAATCACGATATGATATATGTGACATGATATTTCTGAGGACCATTTGACGATATATATTTACACAGACAATGATATATGTTTGATGATATCGGGATGTATGCGATTATAGCACAATACCCTTGATCATGATAATATTTGATGATGATATTATACGAATGATGATGTACATAGGTGATAGTTGACCCGTACCCCGATTTTGGGATGCCGTACGATGGACTTTACCATACGAGGCATAGATGTGATGATTGATCCGCACTCTTGACTCAAGGAAGTAGTACTATGTACGTGACGCTATTGAGGCTGGATCACCGACTATTAGAGATATCGACTCAGACTTTAGGTGGATTCTTATTTTCCTATCGACTAGTTTCTTTAGTTTAGTTCCTTAGTGGGTTAG
This sequence comes from Agapanthus africanus, assembly GCA_030015575.1. Lineage (NCBI taxonomy): Eukaryota > Viridiplantae > Streptophyta > Magnoliopsida > Asparagales > Amaryllidaceae > Agapanthus > Agapanthus africanus. Next base: position 343,728,373 of record JASDDO010000012.1, read on the forward strand.
ATAGATACTAGTTTAGGATCGAGTAATATAGTTTGTAGTTAGATATGTACATTCTAATGAGCGGTTAATACACATTCACCTTTATATTCAGATGGTAATCATCGCATCGCATGTTCACATATATGTTTCTTTAGCCAATATGAAACTCTGCCTGTTAGGACACCAGCAACATTACCGATGATGCGCATGTTCCACGTACACTTATTTGCCGGCTCACACACATCATCATCGGTAATTACCATGTCACGTACACTTTAGAACATATTATCTTTTATTGATAGAATCGGCTAAAAGCTAGATCAATATAATATTGTGTGATTACTCTCATGTGCTAGTTTATGTAGGGATACTAGGAACTATCACAAGGGTCTATAAGGCATCAACCATGCCCGATTTAAAATTTAGAAGTGCCGAACAAACCAAAGCGATGATCTTTGCTAGATTATTAGGGTTAAACATGCAAGTAAACATCTTAACATCTAAGGGACAGGGATTACAACCTTTGTAGTCCGCTCCTTCGCTTCATAAGCTCCGAGTAGTAGTCCCTTCGCCGCAATCCATGATCTCCCGGACTCAAGAGAAGCTCCACAACCCGAATGATCCTTGCTTGCTTGAAGTCTTCCTTTTCAAAGATGATCTACCTTGAAGTTTCTTTAACTCAAGCTCTCACACACTAATCAAGTATTAATGAAGTGAATACCCTAATCTAATTAGCTAGATTTGATGAGAATGATGAAATAGGAATTATGCTCTCTTTTATTATCAAATTCTCACACTCATTCATCACAAAATCAAAAGCTAGAATGCTTTCAAGGAGGAGGAAGAAGAAGATTTCTTTTGTGATGAACAAATGAAAAGTTACTATGCTTACAAATGAACCTTGAGTTAATAATATAAATCATTAACTCATGTAGAGTGTTTACTAGGGTTAAGGGTTTGGGTTGGGTTAGAAATAATATCTCAAAATATCAACACATAATACCTTAGCTCAAAACAAAAGAAAAGCTTCTAGAAGCTACATGAAAATTCTAACCCAAATCAAACCCTAACCATATTTAATCTCCACTAATCATGTTGCATTTGTAATCATAACTTGTTACAATATTATATATCACATATATAATATATTTCTGTAACAAAAGAAAATAATACAATTAACATATATCGCATATATATCAATGTATTATCCGGTGAGAAAATGAAATAATAAAGCGAGCCAATATTAGATAATGTAATGTAATATATCACATATATAATTATACATTAAATTATCGAATCAACACTTGATCCGACAATCCGGCTATATCGCATATTACCGACTAATATATCATGTACCGATTCATCGAATCAACACTTGATTCGATTATCCGGCTATATCAAATATCGCGAGAATAGAATATGGTATCTCATATCGTATTATTCTCGGTCCCGCACATATCACATATGTGCTCCTACTCCATTTTGCCTAAGTCAAGAAACCTCTGTGTAGGCTAAAGAATCGTCAATACGCCGGTAACAGGTGATGATCATATCAAACACCCACAAGCTGCAAGCGGTCAGCTAAACGTAACAGCCACCCAGGTATTGAGCGATCAGAAGATCAACAAGCAAGCCTGTACATTCTCCTCTGAATCCAATCGGTAACACTCCCGTACAGTCCGGTCTCTTTGTCTGATATGTTGCATATCTAGTCTAGGGGTGGTATACGTCAGACCCCAGTAACCGATAAGTCGTGTCGATGTGAGGCTCATAACAGGTCGAGAACCTACTGATAACACTTACCAGTAGTACTCTATATCAGCCCTGGCCAGGGACTTCCAGTTATAGCCAATCGAACACAGCACAATATCAACTCCCTGTACCGGGAGAGACGAATCCCCTCCTATCGCTCAATGCCTCCATGTGATTCGGGACTGTACCCAAAAGCCACCGATTTGCACGCCCTCTTGGACGTGGTAAGGTGGAAATCAAAGCACAGTGGGAATCACACAAGACTCTATTACGATTTCGGGTCTACAGACTAACCTGCACCAGTGTCACCGGAGAACTGCCATCTAACGTGAGGTATAATACCATCTGTGAGTTTTCGGCGAGTCCGTCCAGTGTACCCAGTCTCCATTGAGCATCCGTACACCATCTTTGATGTCAAACACCGATGGATATGGGATCATCCATCGCCCATCATATGGGTCAAGATGCGTATACGCTATTCTACTCAGGTGTATCGATGCCCAGTCTCGACACACCCTCGATTAGGAACAGTTATAGGATGTACTCGTCGACTACTCTGGCCCTACTAGTATGATCTCATCATAGTCCCAGTAGTCGAGTACATATCCTAAGGGCTTTATCAACATGTGAGAGCAAGACAGTAAACTAATATAAGTCAGCATGCTAAGACAAAGTGAAACCAAATAGCATACTATCATGTCGAGCAAGAAAGTCCTCTCTATATATATCCAAGCATCCACTATAATATACATCATATGTACAATAATGGCCTTTAGGGCATATACATAACTAACAATCTCCTACTTGCACTAAGGCCAGCTGTTGTAGTATCTCATACCTAACATCCCGAATAATCTCTCAAACTGTATCTGGGGAATGGCCTTCGTGAGTGGATCCGCTGTGTTGTCCTTCGTATCAACTCTCCTGACCTCGATCTCCCGGCGATCAACTATCTCCCTGATCAGGTGATACCGCCTCAGAATATGTCTGGACTTCTGATGGGACCTGGGTTCCTTGACCAAAGCCACAGCTCCATTGTTATTGCAATTAAAAGGTATTGGATGCTCAATGGACGGAACCACACCAAGTTCAGTGATGAACTTCTTCATCTAGACAGCCTCTTTGGCAGTATCGTTGGCAGCGATGTATTCAGCCTCCATCGTCGAGTCTGCATCGGTATCCTGTTTAGAACTCTTCCAACACACCGCCCCTCCATTGAGGGTAAAAACAAATCCCGAGTGCGACTTAGATTCGTCCTTATCACTTTGGAAGCTCGAATCGGTAAAGAACTCCACCTGGAGTTCTCCGTTACCATACACCAAGAACATCTCTTTAGTCCTTCTCAAGTACTTGAGAATGTTCTTCACAGCTGTCCAGTGACTCTCTCTAGGATCTGCTTGATACTGACTCAGTACACTTAGTGAGTATGCTACATCGGGTCTGGTACATAGCATCGCATACATGATAGAGCCTATTGCCGAAGCATAGGGTATCCCTTGCATACGGGCTCTCTCCAAATCAGTCTTGGGAGACATCTTTTTGGAGGGAGTGAGTCCAGAGATCGTGGGTTGGTTACCACGCTTGGATTCTTCCATACTAAACCTCTTTAGTATGGTGTCAATGTCGCTGGATTGGGACAATCCCAGTATCCGTTTAGATCTATCTCTATAGATCATAATTCCCAGTATGCAGGAGGCATCACCTAGATCTTTCATTGAGAATCTTTGTGATAAGAAGAGCTTGACCGATTGCAGCATAGGAACATCATTTCCTATCAAGAGTATGTCATCGACGTACAATACGAGGAAGACAACCTTACTCCCTGCAACCTTCTTATAAATACAAGGTTCATCTACGTTTTTGATGAAGTCAAACTCCTTAACTACAACATCAAAGTAGATGTTCCAACTCCGCGATACTTTCTTTAATCCATAGATGGATTTAAGCAGTTTGCACACCTTTCCGCTGCTCCCACTATCTACGAAGCCCTCTGGATGAGTCATGTACACGCACTCTTCTAAATCACCATTTAGAAAGTCGGTCTTAACATCCATTTGCCAGATTTCGTAGTCATGGTGTGCAGCAATGGCAAGTAAGATCCGGATGGACTTAAGCATAGCCACTAGAGAAAAGGTTTCGTCATAATTCACACCTGGTCGTTGACGAAAACCCTTTGCAACAAGTCTAGCTTTAAAAGTCTCAACTTTTCCATCTACACCAAGTTTCTTTTTAAAGATCCATTTTCTCCCAATGTGTTTTACCCCTTCAGGAGCAACTTCCAAAGTCCATACTTTGTTGGTGTACATGGATTCCATCTCAGATCGCATTGCATCCAGCCATTTCACAGAGTCACCACTCGTGATGGCCTGCTCGAAACTAGTCGGGTCATCATCTACCATGATGCAATCCTCGCTTCCACCATCAACGAGAAAACCGTAGTATCTCTCAGGTGGATGAGAAACCCTGCTAGATCGGCGAAGAGGCTGGGGTTCGTCGGGAACTACTGAATCCTCTGGTTCCAATAAATCATCAGTTGTAGTTTGTGGTGCTGGAACCTCTTTCAGCTCTACCGCATCGCCACTAATTTCCTTTGCAAGAAATTCCTTTTCTAAAAAGGTGGCATGTTGAGCAACAAACACCTTTTGTTGTTCACTGTGGTAGAATAGATATCCTACAAACTTACAAAGAACTGATCGTGCCTCGAGCTTATCCAGATTTTGCTTTTTAACAAAGGCCGGACAACCCCATATCTTAACTCTTTTAAGAGATGGTCTCTTCCTATTCCATATCTCATATGGAGTGGTAGGCACAGATTTGGTTGGAACTCTATTCAATAGGTATATGGTTGTCTCAAGTGCATACCCCCAGAAGGAAATAGGCAACTCAACAGTGCTCATCATAGAGCGCACCATATCTAATAGGGTGCGATTCCTCCGTTCCGATACACCGTTGTACTGTGGTGTATAAGGAGGAGTAAGCTGAGAGAGAATCCCATTCTCTTTTAGATAGTCCAGAAACTCATTGCTCAAGTATTCTCCTCCTCGATCAGATCGAAGAATCTTAATACTTTTGCCCGTTTGGTTCTCTACTTCATGCTTATATTCTCTGAATTTCTCAAAAGATTCAGACTTGTGTTTCATCAGGAACACATGTCCGTATCTTGAGAGATCGTCAGTGAATGTAATAAAGTAGAAAGAACCGTTCCTGGCATGTGTAGACGTGGGACCGCATACATCACTATGTACCATTCCTAAGAGTTCCTCAACTCTTTCTCCGTGTCCACTAAACGGAGTTTTGGTCATTTTACTTTTGAGACATGAATGACAAGTATCATAAGATGATAATTCGAACGGATTCAAATATCCATCCTTATGCAACTTAGCTAGCCGTGTCGCATTGATATGACTAAATCTACAATACCATAAGAAGGATTCGTTCATTTCTGAACTCTTCCTCTTGTGTGTGTTTTGTATATTAAGGACTGTATTATGATTGAGAACGTATATGCCATTATGTAACAAGCCTGATCCAATCAACTTTTGATTCAGGAAGATGTTCATAACATTATCCTGTATTACAAAATTATATCCTTCTTTACTTAATAAAGAAACTGATATAATGTTGCACATCATGTTCGATATATAATAGCACTCGTTTAGAATCAATGTATTACTGCTTGGTAATACAAGGTGATATTCGCCAACTCCTTTAGCTGCAATATTTGCACCATTCCCTACTTGTACGGAATGATCACCTTTTCCCAGTTTTCTACCTTTACGCAGCCCACGTAACAAATTACATATGTGGGATCCTGATCTGGTATCTAATACCCAGGACGTAGGGTGAACTGAGAAACAGTTCTCAATAACTAACACACCTGAAGAAGATGCATCAACATGCTTGTTCTTCATTTGGGCAGTGTGAGAATCCAGATATTCTCCTATTCCCAGCTCAGTCTCATAACACTTATAAGAAAGAACGGGACCAACGGTCCCCTGCTCAGTATAATAAGCTGTTTCAGTCAATACATGCATATTATTATCTTGATTAAGGCCTGACATGGTCGCAACCTGGAGAGAGAGAGAGAGAAGAAAACACTTTAGCGTATGCTCTTGCATGATTAGATTGGTTATTATCTTATCTAATCAGGATGTCTCCCACTGTTTTTATCAAATCTTCCTTCAAACCCTAAAAGGTAAGATTAGCCGGGATTAATTACACCCTACAATTTCGTCAATCTTTCAGCCAGATCAGTGTTGGTACTTGAGGGGGGTTCCCCGTGCTTTCGCACGGACCTAATTAAAATAAACCTCGTTTTCCCAGAGGCATAACCCCGTTAACACCTTTCTAGACACCTACTTGATCGGCTAATTGTCCTGTGTAAAATTCTCCTAGGAGTGGCTCTTACTCGCAGTGGGTATCGGGATCCATCTTTCTCATAGAAGGTATGCAATCTCATTGCAAATTTCAACATTTGAAATTTCTGATAATACTTTTGCCCCTAGCAACTCATGACCTTGGCTAAGGTCAACAAATCATAAGTGCTAGCCAAGTTCAACCCGTCATTTCCCGATTGAATTAAACCCACCCGTACAACCCTTGGCTAAGGTCAACAAAGTCGTACGACTACCCTAACTCAATCACATCTCATGTTTTAGCAGATAAATACTAATTAGCTACCGTACACTACGCTTTGGCTAAGGTCAACAAACGCAGCACGAATACTAACTAGTTTCTATCTAAAATGACGGAGGGCTACGCACATTTTTCAGAAAACCATGAGCGTAATGAACTTGATATCGTTAGAAACAAGTGATTTTGAAAAAGGTGTGTTTTTTAGGCTTTTCTAGTTTCGCTAAAGAGGTCACTCCCGGTGAAGGGATCTCGGCTCTTTCCCCATCGAATAAGGTGCAGGGTATATCATATATACCGCTGTGCAAAGCAAAAAACTATTTAAGCTGTCAAAAACTAAAACGTAAGATTGTAGCATCTGCCAGTTTTTCCTAAAGAGGTCACTCCCGGTGAAGGGATCTCGGCTCTTTCCTTATCGAATAAGGTGCAGGGTATATCATATATACCGCTATGCAAAGCAAAACTGTAGCTACACTTTTTATAAAGTTTTGATTCTACAACATCTTTTAGGTTTCTTTTCTTTTATTAATCTCATTAATAAAAGCCCATCAGTTAATGCTTCCTAAGCATCACAGAAGAAAAGAAAGCAGTAATATTTATATATCAACATATATATATAGTATAAGCATTCGTCTCAGGCAGTAATATGATCTCATCACAGAACATTGCAGCAGAAGATAACATATGAAATATTGGATATACTAGGATGTCCGTGTTTTATTTCGAGCCTGTATAAAACACGGATTCCACGGTCGCGACGAATGGCCAAACCCACATCCCTAGACCCCTACAAGAGCGGCAAGCAACTTTGTCAATTCTAGGGTTAGGAGACCCGGTCTCGACTCGTCGAGATGGCCTCCCACTGGACCCTAGAACCTGGTTACTTATGCTCCCCTCCTTGGGTCTACCTAATGCGAAAAAGTAAATAATATACAATGGTGACAACAACCTAAACCCGAAGTGCCCCAATAAAGAATATTACATACAAATGAATTTTACATGAATGAAAATAAAAACCCTCATCTCACATAAAACCCCCGGCTATTCAGAACACGACGATCCAACATAACATATCACAGCAACACATAATATCTCATATCATCAACGTAAGCAAGTATGCGTATCCCGATTGTCGTTGATGTATAGCAACGAAGCCGGCGATACACCACATACTACACTTACGGTCACAGAAAAGAAAGTATAAAACTACAATATTTGGAATCCACACTGACTTTAGACATCATAAATCCGAAATATCACATACTTCGCATTTCATGCCTAATTATATGAATTCCACATATTGTATCACATTCCAGATAAATAGACAAAGTTAAACTTTTCGATCGAATAATCAAACACCTAAGAATTCCTAAATAGCTCAACACTTGAGCGGAGTTCAAAAATTCCAGAACATGACAGCCCCAATGAACCAGCCGTAGAAGGGTCAAACCAACGCCTCACATGTGGCAACGCTAAACTACCAAAAACCTTAGGGTTCAGTGACAGTTTTGACGGTCACATAATCGAGTTAAGATTACGTTCTTCTAGAGGGTCCACAGATATGCTGGCATGTTTTTCCGAAAGTTTTAAACTCAAGAAAAATTCAACACTTGAAAGTTTTTCTTGTCGGGAAAAAATGAGTTATTGATATCCGTTCGAACATTTTAACATGTTCTAAATTATCCGGAAAACAATACGAAGTTAAACTTTCCAATCAAATCAACGAATACAAAAGATCTCCAAAGAACTCAACACTTGAGTAATATTAAAAATTCCCAGAAGTATATACTAATACCTACGGATAAACCCTACAAATACGAGTCCCTAATTCCCAAGTACGGCCGCGGAACCGCCGCGCAAAGCATGTTCTTGACGCGGTTCCGAGGCGACTTGAGGGAGTTAGTGGCTCATATTTCACAGTTATCCTTAGAATCACCTGCTGAATTTTCTCAGTATTTTTAATACGGAAAAAATCACATTTTTAGAAAATTTTCAGAGAGGCGTTAAAATACGACGTTTCGGGGTTCGATCAGACTTTTAACTTCGTATACACGTCGCCTAATGCTCTAGCTAGGTTCTGATACCACTGTAGGATACTAAGCACTGTCACAAGGGTCTATAAGGCATCAACCATGCCCGATTTAAAATTTAGAAGTGCCGAACAACCCAAAGCGAGGATCTTTGCTAGATTATTAGGGTTAAACATGCAAGTAAACATCTTTACATCTAAGAGAGAGGGATTAAAACCTTTGTAGTCCGCTCCTTCGCTTCATAAGCTCCGAGTAGTAGTCCCTTCGCCGCAATCCATGATCTCCCGGACTCAAGAGAAGCTCCACAACCCGAATGATCCATACTTGCTTGAAGTCTTCCTTTTCGAAGATGATCTACCTTGAAGTTTCTTTAACTCAAGCTCTCACTCACTAATCAAGTATTAATGAAGTGAACACCCTAATCTAATTAGATAGATTAGATGAGGATGATGAAGTAGGAATTATGCTCTCTTTTATTATCCAATTCTCACACTCATTCATCACAAAATCAAAAGGTAGAAAGCTTTCAAGGAGGAAGAAGAAGATGATTTCTTTTGTGATGAACAAATGAAAAGTTACTATGCTTACAAATGAACCTTGAGTTAATAATATAAATCATTAACTCATGTAGAGAGTTTACTAGGGTTAAGGGTTTGGGTTGGGTTAGAAATAATATCTCAAAATATCAACACATAATATCTTAGCTCAAAACAAAAGAAAAGCTTCTAGAAGCTACATGAAAATTCTAACCCAAATCAAACCCTAACCATATTTAATCTCCACTAATCATGTTACATTTGTAATCATAACTTGTTACAATATTATATATCACATATATAATATATTTTTGTAACAAAAGAAAATAATACAATTAACATATATCGCATATATATCAATGTATTATCCGGTGAGAAAATGAAATAATAAAGTGAGCCAATATTAGATAATATAATGTAATATATCACATATATAATTATACATTAAATTATCGAATCAACACTTGATCCGACAATCCGGCTATATCGCATATAACCGACTAATATATCATGTACCGATTCATCGAATCAACACTTGATCCGATGATCCGGCTATATCAAATATCGCGAGAATAGAATACGATATCTCATATCGTATTATTCTCGGTCCCGCACATATCACATATGTGCTCCTACTCCGTTTTGCCTGAGTCAAGAAAGCTCTGTGTAGGACTCTAAAGAATCGTCAATACGCCGGTAGCAGGTGATGATCATATCAAACACCCACAAGCTGCAAGCGGTCAGCTATACGTAACAGCCACCCAGGTATTGAGCGATCAGAAGATCAACAAGCAAGCCTCTACATTCTCCTCTGAATCCAATCAGTAACACTCCCGTACAGTCCGGTCTCTTCGTCTGATATGTTGCATATCTAGGCTAGGGGTGGTATACGTCAGACCCCAGTAACCGATAAGTCGTGTCGATGTGAGGCTCATAACAGGTCGAGAACCTACTGATAACACTTACCAGTAGTACTCTATATCAGCCCTGGCCAGGGACTTCCAGTTATAGCCAATCGAACACAGCATAATATCAACTCCATGTACCGGGAGAGATGAATACCCTCCTATCGCTCAATGCCTCCATGTGATTCGGGACTGTACCCAAAAGCCACCGTTTTTCATGCCCTCTTGGACGTGGTAAGGTGGAAATCAAAGCACAATGGGAATCACAGAAGACTCTATAATGATCTTTGGTCTACAGACTAACATGTACCAGTGTCACCGGAGAACTGCCATCTGACGTGAGTTATAATACCATCTGTGAGTTCTCGGCGAGTCCTTCCAGTGTACCCAGTCTCCACTGAGCACCCGTACACCATCTTTGATGTCAAACACCGATGGATATGGGATCATCCATCACCCATCATATGGGTCAAGATGCGTATACGCTAGTCTACTCTGGTGTATTGATGCCCAGTCTCGACACACCCTCGACTAGGAACAGTTATAGGATGTACTCGTCGACTCTTCTGGCCCTACTAGTATGATCTCATCATAGTCCCAGTAGTCGAGTACATATCCTAAGGGCTTTATCAACATGTGAGAGCAAGACAGTAAACTAATATAAGTCAACATGTTAAGGCAAAGTGAAACCAAATAGTATACTATGATGTCGAGCAAGAAAGTCCTATCTATATATATCCAAGCATCTACTATAATATACATCATATGTACAATAATGGCCTCTAGGGCATATACATAACTAACAGTTTAGACATTGCATTTATTACTTAAACACTTCATGTATTTACATATTCATTTCATCATGCAGTATTGTGGAGCTTATGCCGATACTCATTATTACTTACTCATGATTTTGGGATTTTGGATTTCTATGAGATTTCTGGATTTTAGGAAAAACCGCAAGAATATATATATAAAAACTTCTCTCTCTCTCCCTCTCCTTTTAAAATACAAGTTGTGGTTTTCTCGTGATGTATGTGTCGTCCACCATGTGATTTCATGTTTTTTGTTGGATTTCGAGCCCCGATTTGAGGAGTGGATAAACCGTCTCGGGTACATGGTGAGCCCGGTATGGTACCTCGGGGCAAGAAGATCGAGTTGTAGACGATGAGCCTGGCAGGGGAAGACTGCCTACCGGTGATGTCTGGCGCGGCGGATATCCGGAGGATACCGACCGTTGTCGTGAGATTTGATGATATGGGCCGATCTGGACTGACGGAGCCCGAGATATTGAGACTATGAAATATTGAGACTATGAGATATTGAGACTTTGAGATTTACATGTTTTGTGTCGATGCTTGACACAGATTTCCATGGATTTCATTGATGATGTTTCAGATTACCATACAAATTTTACTATATGATACAAGTTAAAGATTTCTTATACAGATATATGCAAATTTCATGATTGATTGTTTTACATTCATGGTGCAGGCATATTCATACACATTTCATGTTACTACTTGAGGCACTGACACGAGCACTGAGCATTTCACTTACGCATAGATTATTACCCTGCCACTACTAGATGACTAGTGTTATATTGAGTATATTATTATGACCTAGGAGAGCGTCGTGCATACGATTTCCACTCGCAGATGTCTTCTACTCATGAGTTGGCAACTCACCCCCGTTGTGCCAAATTTTTCTTATAGGTTTCGATGTACAAGTTTCCTTAGTAGCTTGCTGGCACATCATTTCATTTAGGGTGATTTGCTTGGTAGGTTGGTTCACTTGTATCAGGACCGCCATTGTATTTTTATTATTTTATTTGTATCCAGTAAGCTCCATCAACCAGACTTTGTATTACTTGATAGCTTTAGAAGACCAGTCATTTATTCTTTCGACCTTAGAGTCGCGCTTGTATTATTATGGCTTTCTGGTGGTTTTTGATGGTTTTCTTTATGTTTGGATCCTCGCCCTTCGGCGTTGTATATTATATTTCTTGTGTGGTTGTTTCCGCCATTTGGCGTAGAACTAGCTCCCGCTTGGGGATGCCTTTTATTTCTTGTATATATTATTCTTGTTTGTACCCATTTGGGGCCTGTTTTTACAAAGGAGACTCTGCTGAAATTTTTGAGAAATTTGATGTTGCTTTTAAACTTGTTTCCTTACACTTCTTCTTTTAAAGGGTTTAGATTTCTGGGCTTCGGCTTACTTAGATTATGTTACGCCTCTAAACATTTCGTAATTTAAGTGCCTGTCACGTTCCGTACCTTCGGGTCGTGACAAAGTTGATATCAGAGTGCTAGGTTTAACCTTTGTCCGAGTCTAGGTTGACCTTGGTTGATTGAGTAGGTGACTTAGGTAGAGTGACGTACCGTGGGTATGATCCGCGGCATACTTACGATACGCTACTCTGCTTAAGAAACCTTAGGATATACATTTCTTTGCATAGTATTCTATTTGCTCCTATGATCTATCTTCGTTAATGTCGGATGGCGGTTTCTGTTACCATGGTCGCACGGGCAGAGAGAGCTGCGGCTCGAATGCGATGACTATTAGGGTATCGTTTATTCTTGAGGATTGAAGCATCGTTTAGCGTGCGGACGAAGGGTATTCACATGTCGTCCAGATGAAGTTAAAATGTTCGAACGAATGTCAGAAACCCATCTTCCCAAGTTTAAGGTATTCGGAAGAACATGCAGGTATTTCTATGGACCTTCTAGAAGAATGAAACCTTAACTCGACATAATGACCATGAGAATGCCTTTGAACCTTAGGGTTTGCGGCAGTTCCGTGGTTCCATTAATAAGGCTTGGGTTTGCCCTTCTACGGCTGGTCCGCAGATGTTGGGGCATGTACTGGATATTTTTAAACTGTACTTGAGTATTGAGCTCTCGGGGAATTCTGGGATTTTGATGAATCGATCGAAAAGTTTAACGTAGTCCGGATATCAGGTGAAGGGATAGATTACGTGGGAGACTCTCGATATGAGCATAGCCGTTTGTAGCGCAGTCAGTACAGCTATGAGGAGGCGAGTATGAATCAGTCGACATTAGAAAAGGCGCACATTGACGATAGTGTTTACGATTGTGATTTGGTGATTTGAATTCCATATTTCCGTTGTTTGGATTTTGGTATTTTGAGGATTTTGTTCTATGATTGGTATTTCCTATGTGTACATTCATTACACTCTATTCGTGTTTCATATATCAGTGGTATTGATGTTGTTTTGTGCATACCCAGTGCACTCGATATGGTTTTATACATTTTGAGATATTGATTTGATTTCGTGCATATCGGTTGCACATGATTTTGATGTATGCTTCGACATAGTTTTCATGCATTTTTCGTACTGTGATTTCGATTTTGATATTCGGTGTATGTTTTCGTGCACCATGTGCATTTGATTGAGATTCTTGCGTACACTTGGAGCACTTGATGCGATTTTGTGCACACCAGATGCACTAAATCGGGGTTTTGTGCAGATTGGATGCACCTAATATTATTGTCGTGCATGCCCGTTGCACTTGACAGATGTTTTTGGTGCACACCCATTGCACTCAGTTTTGTTTCTGTGCGTATTCATGGCATCTGTAATTGACTTCGATTTTCGTGCGCACCGGACGCACATAGTACCTCGTATACTGTGATTGGGATTGATTTCATTTTGAGCAGTATGTTTTTATAATCCTTACTATTTGATTTAGTAACCAGGCGGGACGTGTATGTTAAGTAAAAGATATATATGTATAGCTATTTTTTTAAAATAAACGTTCGCTACATATGCCGTGACACGCGCATCGCACGGCGATTTTAAAAAGGGGTTTTGCATGCTTCTTTATTAAGATGTTTAGACGATTTTACTACGATGCACACTATATATAAGTTATAGTTTTGATGTATATCATGTTGGTTTTCGTATTGGGCTTTGATATTTTATTCTCACCATAACTTCGATGATTGCGTTATGTTTGACGGAGTTTTAAATTTGAGTTCTGTGCTCGTTTTTCATGCGCATGCATTGTGCTAAGATGTGTTTTATGTATTGATGATTTCGGAGCCCCGACGATTTGAGTGTTTTGGCTAAATGTTTTAGTATTGGGGGGAGTTTTAATTTAAATCCGGAAACCGAATTTCTTTAAGGGGGGAAGATTGTAACGTTTTAAAAATAAATAAATAAATAATTAAATAAAATCCTTTAGGCGAATTTTCTGATTATCGGTAAAATAAACCGTACTTTCCGTAAAACTTAACTATAATTATTTTTCAATACAGATTTTAATACGCCTATTATAACTATATAATTACTAGTAAATTGTGTTTATTTAGTGACTTATAAATTATTAGTTTACTAAAATATTTTCCGTAATTAATTAAATTCAAATATTTACATAAGCTTTTAAATATACAATAAATTAGTGTAAATTACAAATTTGAAATGGGTTAATTTTACAAAGTGAACAATTTAAAACAAGTGTGTTTATGCAAAATTCTTTCTCAAATCTCTTCATGGTTCTAGATTTTTCTAGGATCATTTTTTTTAAAAGAAAATTTAATAAATAAAGAAATGATGAAAAGACTTAAAACATGTATCATTTGCGGAACTTTCTACACCATTCTTCATTCTTTTCTCTCTCTCTTTTCCTCCCTAGGGTTTGGCCGGCCTCCCCCATGGCAGCAGCCCCCCCCCATTTCTCCACATCTTTTTCCTTCAAAAAATTCATCAAAATTCATGAAAATCCATAAAAACATCACAAATTCCCAATTTAACCTATACCCATCATTCTTTGCTCATTCTAGCTTGGATTCTTGAGGCAAGAGAGCCATTTAGGAGGCTATGTGAGCATGCTAGATCTCTTGATTTGTGAGGTATAATTCTTATCCCAATGATTAATTGTGGTTAAATGCTTTAATCTAGCTTATTTAGATTTTTCTTAATTGATTCTAATTGCAAGATTTAAAATTCAAGAAGGGGTTTAAAACTAAAATTAGGGTTTTATAACTTGCTCATGGTTGTAATGTGTGGTTTAATATCTTGAGTCATGCAAATTCTAGTCTAATTGTTAATTTGTAAAGTGTTACTTTAAAATTGTTAAAGGTTGAAGATTTTGCAAACTAGGTTTTTGAAATTAATTTAAAATGTGGGATTTAAAATCTAGTTAGGGCTTTAGCACATCATTAAGGTTTCCTTGAGTAGTTTAACAATTTAAAGTATGCAAAATCAAGTTTAGTTGTGGAATTGTGAATTTTTGCTTAAAAGGTGTTGAAATTGGACAAAATAGCAAACTAGAATTTTCAATTTAATACAAATTAGTGTGATAAAAATATAGTAATGGTTTATATAACATAGTTATGATATTTAGTGAATATTATGACAATTAGTTTCGTTTAAACATCAAGTTTTAAAATGAAACGGTTAATTGACGCTTTCTAGGTTTTCGGAAATAAACCGATTTAAATTATTTTGATTTTTCGATAAGTTGCAATCTATTGTATATTATAACTAGTAAGTTTTGGAACTATGATTTATATGTCTGGGTTTTTCTCGAACAATCGGCGTTTGTACGCCGATATCGAGGGCTATTTGGTTGTTTTGCATGAGTGGGTCATAGGTTTTAACCTATGCGCGCTTCATGCGTCGTTTTGGTTTTATCCGCGATTCGGTTTACGATGTACATATATGTTTGCGTATAGGTACCCCTCACGTGGACTTCGGACGATGAAGAAGAGGATGGCGGCATCGACTTCGGCAGGCAAGGGCCAGGTGAGTAGATGTATATCTACGGGGGATGTCGGGTGGATGGCGTTTAGCACCCCCACAAACGTAGAATAGGGATATTACTTACTGTTATTAGGAAGTCGGACGTAACATTAGATTCTTGGCGAGTAAGGTTCTATTAAAGACTTTGGGTTGGACTAGACTGATTTAGAAAGACATAACCAGAGGATGAATGCCTTGAAGGGAATTCGTAGGTTTCAGGTAGACACACACACACGCACACATACATTTGACTTGGTGTATAGGTGTATGTATGTATGTATGTATGTATGTATGTATATATATACATACATATATATATATATGTATATATATATACATACATATATATATATATATATATATGTATATATATATATATATACATACATATATATATATATATATATGAATGTGTGTAGGTTTCTATATATATATAGACACACACACACACACATACATATACATATATAACATATACACGTGATCTGGGGAGGAGTCAGTATGATTGGGCGTGATGCCGTGAGTTAAAAATATACGATCGAGTATAATATGAGATGTACTATGATATTAGCGGATCGTTGGGAAATGAGAAAATGGATATTTATACATAAACGATAATAGGTGATGATGACATTGAGATATACGAGACTCTAAAATAGAACCCGGATTGTAATATGTGACTTATCACGATATGATATATGTGACATGATATTTCTGAGGACCATTTGACGATATATATTTACACAGACAATGATATATGTTTGATGATATTGGGATGTATGCGATTATAGCACAGTACCCTTGATCATGATAATATTTGATGATGATATTATACGAATGATGATGTACATAGGTGATAGTTGACCCGTACCCCGATTTTGGGATGCCGTACGATGGACTTTACCTTGCGAGGCATAGATGTGATGATTGATCCGTACTCTTGACTCGAGAAAGTCGTACTATGTACGTGACGCTATTGAGGCTGGATCACCGACTATTAGAGATATCGACTCAGACTTTAGGTGGATTCTTATTTTCCTATCGACTAGTTTCTTTAGTTTAATTCCTTAGTGGGTTAGATAGATACTAGTTTAGGCTCGAGTAATATAGTTTGTAGTTAGATATGTACATTCTAATGAGCGGTTAATACACATTCACCTTTATATTCAGATGGTAATCATCGCATCGCATGTTCATATATATGTTTCTTTAGCCAATATGAAACTCTGCCTGTTAGGACACCAGCACCATTACCGATGATGCGCATGTTCCACGTACACTTATTTGCTGGCTCACACACATCATCATCGGTAATTACCATGTCACGTACACTTTAGAACATATTATCTTTTATTGATAGAATAGGCTAAAGGCTAGATCAATATAATATTGTGTGATTACTCTCATGTGCTACTTTAGACATTGCATTTATTACTTAAACACTTCATGCATTTACATATTCATGTCATCATGCAGTATTGTGGAGCTTATGCCGATACTCATTATTACTTACTCATGATTTTGGGATTTTGGATTTCTATGAGATTTCTGGATTTTAGGGAAAACCGTAAGAATATATATATATAAAACCTCTCTCTCTACCTCTCTTTTTAAAATACAAGTTGCGGTTTTCTCGTGTTGTATGTTTCGTCCACCATGAGATTTCATGTTTTCTGTTGGATTTCGAGACCCGATTCGAGGAGTGGATGAACCGTCTCGGGTACATGGTGGGCCCGGTATGGTACCCCGGGGCAAGAAGATCGAGTTGTAGACGATGAGCCTGGCAGGGGGAGACTACCTACCGGTGATGTCTGGCGCCGCGGATATCCGGAGGATACCGACCGTTGTCGTGAGATTTGATGATATGGGCCGATCTGGACTGACGGAGCCCGAGATATTGAGACTATGAAATATTGAGACTATGAGATATTGAGACTTTGAGATTTACATGTTTTGTATCGATGCTTGACACAGATTTCTATGGATTTTATTGATGATGTTTCAGATTACCATACAAATTTTACTATGATACAAGTTAAAGATTTCTTATACAGATATATCCAGATTTCATGATTGATTGTTTTACATTCATGGTGCACGCATAGTCATACACATGTCATGTTACTACTTGAGGCACTGACACGAGCACTGAGCATTTCACTTATGCATAGATTATTACCCTGCCACTACTAGATGACTAGTGTTATATTGAGTATATTATTATGACCTAGGAGAGCGTCGTGCATGCGATTTCCACTCGCAGATGTCTTCTACTCACGAGTTGGCAACTCACCCCCATTATGCCAAATTTTTCTTACAGGTTTCAATGTACAGGTTTCCTTGGTAGCTTGTTGGCACATCATTTCATTCAGGGTAATTTGCTTGGTAGGTTGGTTCACTTGTATCAGGACCGCCGTTGTACTTTTATTATTTCATTTGTATCTAGTAAGCTCCATCAACCAGACTTGTATTACTTGATATCTTGAGAAGACCAGTCGTTTATTCTTTCGACCTTAGAGTCGCGCTTGTATTATTATGGCTTTCTGGTGGTTTTTGATGGTTTTCTTTAAGTTTGGATCCTCGCCCTTCGGCGTTGTATATTATATTGCTTGTGTGGTTATTTCCGCCATTTGGTGTAGAGCTAGCTCCCGCTTGGGGATGCCTTTTATTTCTTGTATATATTATTCTTGTTTGTACCCGTTTGGGGCCAGTTTTTACAAAGGAGACTCTGCCGAAATTTTTGAGAAATTTGATGTTGTTTTTAAACTTGTTTCCTTACACTTCTTCTTTTAAAGGGTTTAGATTTCTGGGCTTCGGCTTACTTAGATTACGTTATGCCTCTAGACGTTTCATAATTTAAGTACCGGTCACGTTACGTACCTTCGGGTCATGACATGGATCTTGAGAAGATTCTTGGTGTAAATGGAAAAGTTGAGACTTTCAAAGCTATGCTTAAGTCCATCAGGATCAATGCGCGCATCGCGGAGTTGGACTATCTGTTTTGATGTGGTAGTCAAAGAGTTTGACTTCATCAAAAAGGTAGATAAACCTTGTATATACAAGAAGGTTGTAGAGAGTAAGGTTGTCTTCCACGTATTGTACGTAGATGACATACTCTTGATAGGAAATGGTTTCCTATGCTACACTCGGTCAAGCTCCTCTTATCACGAGGATTCTCAATAGAAGATCTGGATGATACCTACTACATCTTATAGAAAATGATCTATGGTGATAGATCTAAGTGGATATTGGGAGTGTCCCAAATCCAGGTACATAAACACCATACTAAAAGGATTTAGTATGGAAGATTATAAGCATGGTGGTTCGCCCACTTACTCATGAATCACTCTCTCCAAAAAGATGTCTTCCAAGACTAATTTGGAGAGAGCTCGCGTGCAATGGATACCCTATGCTTCGGCAGTAGGCTCTATCAGAGTGTGCGATGTTATGTACCAGCCTAGATGTAGATGAATCATTAGGTGTAGTGATTAGGAATCAATCGGATCTTGGGAGAATCACTGGAAAGCTGTGGAGGACATTCTTAAGTACTTGAGAAGCACTAAAAGAAAGTTCTTGGTTCCAGCTTCCAAAGTGATAAGTTCGACTGAGAGTCAGTCACATGCATTGTCTTTACCCTCAGTGAAGGGACGGTATGTTGGAAGAGTTCCAAGCTAGATACTGTGACATATTAGACGCTAAAGGCCGAATACATCTCTTCCAATAATACTGCCAAAGTGGCTGTCTGGACATTTCTGTTAGTGTATATGCCCTAGGGGCCATTATTGTATCATACTAGCTTGTATATTACTTAATGGAAGCTTGGGATATTCACAGTTATATTAACAGTCTTGCTAAACATGGTAGTATGCTACTTGGTTTATATCTATCTTAATATATGTGTACGTATTGATAGAGCCCTTAGGATCTTGCTTGACTACCAGCGTTGTGATGGCAGTCACACTAGTGGAGGCTGGGTAGTCTACAAGCACATCCTTTTTCAGGTCCCTAGTCGTAGGATTATCGAGACAGGGCATCGATACTCCGGAGTAGACTAGTGTGTACTCTTCTCATCCCAGTTGGGGAGATGGTCTCTCCCACAGCCATCAGTACGTCGTACTGGAGATAGTATACAGGTGCTCATTGGGTTACGGGTACACCGGACAGGACTCGCAGGGAACTGTTGGTCGGTATTATACCCGTCGTCAGTTAACAGTTCCCAGGTGACATGAGTACAGCATAGTCTGCAGACTTGACACTGCTGCTTCGCCTTGAGTGTGTTCCCACTGTTCTTAGATTCCTACCCTACCACGGCTCAAAGGAGTCGTGCAAAAAGGTGGCAGTTGGGTGCAGTCCCGAAGCACTTGGAGGAAGTGGCGGTTAGACAGGATTCGTCTCTCTCGGTATTGGGAGTTGATATCGCACTGTGTCTGGAGAGCCATTACGCAAAGTCCCTGGCCAGGGCAAGCGAGATTTTCTGGTAGGTTTTCCAGTAGCTTCTCAAGGTGTAATGGGCTTCGCTCCGACATGACTTATACCGCTTTTAGGGGACTGACGCTTGCCGCCCCCTGGACCCGATATGCGATAGTCCTAGACGAACAGACCGGACTGTACGGAGATTTTCCCATCAGGCTCAGTAGGAGTTCGGATGGGTTTACTCATCGGCCTTCTTATCGACATCTACCCGGGGACCGTTACGTATAGCTAGTACCTCTTGCGGCCTGTGGTTAAACCCACTGCCAGCGTAGTAGTCGAGTCTTTAGAGTCCCACACAGAGAGTTTCCCTGCTTCGGGCGAAACGATATAGAGGTCGTATGGTTTTACGACAGGGTTCGGACACATACGTGTTTTCACGCACGTACGATATGTAGGGTTCCTAGGCATGCTAATGAAGTCTCACAAGGCATCAACCATGCCAATTTCAAATTTTACGGGTGCCGAGAAACCCTAATACGGATCGTTGACTAGAAGTTTAGGCGAAATACGAATCTAGTTAACAACTTAACTAAAGGAGAGTGTTGGTGATAGTGCCCTCATAGTCAATTATTGGATCGCAGGTACATGATTGCAATGATTGCGGAGGACCTATCCCAGGTAGCACAGTCTTACTCGAGATGATAGTATGCTATCTAGTTTGCCTTTATCAGTCGTGTACATGTTCAGGTGACTGATTGCATGTTACACTTTGATAGAGCCCTTAGGATCTTGCTTTACTACCAACAATATGATGGCGATCATATACGTGAGAGTTGGGTAGTTTATATGCATATCCTTAATTGTAGTCCCTAGTCGTGGGAGTTTCGAGACAGGGCATCGATACTCCGGAGTAGACTAGTGTGTACAGTCGAGACCCCGACGAGGGGCGGTGGCCGGTCTCACAAGCCACTGGTGTCAGTTGGATCACCTAAGATGTATACAGGTGCTCATTGGGTTATGAGTACACCGGACAGGACTCGCCGGGAATCTGCTAGTTAGTACTATACCTATCGTCAGATAGCAGTTCCCTGGTGACATGTGTACAGGTTAGTTCATCGACCTGAGGTCGTCATTTGTCTCGTGTGAGTTCCCACTGTGCTTTGATTTCTACCCTACCACGGCTCAAAGGAGTCGTGCAAACAGGTAGTTTTGGGTACAGTCCCGAGCCATATGGAGGCACGTGAGCAGATCGGCAGGGGATTCGTCTCTCCCGGTATTGGGGGCGAGGTCGTGCTGTGTCTAGGAGAGCCATTACACAAAGTCCATGGCCATGGCAGGAGATTTACTGGTAGGTACTCAAGTAGTATCTCAGGGTGTAATTGGGCTTCACTCCGACACGACTTATACTGCTATTGGGGGTCTGACGTTACTAGCCCCCTAGGCGGATATGCGATACTCATTGACGAACGGACCGAACTGTATATACATTGTCACTGTTAGGCTCAGTAGGGTTTTTCGGAGGAGTTCGCTCATCGGTCTCCCTTGAGTTCGCCCCTCGGCCACCCTTGAGGTCAGTCCATGGGCAGCCGTTATGCATAGCTAGTGCCGCTGACGGTTTGTGGTTAAACCCACTGCCAGGGTGCTGACGAGTCATTAGAGTCCCCCACAGGCAGTTTCCCAAGTTCGGGCGAAACGTTGTAGAGGCCGTATGGTTTTATGGCAGGGTTCGGAAAATGCACGTGCGTTTACGCACGTGTCGATTTTCGGACAGGTGATACTGGTCGGCTTTGGTTTAAGCCGGATCCGAGTATTATATTTAGTAGGTATAATATCTTTGTCTCAGTTGCATTTGTATTCGGTCGTAATACAAATGCGGGTATATTTATACAGTTTCGGGGTTATCCTGAAAGTCGTTTCAGGATCACTTTTGGAAGTTGCCAGTTTCCAGTTTTCTATCAGCCGTCTTTTAACATTCGGTTAAAGACGGATTTATCTTTTCTTCAGATATGAGTGAGTCATCATTCTAGAAGCTTCTAGAAGTGATGATGAGGCATATGACTCATTAGTGCATTAATGGTTTCATTAATGGCTAGATGAGGTGTTTATATGAATCACCATTTGCTTTAATGTGTTTTGGATTGGTTAAGATATTTGTTCATAATATCTTTTGCTTGTAGTCACCTCCCTCCTCCTACGGTCACCTCCCTCCATCATATAAAGAGGCCGGCCCCTCTCTCTCTCTCACTTCACTTGAGTTTTCATTCGGTTAGAAAAGATATGATAGTTTTGGGGTGTATGGAATTTACAGTTCATTTCATTCCATCACCCGATTTCCACGGCAACTTCATTTACCGATCGTCCACGGACTTGGACGAAGTGAGACAAAGTCATCTACTCATTCTCTACATCAATCTTGGTCGTCTCTTTTAGCAAACTTGACGATCGAGTTGCCTCGAGTCAGAGGCGGGAGCCCGTTTAAAGAATCGGTGATGTGGTGCCACCTCGACGAGGAGATCGGAGATTGACGAGATCGGAGCAGCCGCAACGGAGCGTGGGATGATGGTTGAAGAACGAAGGACTCGGATCGTTCGATACAATCTTTCTACACTCTTTACAGTTTGTTAGTTTAGCAATAATGGCAGATCCGGGTTAAAGTATACGATAGTGCCAAGTTTAAAAGTTTTGTTCCGCATTTTGGCGTCTGTAGACTGCCGGGGCGCTAGCGTAGACTTACAGTGGTATCAGAGCCTAACCATTTTGCTATACTAACTTGTGCTAACGTGTTTAAAACATCGATCCGACCGAAAATCGAAAAACACAAAATCCTAGCTCGACAGTTCTGTTAATTTTAAACGGTCTCAAAATTCATTTCTGTATATCTTAAAAATCCGTGCAGGCATATTTAAGAACCACGACAAAATTTGGGGTCGTGATCCCTCCAGGCTGCCGCGGAAGAGCGGCCAAACCCATGGTTTGGCCGCCCATCCGCGGTCACGTGGGGAGCACGTGCTCCCAAATTTGGTCAGTGGGTTCTCTGTTGGGTTTTGTGATTTTTGGTATATATATTTTTGGCCCAGGTTTTGTTACTGTTCAACAGTAAGCAGTGGGGCCCACTTTTTGATATTTGGACTTTGGTCGATCGAAATTTAAACACGTTAGTTTACAGTGCTTACATTATATCTCCGACCGGGAATGTCATTTGATCGGTAAACCTCGTCTGATTGCTATAGTTCTTTTAGACGGGTTTGCGAACGTGACATTCGCGTTGATGTTCTGTGTTGTGCTGTGATGTTGCGGATTTGTCGTGGTGGATAGCAGTGTGCAATGGTAGTACAGTTTGTGTTTATTTGTACATTTGATATTGCGGGGCGAGCGTCCAACTTGTGGACAGCCGTCACTGCCTGTTGTATAATATTCTTTTTGGGGCACGACCAGGTTGCGGTCGATGTACCTATTGTACTATTTTTCATTACTGTACTAGGTTTTACCCCGCGACGGAGTGCACGGATAGCCGGGTTCGGGAAAGCAACGGGTCCGCATCTCATGGCTTTGACAGGCAGAGGGACCCCACTTCAGAATTGGCAGACTATTCGCCGCACTCGTAGGGGGTACAGGTTGACCCAAGGAGGGGTGCTCAATTTACCGGATTCCGTGAAGTGCCGGGTGTTCCATTCACTATGCTGTGGGGGACTGCCTCGCTTCAGGTTTTGGCGGGTAACTTGCCGCACCCGTAGGGGTCTAGGTTTCATTGCACAGGCTATCCACACGACAGGGGAACGTCGAGTTTCAGCAGCGGCTCTGTGAAACTCGGGGATCCCAGATTATCTGTATTGTTCTGTGATGCTTATTACTTTTCTGTAATGTTGCATATTATCACGCCTGGAGCGATTATGTATATTGGTTTATATACCATTAGATGTTGTATATGTTTTACACCCGCGCTAGTCCAGTCCCCGCTCTGTCGTTAGTTAAGTAACCTAACGGGTGATGACGGGACCCAGCGACGAATGCGGATGGCATATACGTACATTTTATTTTCGTTCTTTTCTGGTGTGATCGAATGATGGGACTGCGTTGATTCTGATCAACGCAAAGTAAAAACAAACCTGTATACAGTTGTTGGAACAATTTAAAAAGTGTTATTGCAAAGACGTTTTCTTTTGTTATGCATAGCGGTATTCAGTGGAATATCCTGCACCTCATTCGACGGGGCAAGGGTTGATATCCCTTCACCGGGACTGACCCCTTGGGCAGAAGTTTGCGTCAGGGTAATAACTTCACTATAGTCGATTACATGTTGCTTTGCATAGCGGTATTCAGTGGAATATCCTGCACCTCATTCCACGAGGAAAGAGCCGAGATCCCTTTACCGGGAATGACCTCTTTAGCAAAAGGTTTTCGCCACTATATTTTTAAAAAGCTATCAGGTTCCTTCAGCGATATCAAGTTCACTACGCTAAAGGTTTTTCGCCAAAAACCAGCCGTAGCCCTCCGTCACTTCTTTTGGGTATTCAGTAGTATTCAAGCTATGTATTTTGACCTAACGCCACGGCATAGTGTTTGGTAGCTGCTGGGTATTCAATTGTTGCATAGATAGATGAGTTAGTTTGGGACAGCCGTTCTGCCATTTTGACCTAACGCCAAGGGCATGTGCGGGTGGGTTCAAATTAACAAGATAGTGATGGGTAGAACTTGGCATGTGACTTATGACATTTTGACCTAACGCCAAGGTTATAAGAGCATGGGGCAAAAACTATATCGGGAGTTTCTAAAGAAACTGAAACTTGCCAAGTATGCGCATACCTTCTGGAGTATGAGTAACGTGGATGCATTCCATCACGTTATCATGCGATGAGAGTTGGATCCCGATTCCCACTGATGAGTTGGTTTACTCTTCGGGTGATCCCGATTGATTCTTCTTTAGGTTTGGAGGAGAATTTGACAGGACAGTGGGAGGTTTCCGGATTAGATAAAATGATGACCATTCTGATCTAGGTTAGAGTGCACGCAGAGTGTTTCTTTTTTCTCTCTCTCTTTGGCAGCGACCTTTGACCGACCCTAGACTATGACTCAGTGACCAGGTTGACCGAACCTTCTTAAAATACTGGCTTTTGGATTGTCTGAGTTGCATAAGTCATTGCCACTCCTTCTTTTACCCTTTGAATATCTCAGAACACCCGTATTACTACGGATATCCACTTCCATTGGATAGAGCCATCGTATGGTTATATACGAACTCGAAGGGACTTCTTCGAGGATGGATCCAGGTTCAGGAGAAATAGAATTGGTTTATTCAGTTGTCTTTTATTATCACCTTCTCTCAGGTTGCGAGAGCTCCTTGGTTTAGGAGAGTACACCTATTACGCTTATTGGATAGTCTTATTCCAAACCATAGGCTGGTGCCGAAAGGTAGGGAACGAAGAAAACCAATTAGCCTAAGTAGGGTGTGCAGAAGGTAATATGTAAAGACAAATAAAGGGATTAGAAAGAGGGCAAAGTAAATTGCGACTAATATCATTCACGACCAAAACCGCGTACTTCATCGCCGCTCCTATTTCACCTTTAAAAAGAATAAGGTATTATTCAGTTGTCTTTTATCGTCACCTTCTCTCGAGATGCGAGTACTCCTTGGTTTAGGAGGGTACACCTATTATGCTTACTGGATAGTCTTCTTCCAAACCATAGGCTGGTGCCGAACGGTAGGGAAGGAAGAAAACCATTTAGCCTAACGATGGTGTACAGAAGGTAACGACTAAAGACAAATAAAGGGATTTGGAGAGATGGCAATAAAATATACGGTTGAAGTCATGAATTGGATTATGGAAGAGGCATTGCTATGAATACCAGGATACCCCTACGAAACATTTTCATGTTTCAGTGCATCGTTAAAGAAAAACTGTTTTCCCGATTAGACACTTACTCCAAGGGTATGTATTTACCAGGTTTCATTCTCATATCTGTATGGTTTTACAGATGATGAGTGGGAGTAAGATATTGGGAATTAGGTGATCATCCTCATTATATCGGAATTCGTTGTAATTGGTGATATTTGAGGAAATCACCAGGGTACAGTTTTCTACCTACAACGCACAGGTTTTGAGTTGTTCAACTCAGCGGACTTATACAGAGTATTGTATGTTGTCCAGTGTCCATCAGGACAAAAGGGGTAGGTCCTCGTACTATGTTCTGTTTACTTATAACTTCTCTAGTATTTAGACGAGTGTTTCGTAGAAATACATGGTCTAAGTTTTGAGAAGTTGTGGGTATAAGAATAAAATAGAGAACCAGGTATCACAAGTATCGGGATTCTTCAAAGAGATCGAAGATGTAGATTCTTGTGATTGGTATTCAGAAGATAGTGATGGTTTTGAGAAACGTGTTTCTCTTTCAGGTTACTCATAATTGGATGGATTCCTAAGTTGAGTAATGCTGATTAGCCTTTTTCCATTAAGTTGATATGCACTGGAGACAGATGCATGGATTGAATATGGTTCCAATTAAATTAGTGCCAAAGTTTCTATATTAGATATAGAATGGATCGTACCTTAAAAGAAGTTAAGGTACGGGGAGTTGTCCAGCTTATGATTAAAACCAGACACTGGATAACTCAGGGCACGTTTCTGTAATGGCTGTTTGTGGGTTGACCCTGGCTATGACGAGGGTTGATATTCTACCATTTGCAAGATCAATAGTGATATTGTTCTTGACTCGCCACAGTTTTAGTAAAAATGGATCTTTTTCAGAACACAGTAGTGGGAGTATGGTAGAACTGGAAGTGATTCCAGAACCGCGAACGATTACAGAAAATTTAATAGG
Source organism: Agapanthus africanus (assembly GCA_030015575.1). NCBI lineage: Eukaryota > Viridiplantae > Streptophyta > Magnoliopsida > Asparagales > Amaryllidaceae > Agapanthus > Agapanthus africanus. The sequence goes on from JASDDO010000012.1 coordinate 343,755,203, forward strand.
ACCTATACATTCAATCAGGTTTGACATTCCAATAGCCACTCTGCAGGTATGGTAGGTAACCTCAGATGCCCGAGAGGTATTTCGGTAGCCTCAGAGACGGTGACAAGGAGGTTCTTATCTACCAAGACTTGACACTACTGTTGTTCCAGGTTATGAGACCCGGTAGGAGGGTTGTCGTAGTCAGTGGGAGCAACGGAAGCATGGTGGGCAAGTAGCTTATGTCTATTTATAGACTAGAGCAGTTATAGCGGAGATAGATCATCTAATTTTGATGTGACAGTCATGGGTTTGACTTCAATCAGAATAAGGGATGGATCAGTTAAGAAGGTAGTAGGGTGTGATGTCATGGTATCTGGATGACATACACAGAGTAGGAAGTAAAATTCCTATACTACGATCGGTTGGACTGTGGTCGTCACACAGTTGTTTCTCCAGACAGGATATGGATATAATATTTGACATTCTGGTTTCTAGATCTATGGTTTTAGATCTGGATTTGGGTAGTTTCCCAATGTGGGTACTTTGACAGATATTCTAATGGTTTTTGGAATAGTTGACTCCTAGCATGGTGGTGTACCTGCAGGTGATGGAGTCACCCTCTCTAAAGGTGTCTTACAGACTAAAGGGGAGAGGGATGTGCATGATTGGCAGATCACTTGCTTAGGCAATTGAGTCAATCATGAGATGTCAAGTACCACACCAGATGTTGTTTTTGCACTAGATGCAATAAGTTTGTATTAATCCAATCCTGGAGAAACATAAGGAAGCAGTATTAGAACATAAGTACATGTTCTACGGATTTGATGACGGCAGCCTCCTTCGGGAGACGATTATCATTCCAGGCTTCAAAGGTGACATGGATGACAGAGTGATTGTCAGAGTTATAGTTTTCCCTCTGACGAAGAGGGACAGTATTATGGACAGGTGGTTCAAGAGGATACTGTGGGTGGCATGGTGCCGGATACTGATTAGGTTCAGTGATCCATACAGTCTAAGAAGTTTGGATATGGAGTTCATTTATGAACTAAGATCCCATCAGATATCCAGACATGTTCTAAGACAGGTATTACTCAATTCGGGAGATGGTTTTCTCCGAGAATTTGAGATTAAGAGAGATATAGAAAGATACTTCTAGGCGGATCCACTCACCGAGGCTATTTCTCGAACACAATAGTTTTACAAACGGGCTTTGTGAAACTGATTAGTAGAGGAGTTGGATGTTCGGTTTCACACGGGCTGTGAGTAGTCGACATCGCAATATTAGCCTTGAGTGCAAGTGGGAGATTGTTGGTGATAGTGCCCTCATAGTCAATTATTGGATCGCAGGTACGTGATTGCAATGATTGCGGAGGACCTATCCCAGGTAGCACAGTCTTACTCGAGATGATAGTATGCTATCTGGTTTGCCTTTATCAGTCGTGTACATGTTCAGGTGACTGATTGCATGTTACACTTTGATAGAGCCCTTAGGATCTTGCTTTACTACCAACAATATGATGGTGATCATATACGTGAGAGTTGGGTAGTTTATATGCATATCCTTAATTGTTGTCCCTAGTCGTGGGAGTTTCGAGACAGGGCATCGATACTCCGGAGTAGACTAGTGTGTACAGTCGAGACCCCGACGAGGGGCGGTGGCCGGTCTCACAAGCCACTGGTGTCAGTTGGATCACCTAAGATGTATACAGGTGCTCATTGGGTTATGAGTACACCGGACAGGACTCGCCGGGAATCTGCTAGTTAGTACTATACCTATCGTCAGATAGCAGTTCCCTGGTGACATGTGTACAGGTTAGTTCATCGACCAGAGGTCGTCATTTGTCTCGTGTGAGTTCCCACTGTGCTTTGATTTCTACCCTACCACGGCTCAAAGGATTCGTGCAAACAGGTAGTTTTGGGTACAGTCCCGAGCCATATGGAGGCACGTGAGCAGATCGGCAGGGGATTCGTCTCTCCCGGTATTGGGGGCGAGGTCGTGCTGTGTCTAGGAGAGCCATTACACAAAGTCCATGGCCATGGCAGGAGATTTACTGGTAGGTACTCAAGTAGTATCTCAGGGTGTAATTGGGCTTCACTCCGACACGACTTATACTGCTATTGGGGGTCTGACGTTACTAGCCCCCTAGGCGGATATGCGATACTCATTGACGAACGGACCGGACTGTATATACATTGTCACTGTTACGCTCAGTAGGGTTTTTCGGAGGAGTTCGCTCATCGGTCTCCCTTGAGTTCGCTCCTCGGCCACCCTTGAGGTCAGTCTATGGGCAGCCGTTATGCATAGCTAGTGCCGCTGACGGTTTTTGGTTAAACCCACTGCCAGGGTGCTGACGAGTCATTAGAGTCCCCCACAGGCAGTTTCCCAAGTTCGGGCGAAACGTTGTAGAGACCGTATGGTTTTATGGCAGGGTTCGGAAAATGCACGTGCGTTTACGCACGTGTCGATTTTCGGACAGGTGATACTGGTCGGCTTTGGTTTAAGCCGGATCCGAGTATTATATTGAGTAGGTATAATATCTTTGTCTCAGTTGCATTTGTATTCGGTCGTAATACAAATGCGGGTATATTTATACAGTTTTGGGGTTATCCTGAAAGTCGTTTCAGGATCACTTTTGGAAGTTGCCAGTTTCCAGTTTTCTATCAGCCGTCTTTTAACATTCGGTTAAAGACGGATTTATCTTTTCTTCAGATATGAGTGAGTCATCATTCTAGAAGCTTCTAGAAGTGATGATGAGGCATATGACTCATTAGTGCATTAATGGTTTCATTAATGGCTAGATGAGGTGTTTATATGAATCACCATTTGCTTTAATGTGTTTTGGATTGGTTAAGATATTTGTTCATAATATCTTTTGCTTGTAGTCACCTCCCTCCTCCTACGGTCACCTCCCTCCATCATATAAAGAGGCCGGCCCCTCTCTCTCTCTCACTTCACTTGAATTTTCATTCGGTTAGAAAAGATATGATAGTTTTGGGGTGTATGGAATTTACAGTTCATTTCATTCCATCACCCGATTTCCACGGCAACTTCATTTACCGATCGTCCACGGACTTGGACGAAGTGAGACAAAGTCATCTACTCATTCTCTACATCAATCTTGGTCGTCTCTTTTAGCAAACTTGACGATCGAGTTATCTCGAGTCAGAGGCGGGAGCCCGTTTAAAGAATCGGTGATGTGGTGCCACCTCGACGAGGAGATCGGAGATCGACGAGATCGGAGCAGCCGCAACGGAGCGTGGGATGATGGTTGAAGAACGAAGGACTCGGATCGTTCGGTACAATCTTTCTACACTCTTTACAGTTTGTTAGTTTAGCAATAATGGCAGATCCGGGTTAAAGTATACGATAGTGCCAAGTTTAAAAGTTTTGTTCCGCATTTTGGCGTCTGTAGACTACCGGGGCGCTAGCGTAGACTTACAGAGAGAGGCTACAACCTTTATAGATCCGGTTCTCCACTTCCTTAGCTCCACGTAGGCGTCCTCTCGCTGTCCATCTCGAATCCCGGACTCAATCGTCGGCTTGATCGGAGAAATAGGCGGACTAGGTCGTCGGCTTCGTGCCGAAGATGATCTACGTCGAGGCATCACAAGTTCAAGCTCCGACTTCACAAATTTGTGAAACTTATGAATAAAACACCCAAAACAACTTGGCAAGAGGTAGAGGGTGAAGAAATAGGAGGTGGGTTCACTTTAGAATTGGATTTCTCACTTTAGAACTCAAGTTGCCATTGATGGCATCAAGCTTTCTTTCTTGAAGAAGAAGATCAAGAAGAAGGAAATATTATGATAAGTTAATCAAAAATGAAAAAGAAATGAATACTTATCATAATAGGAACCATGGTTAGGTGTAAAGAATTGACCAAGGTTAGAAGAGTGGTTAGGGTTAAGCATGAAGACAAATTGGTCACTTTGGTCAAAGCTTCATGAAGCTTCACAAAGGTTCAAGAATGAAAGCAACCATTTTGTATTCTTATCCCATTCTTTTTCCAAAATCAATAAATAAAAGAATGGATAATTAAAACCCCAATCACTTTCTTAACCTAGGTTTAATTCTTTACACTTAACCAAATGAGCAAGCATCATCAAACATGATACAAAGATGTGCAAAAAAGTATATCACATATACAACTTGCACATCAAGTGAGAAAATCCATTTAAAGTGAACCAATACTAGTTAATGCAAAGTAATATAACAAATATATAATTATACATTAAATCATTAAATCAACACTTGATTTAACGATCCGGTCATATCGCATATAACCGACTAGTATACAATGTATCGATTTATCGAATCAATGATTCGATAACTAGGTTATATCGAATATAACTAATCGATACATTCATCGCGAGAATGGAATACGGTATCACATACACGCATTATTCTCGGTCCTGCACATATCTCATATGCGCTCCTATTTCGTTTCGCTTGAGCCAGGAAACCTCTGTGTAGGACTCTAAAGACTCGTCAATACGCCGGTAGCAGATGATGATCATATCAAGCACCCACAAGCCGCAAGCGGTCTGCTAAACGTAACGGCCATCCGGGTATTGAGCGATCAGAAGATCGACGAGCTAGCCCGCTCACACTCCTGTGAATCCAACCAGTAACACTTACCATACAGTCCGGTCTGTTCGTCTAATATGTCGCATATCAAGTCTAGGGTCGGTAAACGTCAGACCCCAATAACCGATAAGTCGTGCAGATGTGAGGCTCATAACGGGTCGATAAACCACTGGTAACACTTACCAGTAAATCTCTGATCAGCCATGGCCAGGGACTTCCCTGTTACGGCCAATCGAGCACAGCGCAACATCAACCCCCAATACCGGGAGAGACGAAACCCCTCCTATCGCTCATTGTCTCCATGTGACTCGGGACTGTACCCAAAGACCACCGTTTTGCACGCCCTCATGGACGTGGTAAGGTGGAGATCAAAGCACAGTGGGAATCACACAAGACTCTATGACGATCTCGGGTCTACAGACTAACCTGCACAAGTGTCACCTGAGAACTGCCATCTGACGTGAGGTATAATACCATCTGGGAGTTCTCGGCGAGTCCGTCCAGTCTACCCAGTCTCCACTGAGCACCCGTATACCATCTCTGATGTCAAACACCAATGGATATGGGATCATCCATCGCCCATCTCATGGGTCGAGAAGCGTATACGCTAGTCTACACTGGTATATCGATGTCCCGTCTCGATACACCCACGACTAGGGACCTTGAAGGATGTACTTATGGACTACCATGTCCCCACTAGTATGATCTGCATCATAGTCCAGGCAGTCAAGTACACATCCTAAGGGCTTTACCAACATGTAACTATAAGACAGTTTAAAGAGACTAGTATACATGTTAAGATAAAGAGTAACCAGATAGCATGCTATCATATCGAGCAAGAAAGTCATCTCTATATATGTCCAAGCATCCAATATAATATACATCATCTGTACAATACTGGCCTCTAGGGCATGCATACAACTAACAATCTCCCACTTGCACTAGGGCCAGCTGCTGTAGTATCGCATACCGAGCATCCCGAAGAGTCTCTCAAACTGTATCTGGGGTATGGCCTTCGTGAGTGGATCCGCCGTGTTGTTCTTCATGTCAACCCTCCTGACCTCGATCTCCCGGCGATCAACTATCTCCCGGATCAGGTGATACCGCCTCAGAATATGCCTGGATCGCTGATGGGACCTGGGTTCCTTGGCCAAAGCCACCGCTCCATTGTTATCGCAATACAAAGGTATTGGATGCTTAATGGATGGAACCACTCCAAGTTCAGTAATGAACTTCTTGATCCAGACAGCCTCTTTGGCAGCATCGTTGGCAACGATGTATTCAGCCTCCATCGTCGAGTCTGCCACGGTTTCCTGCTTGGAACTCTTCCAGCTAACCGCCCCTCCGTAAAGGGTAAAGACAAATCCCGACTATGACTTAGAGTCGTCCTTATCACTCTGGAAGCTCGAATCGGTAAAGGACTCCACTTGGAGTTCTCCGTTACCATACACCAAGAGCATCTCTTTAGTCCTTCGTAAGTACTTGAGAATGCTCTTCACAGCTGTCCAGTGACTCTCTCCAGGATCAACTTGATACCTGCTCACTACACTTAGTAAGTATGCTACATCGGGTCTGGTACACAGCATCGCGTACATGATAGAGCCTACAGCCGAAGCATAGGGTATCCTTTGCATGCGAGCTCTCTCCAAATCAGTCTTGGGAGACATCTCTTTGGAGAGAATGACTCCAGAGATCGTGGGCAAGTTCCCACGCTTGGATTCTTCCATACTAAACCTTTTTAGTATGGTGTCAATGTACCTGGATTGGGACAATCCCAATATCCGTTTAGATCTATCCCTATAGATCCTTATTCCCAATATGCAGGAGGCATCACCAAGATCTTTCATCGAGAATCTTTGTGATAAGAAGAGCTTGACCGATTGCAGCATAGGAATGTCATTTCCTATCAAGAGTATGTCGTCTACGTACAATACGAGGAAAACAACCTTACTCTCTGCCACCTTCTTGTAAATACAAGGTTCATCTGGGTTTTTGACGAAATCAAACTCTTTGATAACGACGTCAAAGCAGATGTTCCAACTCCGTGATGCTTGCTTTAATCCATAAATGGATTTAAGCAGCTTGCACACCTTCCCGCTGCTCCCACTGTCTACGAAGCCTTCTGGCTGAGTCATGTACACGCACTCTTCTAAATCACCATTTAGAAAGACGGTCTTAACATCCATTTGCCAGATTTCGTAATCATGATATGCAGCGATGGCAAGCATGATCCGGATGGATTTAAGCATAGCCGCTGGAGAAAAGGTTTCGTCATAGTCCACACCTGGTCTTTGACGAAAACCTTTTGCTATAAGTCTAGCCTTGAAAGTCTCCACTTTCCCATCTACACCATGTTTCTTCTTGAAGATCCACTTGCTCCCAATGGGTTTTACCCCTTCAGGAGCAACTTCCAAAGTCCATACTTTGTTGGTGTACATGGATTCCATCTCGGACCGCATAGCATCCAGCCATTTCACTGAGACCCTACTCGTGATGGCCTGCTCGAAGCTAGTTGGGTCATCATCATCTATGATGCAGTCCTCACTCCCACCATCCATGAGAAAACCGTAGTATCTCTCAGGTTGGCGAGAAACCCTACTAGATCGGCGGAGAGGCTGGGGTTCATCGGGAACTACGGAATCCTCTGGTTCCACCAGATCTTCTGTTGTAGCATTTGTAGCTGGAACTTCTTCTAGTTCTACCTCATGACCACAAATCTCTTTTTCAAGAAATTCCTTTTCTAAAAAGGTGGCATGCCGAGAAACAAACACTCTTTGTTCCTCAGGGTGGTAGAAGATATACCCTTGTGAATTCTTGGGATATCCTATAAATTTGCATAGAACAGACCGTGCCTCGAGTTTGTCCGGATTTTGTTGTTTGACATAGGCTGGACAACCCCATATCTTAACATAGTTAAGACATGGTCTCTTCCCTTTCCATATCTCATATGGAGTGGTAGGCACAGATTTGGTGGGGACCATATTCAATAGATGTATGGCTGTCTCAAGCGCATACCCCCAGAAGGAAATAGGTAACTCAGCTATGCTCATCATAGAGCGCACCATATCTAATAGGGTGCGGTTCCTCCGTTCTGATACACCGTTGTGCTGTGGTGTATATGGAGGAGTCAGCTGAGAGAGAATCCCATTCTCTTTTAGGAAGTCCAGGAATTCATTGCTCAAGTATTCACCTCCTCAATCAGATCGAAGGATTTTAATACTTTTTCCGGTTTGGTTTTTGACTTCTTGTTTATATTCTCTAAATTTCTCAAAAGCTTCAGACTTGTGTCTTATTAAGTGCACATGTCCGTATCTTGAGAGATCGTCAGTGAATGTAATGAAGTACGAAGAACCATTCCTGGCATGTGTAGACATGGGACCACATACATCACTATGTATTAGTCCCAAGAGTTCGGTAACTCTTTCTCCGTGTCCCGTAAACGGAGTTTTGGTCATCTTGCCTTTGAGACATGACTGGCAAGTGTCATAAGATGAAAATTCGAAAGGTTTCAAATATCCATCCTTATGCAACTTAGCTAGTCGTGTCGCATAGATGTGACCCAGTCTACAATGCCATAAGAAGGATTCGTTCAGCTCTGAACTCTTCCTCTTGTGTGTGTTTGTTATGCTCAGAACTGTTGATTGATTTAGAACATAAATGCCATTGCACAACGTGCCTGATCCAACCAACTTTTGGTTACGGAAAATGTTCATAACATTATCCTGTAATACAAAATTATATCCCTCTTTGCTTAATAAAGAAACCGATATAATGTTGCATATCAGGTTCGGCATGTAATAGCATTCGTTCAGAACCAATGTATTACAAGTTGGTAATACAAGGTGATATTCCCCGACAGTCTTAGCTGCAACAATTGCACCATTTCCAACTCTAATGTCTTTATCACCTTCTCCAAGTTCTCTACCTTTCCTTAGCCCATGTAACTGATTACATATATGGGATCCTGACCCGGTATCTAATACCCAGGACGTAGAGCAAATGGAGAAACAGTTCTCTGTAACGAACACACCCGAAGAAAATGCATCAACATGTACTTTCTTCATTCGGGTGGCATGGGAATCCTGGTATTCCCCTATATCCTGTTCATTCCTATAACTCTTATAAGAAAGAACGGAACCAACGTTCCCCAGCACAGTATAACATGCGGGTTCGGTCAATACATCCATATTATTATCTTCATTAAGGCATGAAATGGTCGCTACCTGGAGAGAGAGAGAAGAAACACTTTAGCGTATGCTCGTGCAAGATCAGATTGGTTATTATCTTATCTAATTAGGATGGCTCCCACTGGTTTTTATCAAATCTTCCTTCAAACCCTAAAAGGAAAGACTAGCCGGGATTAATTACACGCTACAAGTTCGCCAATCTTTCAACCAGGCCAGTGTCGGTACTTTGAGGGAGGTCCCCCGTGCTTTCGCACGAACCTAATTAATGTAAACCTCGTTTTCCCAGAGGCGTAACCTCGTTGACACCTTTCTAGACACCTACTTGATCGGCTAATTGCAATGTGCAAAACTCTCCCAGGAGTAACTCTTACTCGCAGTGGGTATCGGGATCCAACTATCTTATAGAAGGTATGCAATCTCTTTGCAAATTTCAACACTTGAAATTCCCGATAATGCTTTTGCCCCTAGCATGCTATGACCTTGACGAAAGCCAACAAACCACAGCCCGCTAGTCAAGTTCAACCCGTACATTTCTTGACTGAATTAAACCTACCCGCACGACCCTTGACGAAAGCCAACAAAGCCGTACGACTACCTTAATCCAGTCGCATCATATGCAGCAGATAAGCAGCACATAGCTACCGCACACTACACCTTGACGAAAGCCAACAAATGTAGCACGAATACTATATGCAACTTATCTGAAATGACGGAGGGCTACGACAGGTTTTTCTGAAAACCTATTGCGTAATGAACTTGATATCGTTGTAGGATCGAATGAATTTTGAAATGGAGTGTTTTTTAGGCTTTCCTAGTTTTGCTAAAGGAGTCACTCCTGGTGAAGGGATCGTCGGTCCTTTCCTCGTCGAATGAGGTGCGGGATATATCATATATATCACTGTGCAAAGCAAAAACTCTTTAAAAGCAATCAAAAAACAAACCGAGTGTGTAGCATCTGCCAGTTATTGCTAAAGGAGTCACTCCCGGTGAAGGGATCTCGGTCCTTTCCTCGACAAATGAGGTGCGGGATATATCATATATATCGCTGTGCAAAGCAAGAACTGTAGCTACCTGTTTTATTTAAAATTTGATTCTACAACATCTTAGGTTTCTTTTCTTTCATTAATCACATTAATGAAGTCCCATCATTTAAGCCACCTAAACATCACAGATAAATACGACGTACACTTATGCCATCCGCATTCGCCTCGATGTCCCCTCGTGCACCGTTAGGTTAGGTAACTAACGGCAGAGCGGGGCAGGGCTAGCGCGGGTGTAAAACATAAGTAACGTCTATATAATATATCATATATACTATATACAGTATCCATCACAGAACATCACATGATCGCATCACAGATATCGCAGCAGAAGAAACATATGAAACATTGGATATACTAGGACGTCCGTGTTTTCAATACGAGCCAGTATAAAACATGGATTCCACGGTCGTGATGAATAGCCAATCCCACACCCCTAGACCCCTACGAGAGCGACAAGTAACCCTACCAATTCTAGGGTTAGGAGACCCGGACTCGACTCCTCGAGTTGGTCTCCCACTGGACCCCAGAACCCGGTTACTTGTGCTCCCCTCCTTGGGTCTATCCTAATGCGGAAAAGTAAATAATATACAAAAGGTGACAACTTCCGCTACCTGGAAGTGCCCCAAATAAAAGAATATTACATACAAGTTTTTACATGAATGAAAATGAAAAACACTCATCTCACATAAAAACCCCCGGCTATTCAAACACGACAATCCAATATAACATATCCAGCAACACATAACATCACATGTCATCAACGTAAGAAAATATGCGCATCCCAATTGTCGTTGACATATAGCAATGAAACCGGTGATATCACATATTACACTTACGGTCACAGAAAAGAAAGTGTAAAACTACAACAGTTGGAATTCGCAACCTTTTTAGACATCGCATGCCTAATCAAATGAAATACTTAGACATCACATGCCTAACAATTATAAACCCCGCATTTTAGTCTCATTATCGAAAACTCTTTTCAATATCATGTGGGACTAAACTGCTAGATTTATAACATTCATTCAGTTATCTCATAACTGTTTGTGAATTCCAATTATTGTATCATATTCCGGATGAATAGAAAATATTAAAATTTCCGATCGACCATTCAAACACCCAAGCTTTCCCGAAACCGATCAACACATGAAATAAGTTCAAAGACATTCACTTCATGCCTCAGTACCAACGGTCCAGCCGTAGAAGGGTCAAGCCAACGCCTCACATGTGGCACGCCGTACTGCCCCAAACCCGAAGGTTCAAAGGGCAGTTCAAGACGGTCACATAATCGAGTTAAGGTTTGTTGTCTTCTAGAGGGACCATCGCGTTACTTGCACTACTTCGAACGTCTTTAAACTACGGAAAAGTCCAACAATTGGAAATTTCCCGGCAGGGGAAAGGTTGGGTATTTACATCCGGTCGAACTTTTTAACATATTAAAAAATTATCCAGAAAACACTTAGACAAAGTTTGATAATCCGATCGAAATACCGAGTCCCCAATACAACCCAGAATACTCAACTCTGATTAAATATTAAAAATTCCCAGAGAACTCAGCACTGAATAAAAGAAATTACTGTGCAAAATTGGGTGGGTGACGTCATCATACGGCCGCGGAACCGCCGCAGAAGCAAGGCTTCTGCCGCGGTTCCGCCGCACTTTGGAGGAATTGGGTGATCGTATTTCTTAGTAATTCTTAGAAAGTCCTGCTGAATTTTCTGCATATTTTTAATTTGGAAAAAACCCAGTTTTCAGAAAATTTCCAGAGAGCATCATGGATTTTAGGGTTTCGGTTCGATCGGGTTTCAAATGTCGTCTAGACTTCGCCTAAGGCTCTAGCTAGGCTCTGATACTACTGTAGGGTTCCTAGGAAAGCTAATGAAGTCTCACAAGGCATCAACCATGCCAATTTCAAATTTTACGGGTGCCGAGAAACCCTAATACGGATCGTTGACTAGAAGTTTAGGCGAAATACGAATCTAGTTAACAACTTAACTAAAGGAGAGAGGCTACAACCTTTGTAGATCCGGTTCTCCACTTCCTTAGCTCCACATAGACGTCCTCTCGCTGTCCATCTCGAATCCCGGACTCAATCGTCGGCTTGATCGGAGAAATAGGCGGACTAGGTCGTCGGCTTCGTGCCGAAGATGATCTACGTCGAGGCATCACAAGTTCAAGCTCCGACTTCACAAATTTGTGAAACTTGTGAAGAAAACACCCAAAACAACTTGGCAAGAGGTAGAGGGTGAAGAAATAGGAGGTGGGTTCACTTTAGAATTGGATTTCTCACTTTAGAACTCAAGTTGCCATTGATGGCATCAAGCTTTCTTTCTTGAAGAAGAAGATCAAGAAGAAGGAAATATTATGATAAGTTAATCAAAAATGAAAAAGAAATGAATACTTATCATAATAGGAACCATAGTTAGGTGTAGAGAATTGACCAAGGTTAGAAGAGTGGTTAGGGTTAAGCATGAAGACAAAATTGGTCACTTTGGTCAAAGCTTCATGAAGCTTCACAAAGGTTCAAGAATGAAAGCAACCATTTTGTATTCTTATCCCATTATTTTTCCAAAATCAATAAATAAAAGAATGGATAATTAAAACCCTAATCACTTTCTTAACCTAGGTTTAATTCTTTACACTTAACCAAATGATCAAGCATCATCAAACATGATATAAAGATGTGCACAAAAGTATATCACATATACAACTTGCACATCAAGTGAGAAAATCCATTTAAAGTGAACCAATACTAGTTAATGCAAAGTAATATATCAAATATATAATTATACATTAAATCATTAAATCAACACTTGATTTAACGATCCGGTCATATCGCATATAACCGACTAGTATACAATGTATCGATTTATCGAATCAATGATTCGATAACTAGGTTATATCGAATATAACCAATCGATACATTCATCGCAAGAATGGAATACGGTATCACATACACGCATTATTCTCGGTCCTGCACATATCTCATATGCGCTCCTATTTCGTTTCGCTTGAGCCAGGAAACCTCTGTGTAGGACTCTAAAGACTCGTCAATACGCCGGTAGCAGATGATGATCATATCAAGCACCCACAAGCCGTAAGCGGTCTGCTAAACGTAACGGCCATCCGGGTATTGAGCGATCAAAAGATCGACGAGCTAGCCCGCTCACACTCCTATGAATCCAACCAGTAACACTTACCATACAGTCCGGTCTGTTCGTCTGATATGTCGTATATCAAGTCTAGGGGTGGTAAACGTCAGACCCCAATAACCGATAAGTCATGCCGATGTGAGGCTCATAACGGGTCGAGAAACCACTGGTAACACTTACCAGTAAATCTCTGATCAGCCCTGGCCTGGGACTTCCCTGTTACGGCCAATCGAGCACAGCGCAACATCAACCCCCAATACCGGGAGAGACGAAACCACTCCTATCGCTCATTGTCTCCATGTGACTTGGGACTGTACCCAAAGACCACCGTTTTGCACGCCCTCATGGACGTGGTAAGGTGGAGATCAAAGCACAGTAGGAATCACACAAGACTCTATGACGATCTCGGGTCTACAGACTAACCTGCACAAGTGTCACCTGAGAACTGCCATCTGACGTGAGGTATAATACCATATGGGAGTTCTCGGCGAGTCCGTCCAGTGTACCCAGTCTCCACTGAGCACCCGTATACCATCTCTGATGTCAAACACCAATGGATATGGGATCATCCATCGCCCATCTCATGGGTCAAGAAGCGTATACGCTAGTCTACACTGGTATATCGATGCCCCGTCTCGATACACCCACGACTAGGGACCTTGAAGGATGTACTTATGGACTACCATGTCCCCACTAGTATGATCTGCATCATAGTCCAGGCAGTCAAGTACACATCCTAAGGGCTTTACCAACATGTAACTATAAGACAGTTTAAAGAGACTAGTATACATGTTAAGATAAAGAGTTACCAGATAGCATACTATCATATCGAGCAAGAAAGTCATCTCTATATATGTCCAAGCATCCAATATAATATACATCATCTGTACAATACTGGCCTCTAGGGCATACATACAACTAACACGATATTCGGACAGTTTTTACTAGCGGGCTTTAGTTTAAGCCAGATTCTAGTATTAGATTATTGGATTTATACAGTCTCAGTATTTCCGTGTTTTCACGGATGGGAGGGGCGTTCTCGTAATTTGTCGAGAAGCTTTTAGAAGGTTGATGAGGTGGAGAGCTTAGGTGTTATATGCATTAAATGGTTTTGTGACTCATGGAGATGATTCATCAAGAGAGTTAATGAAGCATTAATGCTTTTAATGACTCATTTGATGATTCATTATGTATTAAATGAAGCATGAAGATATTTGTGCAAAGATATCTTTGTGCAAGATATTTTATGCTTCATATATATACACAAATGAGTTAATTTCCATTTGATAATTACTTTCACATTCTCTCTCCTCAAGCTCTCTCTCTTCAAACCCTAACCCTAACATCTCATGTGTTCAGATCCAAGGGTTAACAAGACTAATTAATCCCTAATCCTATTCTATATCCTTTAGGTTGTTTTGATTAGCACTCTTAGTTACCTAGTTACCTCAAGTTAGAGGTTAAGCTTGGAGTAGTAGCTCTCGGGTAGATCTTCTATCACAAAGAGGAGACCGACGAGGAGGTGGTCAATGAGAACAAGAAGGACTTAGTTCATTAGGTATAATCTTCTTTCATAGTAGCTAATCCCTCCTATGTTGTTGTTAGTTAGGGTTTGGCAAAGATCCGTAAGTTAGTCGATGTTAGTTTAAACAAAATGATTGTTTTACCTATTCCGCCTCCCCGCTACTCGTGGGGTGTCTAACGTCGACTTACAGTGGTATCAGAGCCTCGCAAAACCATAACTAATTTGTTAGCAAAGTCGTTAGAAATTCGATCGCAAAACGAACCCGAAAAAACATCATTTTCACATAGTTTCTGTAATTTTTAAAACGGGGTCTAAAAATTTTTCAGGGACCCTTAAAATTACAAGCAGGGAATTATAAGATTGCTGAAGAAATTTGGGTTCCTGACTCGGCCAAACCGCCGTGGAACCGCGGCCGATCCAAGCGATCCGCCGCGGATCCGCGGCCGAGTTGAAGCCGAGTCGGCCCAAATTTGCCCAGTAACTCTTCTGTGTTGATTTTGTTTTTTATGGGATGTTTTGTTTCTGCTCAAGTTTCAGGTGCACAGTGAATTATTTGGAGTAGAATCATTTGTGTTTTCTTAATCGAAATTCTACGATGTTTGGCTAACTAGTTTATATCTATGATTTGTTTAATGTGTTCGTAAACCTCCCCTAACTGCTAGTATGTCGGTTGGTAGGAGATTGCACATTTCTGTAATGGTTTTTACTGTTTGTGTTTGTGGACTTGTTGGATTGTCGTGAATGGATAGCCGGGGATGTGAGACGAGCGTTTCTTTCATTCAAATGTAATTTGTAAATTGTTGTAATATTCTTTTGCGGGGCACTTCCGGGTTGAGGTTGTAGCCACCGTTGTATTATTTCGTTTACTGTTTTTTTGCTCCTAGGATAGACCCAAGGTGGGGTGCACAAACTACCGGGTACTTTGAAGTGTTTAGTGGCCTACTCACATTGTTGAGGGAGACCGCTTCACTTCGGGTACTTGGCGGGTAGTTTGCCGTACCCGTAGGGGTCAAGGGTGGGGTTTTGGCTATTCATCGCGACCGTGTAATCCGTCTTTCTTTGCAGGCTCAAAACGAATGCGGATTCGTAGAAAATCCAATATGTTCATCTGTGATCTGGAATGCCTATTATTGCGTCTGACGAATGTACAATATATATATATGATAGCTATTAGACGTCACTTATGTTTTACACCCGCGCTAGCCCAGCCCCCGCTCTGTCGTTAGTTAAGTAACCTAACGGGTGAATGACGGGGCCCAGTGGCGAATGCGGATGGCATAAGAGGACGTTGTATTTTCGTTGTTTTCTGCAATGATAGGTTAATGATGGGACATATTATATTAATGCAAAGAAAATAAACCAAAGTTGAATCGTTGGAACAGTTTAAAAGAAACCACTCGGTTATTTTTAAAACAGAAGATATTTTTAATTGCGGAGCTTTAACCACTCCTTTTAAAAGCTATCAGGTTCCTTCGATCATATCAAGTTCACTACGTTCACGGTTTCGCCAAAACCATTCGTAGCCCTCCGTCATTTCATTTGGGTATTTAGTAGTATTCAAGCTATGTATTTTGACCAACGCCAATGCATAGTGTTTGGTAGTTGCTGGGTATTCATTTGTTGCATAGATAGATGAGTTATTTTGGGACAGTCGTATTATCATTTGGCCAACGTCAGGGGTATGTATGGATGGGTTCAAATTAACAAGATAATGATGGGTAGAACTTGACGTGTGACTTATGACATTTTGACCAATGCCAAGGTCATAAGAGCATGGGGCAGAAATTTATATCGGGAATTTCTAAAGAAACTGAAATTTGCAAAAAGATGCATACCATTTGGAGTGTGATAATTTTGGTAGGATTCCTTCAGCTTTATCACACGATGATATTTGGATCCCGATCCTACTGTGAGTATCCGCTACTCATCAGGAGATTCGTCACTTAACGATCAATGCTATAAACCAAGTAGGTGCCGAGAAAGGTGTCAGCGGGGCTACGCCCCCAGAGAAAAGAGGTTATTTAATTAAAGAACTTCGCGAAAGTGTCGGAAAACCTCCCTCGAAGTACCGACACCGGCCTGGCTGAACGGTTAAGCAAGTATTGTACGGTGAGAATAGTCCTGGCTAGTTCTTCCTTTTTGGTTTGAGGAGGGATTCGAGAAACAGTGGGAGCCATCCAGTTTAGATAAACTAAAAACCACTCTAAACTTGCAAGAGCATCATGCTAAAGTGTTCCCTCTCTCTCCTAATTGCAGCGACCCAGAATATGACAGGCCTTAAGTTACTATTAGAAAAAAATATACTGACAGGGCCAAACTATAAAGATTGGTTGCGAAATGTCAAAATGGATTTGACTTATAACAAATTGGGGTATGTCCTTACTACTAAGGCACCTTCTATCCCTGGTCCAAAATCTAGTATTGCGGATAAGGAAATCCACAAGACCTGGGAGTTAGATTGCGCGAAGGCCAAATGCATCGTGCTTGCCTCTATGAATAATGAACATCAGAGGAGGCACGAGGATATGGATCTTGAATCCATATTTCTCCATACAAAGGATCTGTATGGAGAGCAATCTCGTATAACTAGATACGAGACCTCGAAGAACTTGTTTCAGTCGAGGCTGGCCGTCGGATCATCTGTAGGAGAACATGTCCTTAAGATGATTGGCTATATAGAAGAGCTCGCGGACCTCAGGGCAACTTTGGAGAACGAGCTCTATACAGACTTGGTTCTTTAGTCCCTTCCTTCCACCTACGCCCAGTTTATTCTGAATTTCAACATTCAAGGAAAAGAAGTTGATCTTCCAGAACTCCTTAACATGTTGAGGAGTGCAGAGGGCACCTTGCAGAAGGCAAGGGAAACACCCGCTATGTTTGTTCGCGGTGTTTCCTCTTCCGGGTACAAGGCTAGGGCCAAAAAAAGGAAGAAGAAGGCCGGTACCGAACCTAGAGGAGGTGTTGGTAAGGTGGGAGTCAAGGGAAAAGCAAAGGTTGCGGTGCCAGTAGTGGCAAAGGACGAGTGCTTCCACTGTCATAGGAAAGGGCACTGGAAGAAAGATTGCAAAGCTTGGAATGCCAAGAACCAGGGACCGAAGCAAGCTGTGGTTTCGAATTCAGGTGTGTTTGTAATTGAAAATTGTCTGTCAATCAACTCTACTTCTTGGGTATTGGATACCGGATCAGGATCTCATATATGCAATTCATTGCAGGCACTGAGAAACCGTAGAGTGATGAAGGTTGGTGATATGACCCTCCAGGTTGCTAACGGAGCTAGCGTAGGTGCTGTGTCCGTAGGGGATTATCACCTTGGATTGACGAGTGGACATATTTTGGTTTTGCATAACTGTTTTTGTGTACCCAGTTTAACGTGTAATATCATATCAGTTTCGTTGTTATCAAAAGAAGGTTATGATTCACGTTTGTAAGCGATGTTGTTAACATCCACCTTAATCATGGTTTGATTTGGTCCGGTACACTAGATAACGGTATATATGTGTTAAACCAATTACAGATTTTCAATGTTCAGAACACACTACAAAGAAAGTCTCCAGATATAAATAAGGCTTTCTTATGGCATTGTAGACTAGGTCACATCAATGAGACAAGGTTAACTAAGTTATATAGAGAAGGATATTTGGATTCGTTCGAATATCAATCTTATGCCACTTGTCAATCATGTCTCAAAGGAAAGATGACAAAGACTCCATTCACTGGACATGGAGTAAGAGCGAGCGAGCTCTTAGGACTCATACACAGCGATGTATGTGGTCCAATGTCTACATATGCAAGATATGGTTTTTCATATTTCATTACTTTTATGGATGATTACTCTAGGTACGGATTCATTTTCTTGATGAAACATAAATCCGAGGCCTTTGAGAAATTCCAAGAATATAAGAATGAAGTAGAAAACCAAACCGGCAAAAATATCAAGACAATGAGATCTGATCGAGGTGGTGAATACTTAAGTGCCGAGTTCCAAGGTTACCTAAAAGAGAAAGGAATTCTCTCTCAGCTTACTCCTCCATACACTCCACAGCACAACGGTGTATCGGAGAGACAGAATCGAACCCTATTGGATATGGTACGTTCCATGATGAGTAATGCTGAGTTACCGCGATCTTTCTGGGGTTATGCGCTAGAATCAACGGCATATCTTTTGAACAGGGCTCCTACCAAGACTATGCCTACCACGCCATATCAGATGTGGAGTGGGAAGAAACCCTATCTTCAGTATCTGAAGATATGGGGATGTCCAGCTTTTGTTAAAAAGCAGCATGCGGACAAACTCGAGGCACAATCAGTACAGTGTAAGTTTGTGGGATATCCAAAGAACTCCAAGGGGTATTTCTTCTATTACGTAGAGGAACAAAAGGTTTTTGTTTCTCGTCATGCCCATTTTCTAGAACAGCAGTTTTTAGAAAAGGAAACAAGTGGGAGCGCAATAGAACTGGAAGAAATTCCAGAACCACAAACTACTACTGAAAGTTTGGTAGAACCAGTAGTTCAAGAAGAACAGGACATTCCCGCACCCCTCCGCAGGAGTAGTAGGCCGTCTCATCCGCCTGAGAGATACTACGGTTTTCTCATAGATGGGGATAGAGAGGATTGCATCATTGATGATGATGAACCTACTAGCTTCCAGCAGGCCATCCAGAGCGGCGACTCGGTAAGATGGCTGGATGCAATGCTGAACGAAATGGAGTCCATGTACATCAACAAAGTATGGACTTTAGACTTTGCTCCAGAAGGGGTAAAACCCATAGGATGCAAATGGGTCTTCAAGAAAAAGATTGGTGTAGATGGACAGGTGGAAACCTATAAGGCTAGACTTGTTGCAAAGGGTTTTCGTCAAAGACCTAGTTTGGACTATGACGAAACTTTTTCTCCAGTGGCTATGCTCAAATCCATTCGTATCCTTCTTGCCATTGCTGCCTTCCATGATTATGAAATCTGGCAGATGGACGTAAAGACGGCTTTTCTAAATGGTAATTTAGAAGAGTGCGTTTATATGGATCAGCCAGAAGGTTTCAATCAGAGTGGGAGCAGAGGGAAAGTGTGCAAGT
This sequence comes from Agapanthus africanus, assembly GCA_030015575.1. NCBI lineage: Eukaryota > Viridiplantae > Streptophyta > Magnoliopsida > Asparagales > Amaryllidaceae > Agapanthus > Agapanthus africanus. The sequence continues at coordinate 343,774,746 of JASDDO010000012.1, forward strand.
TGCTTAAGTCCATTTATGGACTGAAGCAGGCATCGCGGAGTTGGAACATCTGTTTTGATGAAACGGTCAAAGAATATGACTTTATCAAAAATCTAGATGAACCATGTATATATAGTAAAATTTTAGCAAAAGCTGTCGTATTCCCCATCTTGTACGTGGATGACATTCTCTTGATAGGAAATGACATTCCTATGCTATAATCTGTCAAAGGATTCTTGTCACACAGGTTCTCCATGAAAGACCTAGGTGATGCCTCTTACATTCTGGGGATCCGGATCTATCGTGATAGATCCAAGAGGATATTGGGACTTTCGCAGTCTAGGTATATCAACACTATACTGAAAAGATTCAGTATGGAAAATTCTAAGCGCGGTAATCTACCGGCTTGTCACAGAATCACCCTCTCCAAAGAGATGTCTCCCAAGACTGATTTGGAAAGGGATCGCATGTCTATTATACCCTACGCTTCTGCGGTAGGCTCTATAATGTATGCGATGTTGTGCACCAGACCAGATGTAGCTTACGCACTGAGCGTGGTAAGCAGGTATCAGTCAGACCCAGGGGAGAAGCACTGGATAGCTGTAAAGAACATTCTCAAGTACTTGAGAAGGACTAAGGAGATGTTCTTGGTTTACGGCGGAAAAGACCTCAAGATCGAGGCCTTTGCTGATTCCAGCTTCCAGAGTGACAAGGATGACTCCAAGTCCATGTCAGGTTATGTCTTTACCCTCAATGGAGGGCCGGTGTGCTGGAAGAGTTCCAAGCAGGACACCGTTGCTGACTCGATGATGGAAGCGGAGTATATCGCTGCTTGCGTGTTAGTTATATGTATGCCCTAGAGGCCATTACTGTACATAGGATGTATATTGTAGTGGATGCTGGGACATATATAGGGGGGACTTTCTTGCTCGACATTATAATATGCTATCTGGTTACTCTTTATCTTAACGTGTGCACTGATTGTCTCTCTGTTACATGTTGGTAAAGCCCTTAGGATGTGTACTTGACTACCTGGACTATGATGCGGATCATACTAGTGGGGACATGGTAGTCCATAAGTACATCCTTCAAAGTCCCTAGTCGTGGGTATATCGAGACGGGGCATCGATATACCAGAGTAGACTAGCGTGTACCTTCTCGACCCATACAGATGGGCGATGGATGATCCCATATCCATTGGTGTTTGACATCAGAGATGATATACGGGTGCTCAGTAGAGACTGGGTACACTGGACGGACTCGCCGAGAACTCCTAGATGGTATTATACCTTACGTCAGATGGCAGTTTTCTGGTGACACTGGTACAGAGTAGTCTGTTGACCCGAGATCGTCATAGAGTCTTGTGTGGTTCCCACTGTGCTTTGATTTCCATCTTACCACGTCCAAGAGGGCGTGCAAAACGGTGGTTTTTGGGTACAGTCCCGAGTCACATGGAGGCAATGAGCGATAGGAGGGGATTCGTCTCTCCCGGTATTGGGGGTTGATGTTGCGCTGTGTTCGATTGGCTATAACCGGAAATCCCTGGCCAGGGTTGCTGAGATTTACTGGTAAGTGTTACCTGTAGTTTCTTGAACTGTTATAGACCTCACATCGACACGACTTATCGAGCTATTGGGGTCTGACGTTTACCACCCCTAGGCGAAATATGCGACATATCAGACGACGAGACCGGACTGTACGGTAGTGTTACTGGTTGGATTCACTGGAGTGTGAGCGGGCTTGCTCGTCGATCTTCTGATCGCTCAATACCCGGGTGGCCGTTACGTTTAGCAGACCGCTTGCGGCTTGTGGGTGCTTGATATGATCATCATCTGCTGCCGGCGTATTGACGAGTGTTTAGAGTCCTACACAGAGGTTTCCTGGCTCAAGCGAAATGAAATAGGAGCACATTTGAGATATGTGCGGGACCGAGAATAATGCGCGTATGTGATACCGTATTTCATTCTCGCGATCAATGTGTCGAATGGTTGTATGCGATATAACCTAGTTATCGATTCAAGCGTTGATTCGATAAGCCGATACATTGTATACTAGTCGGTTGTGTGCGACATGACCGGATCATTGAATCAAGTGTTGATTTAATGATTTAATGCATATTTATATATTTGATATATTACTTTGCATTAACTAGTATTGGTTCACTTTAAATGGATTTTCTCACTTGTTTGTGCACATTGTATATATGATATATTTTTTGTGCACAAGTTTGTATCATGTTTGATGATACTTGCTTCTTTGGTTAAGTGTATAGAATTAAACCATGGTTAAGATGATGATTAGGGTTTTGCTTTATCTTTTATTTATTTATTGATTTATTTGGAAAATATTTTAAAGAGAATGGTGGCTTTCTTTGTTTTTAGTTGAAGCTTCATGAAGCTTTGACTTTGTAACCATTCTTGACTTCATGCTTAACCCTTACCATTCCTTTAACCTTGGTCAATTCTCTACACATAACTATGGTTAAAATTATGATAAGTATTGATTTTCTATTCTAATCTAATAACTTATCATAACATTATCTTCATCTTCTTCTTCTTCCTCACAAGAAGAAAGCTTTCTTCATCAATGGTGATTGATGTATTTGAGTGAGAAATCCAATTCTAAAGTGAACCCAACTCCTATTTCTTCATCCTCTACCTCTTGCCAAGTAGTATAGGGTGTTTCCTTCATAAGTTTTCATGTCTTGGTGAAGGTGGAGCTTGATCTAGCGATGCCTCGACGTAGATCATCTTTGGCATGGACATCGACGACCTAGCTCGCCTATTCTCCGATGAAGCCGACGCTAGAGCCCGGGAATTCACTAGGACAGCGAGGGGACTTCGTTGCGGAGCTATGGAGGTGGAGCACCGGATCTACAAAGGTTGTATTTCCGTTTCCTTTTTGTTAAGTTGTTAACTAGATTTCTTTTTCGCCTAGATTTCTAGCCAACGATCCGTAGTCGGGTTTCTCGGCACCTAGATTTTTTGAAATTGACCATGGTTGATGCCTTGTGAGATCTCACTAGAGTGCCTAGGAACCCTACAGTGGTATCAGAGCTACTAGGCATTGGATGTCGACCTATGGAGGGTTCTCACTGTGTGACAGTGTGGCGAAGCATAGGCTCTTACCCCCAGGGTTTCCCGAGACCGGAAGGTGTTCCTGCGGGTTGTAGTCCTCGCGAGGGGGCATGCGTAAAAAGTAGCGGCTGAGGGACCCGTTGGTGCCACGGCGACCCCATTGGATGGGGTGGCTGCCTGACCTACAGTGGTATCAAAGCCTAGCTAGAGCCTTAGGCGAAGTCCAGACGGAATTTGAAGTCCGAACGACCCGAAACCCCAACCCTAAACGTGCTCTCTGGACAATTTTCAAAATCGTGGTTTTTTCCAGATTAAAAATATTCAGAAAAATCAGTACGAAGATCTAAGGTTTACTGCAAAATTCGAGGGTCTAATTCCTTAAGGTCGCCGCGGATCCGCGGCATGAGCATGCTCATGCGGCGGTTCCGCGGCAACTTTGTCTTTTTGTGCATCGAATTTTGCACCTAAATTCATAGTTTTCTGTGATGGTTTTCCTGGGAAGTTTTAATAATTTTTTCAGAGTTGTATTTTCTGGGTTGTATTGGGGATTCGGAGATTCGACCGGATTATCAAATTTTTGTCTGTGTGGCTTTCCGGATAAATTTTAGAATATGTTAAAAAGTTCGACCGGATAAAAATACCCAATTTTTCCCCTGTCGGGAAATTTCCAAGTGTTGGATCTTTCCGTAGTTTAACGACGTTCTAAGTAGTGCAAGTAACGCGATGGACCCTTTAGAAGACAACAAACCTTAACTCGATTATGTGACCGTCTTGAACAGCCCTTTGAACCTTCGGGTTTGGGCAGTACGGCGTGCCACATGTGAGGCGTTGGCTTGACCCTTCTACGGCTGGACCGTTGGTACTGAGGCACGAACTGAATGTTTTTAGACTTGTTTCATGTGTTGATCTGTATCGGGAAAACTTGGGTGTTCGATTGTTCGATCGGAAAGTTTAACATTTTCTAATTATCTGGAATGTGATACAATACTTGGAATTCACAAGAAGTTATGTGATAACTGAATGAATGTTATAAACATAGCAGTTTAGTCTCACTTGATCGGTTGCCACGGAATTTTGATGTGATCAAAAGTCCGTCGCAATCACGTAGCGTACGCGGATACTCGCCGATAAACTTAATAGACATCCTCACTCCATAGCCCCGACCAAGTGACTGTAGGAGAACCCCGTCGCCGAAAGCATCCGTTCGGGTGCTCGCGGCAGCGGTGTTCCTCCTTGGTGCACTTCGTCGACGGCGTCAGGGTGGCGGCCGGCTACTAAAGTTTGCGACGAGCATTCGATCAGGATGTCGGGAATCTTGTTGAATTGCCCGACTTGATATTGAAAAGAGTTTTCGATTTTGAGACTAAAATGCGGGGTTTATAAATGTTGGGCATGCGATGTCTAAGTAATTCATTTGGTCAGGCATGCGATGTCTGAGGTGGTTGCGGATTCCAACTATTGTAGTTTTACACTTTCTTTTCTGTGACCGAAAGTGTAATATGTGATATCGCCGGTTTCGTTGCTATATGTCAACGACAATTGGGATGGACATATTTACTTACGTTGATGACATGTGATGTTATGTGTTGCTGGATATGTTATATTGGATCGTCGTGTTTGAATAGCCGGGGGTTTTTATGTGAGATGAGTGTTTTTCATTTTCATTCATGTAAAAACTTGTATGTAATATTCTTTTATTGGGGCACTTCCAGGTTGCGGAAGTAGTCACCTTTTGTATATTATTTACTTTTCTGCACTAGGATAGACCCAAGGAGGAGGGCACAAGTAACCGGGTTCTGGAGTCCAGTGGGAGACCAACTCGAGGAGTCGAGTCCGGGTCTCCTAACTCCAGAGTTGGTAGGGTTGCTTGCCGCTCTCGTAGGGGTCTTGGGGTGTGGGTTTGGCTATTCATCACGACCGTGGAATCCGTGTTTTATACTGGCTTGTATTGAAAACACGGACGTCCTAATATATCCAATATTTCATATGTTTCTTCTGCTGCGATATCTGTGATGTGATCATGTGATGTTCTGTGATAGATACAGTATATAGTATATATGATATATTATATAGGCGTTACTTATGTTTTACACCCGCGCTAGCCCTGCCCTGCTCTGCCGTTAGTTACCTAACCTAACGGTGCACGAGGGGACATCGAGGCGAATGCGGATGGCATAAGTGTATGTCGTATTTATCTGTGATGTTTAGGTACTTAAATGATGGGACTTCATTAATGAGATTAATGAAATAAAAGAAACCTAAAGATGTTGTAGAATCGAATTTCAAAGTAAAACAGGTAGCTACAGTTCTTGCTTTGCACAGAGGTATATATGATATATCCTGCACCTTATTCGATAAGGAAAGGACCGAGATCCCTTCACCGGGAGTGACTCCTTTAGCAATAACTGGCAGATGCTACACACTCGGTTTGTCTTTTGATTGCTTTTAAGTGTTTTTGCTTTGCACAGTGATATATATGATATATCCCGCACCTCATTCGACGAGGAAAGGACCGACGATCCCTTCACCGGGAGTGACTCCTTTAGCAAAACTGGAAAAGCCTAAAAAACACTCCATTTTAAAATTCATTTGATCCTACAACGATATCAAGTTCATTACGCAATAGGTTTTCAGAAAAACCTGTCGTAGCCCTCCGTCATTTCAGATATGTACTGGTTAGTATTCGTGCTGTGTTTGTTGACCTCTGTCAAGGCGTAGTGTGCGGTAGCTGATTAGTGCTTATCTGTATAAGCATATGATGTGATTGATTTAGGGTAGTCGTGCGACCTTGTTGACCTCTGTCAAGGGTCGTGCGGGTGGGTTTACTTCAATCAGGAAATGACGGATTGAACTTGACTAGCAGCCTATGGTTTGTTGACCTCTGTCAAGGTCATAGGACGCTAGGGGCAAAATATTATCGGGAATTTCAAGTGTTGAAATTTGCAATGAGATTGCATACCTTCTATGAGATAGTTGGATCCCGATACCCGCTGCGAGTAATTGTTACTCCTGGGAGAGTTTTATACATTACAATTAGCCGATCAAGTAGGTGTCTAGAAAGGTGTTAACGAGGTTACGCCTCTGGGAAAATGAGGTTTACATTAATTAGGTTCGTGCGAAAGCACAGGGGACCTCCCTCAAAGTACCGACACTAGCCTGGCTGAAAGATTGGCGAACTTGTAGTGTGTAATTTCAATTACTCGTACGTTTGGTTTTTATGCGTATCGAATTCACTTAAGTGAGATTTTACTCGTTCATGTCGCATGCCCTTGATTTAGGTTTTAACCTTGCATATTGGATGCGATTCCATTCGTGCATGTGGGATACACTTGAGTTGGATTTTCGCGCATGTTGGGCGCACGATAGGAGATGTGATTTTGTACACACCGGATGCACTTGATTGGGATTTTCATTCGTGCATGTTAGTTGCACTGGGTTGAGATTTCGTGCACTCTAGATGCACTTGATATTGTTGTCGTGCACACCCGTTGCACTTAGTTTTGCTTTTGGGCATGTTGTGGCACTTTTATTTGGATTTGATTTCCGTGCACACCAGACGTACGTGATGTTGGATACGCCATTTGAGCTTGATTTTGCTCTTGAGCACTTTGTTTTCATGATGAGCACTATATTATGTAGTAGCCGAACATGACTGTTCCGAGTACAGTACGTGAGTACTTTGCATGCATTAAAAGTTTACCAAGAGGTTTTCGAAAAGGAGCTATAGTCTCGCTATTTCCTACGTGTCCGTGAGCGACACGAACGTTTATAAAGGAAAACCTTTTGGGATATTTTAAAAAAGGGCGGAACGTATGATTTGAGCAAAAACCTATATAGATATATATATTACTTTACAAATGAGTGTCCGTCACTTGTGCCTTGAGTTACGCATCACACAGCGGTTCAGAAAAGATTTTACATGTGTGTTATTCTGTTTTAGAATATTTTTCAAGGATGCGTACTATATATATATTATAGAATTCGACTAGTGTATATTGGATTTTAGTAGTGTATTTCGAGATCTGTATCTCCATTGTAACTCCGATGATATGCGTGCTAATCCGATGATTTGCGTGACGCTTGACGGAGTTCAATTTTTGAGATTTGTACTCGTTTTCATGCGCACTTGACGCGCTGTGTTATTTCTATATCTTCCGTGATTTCGGAGCCCCATTGATTTGAGTTGAGTATTGAAATGTTTTGGTATTTAGGGGTTTAAATTTAAATTCGGGGACCGAATTTTTTTAAGGGTGGAAGATTGTAACATTTCAGAAAATATAAAATATTATTTTTGGAATTTAATATTAAAATAATATATTTCGCGAAAACTGCCCGATTTGTGAAATTGGGGTTTTCGTAAAAAGGTATAAATATATACCAATATTTGTGAAATAATTAGGGATTAAAATGATTTATTCATTTAAAAAGATATTTATTGGATTTTGCATTTTTAAAATTTATTATATGCAGTTTAAATAAAAACCCGATTAGTGCACTGCTAATCGCGATTAAGCCAAATCCGTGTTTCTACAGTTTTCCATGGCTAGTGCACCATGACATGTTACATGTTGTTTCATTTACATTTTTTTATATTTGGGTTTTTAAAAGAAAACAAAAAGGGAGCTAAAAGACAAAAGAAATGGTATTATTGATAGGGTGAAAATAAGAGAGAGTGAGGGTAAGAAAAAGGGTTAGAATAAGAGAGAGTGAGGGTATATTTGGGTTTTCTCATCATCTTCTTCCTCATCTCCCTCCACCTCCATCCCTAAATATCATCTCCAAATATTCATCCAAACCCTAAACCCCTTTCATTAAAAATGATCCCCACCCCACCCTCATCACTTTGAACCTATCAAAGTTGGATTTTTAAGACTTTGGGAAGCTAGGGTTTTTCTTGAGTTGCCCAAGTGAGGTATATCTTCTTCCATTTAGTTAGTTTTGAGTTTTCTTGTATTCTAGTTTAGTTAGAATGTGAATTGGTTAGGGTATATGATGTTTAGAAATTTCAAGAGAAGGGTTAGGTGATTTTGTGGAATCATGATTGTAGTGGGAGTCTACAAGACCTTAGTGATGCTTTTGCTGGCCTAGACCGGATGCTAGAACCCAAAAACCAGAACTTAGAATTTGCCCGACATCGATATTTGACAGTTTGTGATCGTATATGGGAATCTGGGATGACCCGAGGGACCTATAAAATAAGTTCCCATGGCAGAAAGACGTGCAAGTAACCTAGAAGAACCCCCTGAAACCTGAGCCCATACCCTCGATTTCTGGCCGCAGATTTATTGATTTGGGCCGCAATTTGCGGCCTTGTTATGAGGAAACGTGTTGAATTTTGGACCATGGCTTTGTTAGATGATATCTAGAGCAACCCTGTATGCAAAATTCTTTAGTTTGGCCTAGGGTAAAATCTGGTAGTGATTTCCTTCGTTGCTGCATTTGGTATTTGTGATTTATGAACTTGGGGTTTGATATTGATATTGTATTTAGTTGTTGGATGTTTGTACATCAACGACGAGTTTTGTTTAGTTATTTTTGCATGCGTAGGCTATAGGTTCTAACCTATGAGCGCACCACGTGCCGTTTTGGTTCTACGGACGTGATGTTAATGGTATTGTGATATGTGTTGATATTGTATGTACCTTCATGTGGATTCCGAGGCGACGGAGCATGGCTTCATCGACTTCGGCAAGCAAGGATCAAGGTGAGTAGATCTATATCTACGGGGGAAGTCGGGTGGATGGCGTATAGCACCCCCGCATGTTTTTGATGGAAACCGATATATAGAATATGGTTAAGGAAACCTGGATTAGAAAACTAAGGATATGGTTAAAAAGATAGTTAGAGATGATGTGAATGATTGAATATGTATATCGAGAGATGGGATGAAAGCTTTACGGATATGAAAAGTGAATGTGAATTACGACTTATAGATATGTAGTTGCACTAGAATAAGTATGAGTTTTAGAGTGGCATGAAACTAGATTAATCAAGTAGATGTATATGTATTTTTTGACTTGATGTAAGATGACTTAATGTGATGAAAAGAATGTACGAGATGATATGATGACTTGATTGATATGTCGGTATACGGATGCGAGTCGATTGAGATGATTGATACCTTTGCCGGTCCCCTGATATGAGATTGTTATGGATGTGACCCGGGGACATAGGTATATAGATTTATATGATGTTGTGAATCATGAGTGATATGCTGTACGAGACATTAGGTCCGTATCCTCATCGTCGTAAAGGTTGATAGGATACCTAATGGTTTAATGCCGCTGTACGATAATTTTCTGTACTTGATGATTGATCTATACCCTTGACTAGAGGATGTCGTACGATGGATTATACCGTAAGTGATGTTGTGAGGCTGGATGCCGATTGATAGATTCACCGACTCGGTCATGTTAGATACGTATACCTTATAGCATTTGCTGATGATTTACCTTATGCTGCATTCATGTTATTCACATTGCATTGCATACACCTGTGCTAGTACACCTACACCATTATCGATGATGCGTATGTTACACTTACACAGATTGTAAGTCGATGTAGTACACCCCAGTACTTGTGGGGAGGCGGAATTTTCAAAAACGATCAAGTTTAAAGAACGAACATCGACTAACCGCTTGAATCGAAGCTAAACTATAAATAACCGTACACAAAGAGTTTCTTTTCACTTGTGTTTAGGGATTATACCTAATGAAACCGGTCCTTCGTCTTTGTGTCCTCCTTTGTTCTCCTCGACCTTCTCTAGGTAGTAGACGATCCACCCGAGAGCAAAACACCAAGCTACACCTCTAACTTGAGGTAACTAATCTACTTTGATTGCTAATCAAAGAAGAAAGGATGATATAGAGTGAAGGTAATGGATGTTTAAGTCTAACTAAACCTTTGATCTCAACACATGAGGATTAAGGATTAGTCTCTTGAAGATGAGAGCTTGAGGAGAGAGAATGTGAGATAAGATAATGAGATGAGAGAGAGTGTATCATAATATATTATGAAGCATTCTCATTTATCAACAAAAGAAAATGAGTGATGAATAAGCATGCTTCACAAATATCTAATGGTGATTCATTAAGCATGTGTCATTATCATTTATGGTGCAATAATGATAATGATGAATCACTCTCATGACTCACAATCTTATCCAAAGTAACCTCCTTAGTCACATCTTCTAGAAGCTTCTCGTACAATTACGAGAACGCCCCTCCAATCCGCAAAAATACGGAAAAACTTTAGACTGTAAAAATCCAATAACCGGATACCAGTAACTGGCTTAAACCAAAGCCGACTGGTAAAAACTGTCCGAAAGTCGTACGTGCGTAAACGCACGTATGCGTCCGAACCCTTTGTCGCAAAACCATGCAACCTCTATATTGTTTCGCCTGGAGTAGGAAACTCTCTGTGTGGGACTCTAGAGACTCGACTACTACGCTGGCAGTGGGTTTAACCACAGACCGTAAGCGGCACTAGCTGTACGTAACGGTCCCCAGGTAGTTGTCGATAAGAAGGCCGATGAGAAAACCCATCCGAACTCCTACTGAGTCTGATGTGACAATCTCCATACAGTCCGGTCCGTTCGTCCAAGACTATCGCATATCGGGCCTAGGGGGGCGGCAAGCGTCAGTCCCCTAATAGCGGTATAAGTCGTGTCGGAGGGAAGCCCATTACACCCTGAGAAACTACTGGAACCTGTTGGAGATAGTGCCCTCATAGTCAATTATTGGATCGCAGGTACGTGATTGCGATGATTGCGGAGGACCTATCCCGGTAGGACAGTCTTACTCGAGATGATAGTATGCTATCTGGTTTGTCTTTATCAGTCGTGTACATGTTCAGGTGACTGATTGCATGTTACACTTTGATAAAGCCCTTAGGATCTTGCTTTACTACCAACAGTATGATGGCGATCATATACGTGAGAGTTGGGTAGTTTATATGCATATCCTTAATTGTGGTCCCTAGTCGTGGGAGTTTCGAGACAGGGCATCGATACTCCGGAGTAGACTAGTGTATACAGTCGAGACCCCGACGAGGGGCGGTGGCCGGTCTCACAAGCCACTGGTGTAGTTGGATCACCTAAGATGTATACAGGTGCTCATTGGGTTATGAGTACACCGGACAGGACTCGCCGGGAATCTGCTAGTTAGTATTATATCTACCGTCAGATAGCAGTTCCCTGGTGACATGTGTACAGGTTAGTTCATCGACCTGAGGTCGTCATTTGTCTCGTGTGAGTTCCCACTGTGCTTTGATTTCTACCCTACCACGGCTCAAAGGAGTCGTGCAAACAGGTAGTTTTTGGGTACAGTCCCGAGCCATATGGAGGCACGTGAGCGGATCGGCAGGGGATTCGTCTCTCCCGGTATTGGGGGCGAGATCGTGCTGTGTCTAGGAGAGCCATTACACAAAGCCCACGGCCGTGGCAGGAGATTTACTGGTAGGTACTCCAGTAGTATCTCAGGGTGTAATTGGGCTTCACTCCGACACGACTTATACTGCTTCTGGGGGTCTGACGTTACTAGCCCCCTAGGCAGATATGCGATACTCATTGACGAACGGACCGGACTGTATATACATTGTCACTGTTAGGCTCAGTAGGGTTTTCGGAGGATTTCGCTCATCGGTCTCCCTTGAGTTCGCTCCTCGGCCACCCTTGAGGTCAGTCCATGGGCAGCCGTTACGCATAGCTAGTGCCGCTGACGGTTTGTGGTTAAACCCACTGCCAGGGTGCTGACGAGTCATTAGAGTCCCCCACAGGCAGTTTCCCAAGTTCGGGCGAAACGTTGTAGAGGCCGTATGGTTTTATGGCAGGGTTCGGAAAAATGCACGTGCGTTTGCGCACGTGTCGATTTTCGGACAGATGATACTGGTCGGCTTTGGTTTAAGCCGGATCCAAGTATTATATTGAGTAGGTATAATATCTTTGTCTCAGTTGCATTTATATTCGGTCGTAATATAAATGCGGGTATATTTATACAGTTTCGGGGTTATCCTGAAAGTCGTTTCAGGATCACTTTTGGAAGTTGCCAGTTTCCTGTTTTCTATCAGCCATCTTTTAACATTCGGTTAAAGACGGATTTATCTTTTCTTCTGATATGAGTGAGTCATCATTCTAGAAGCTTCTAGAAGTGATGATGAGGCATATGACTCATTAGTGCATTAATGGTTTCATTAATGGCTAGATGAGGTGTTTAAGTGACTCATGCTTTGAAATTGATGGTTTTGTTTTGCTTAAGATCTTTTATCATGATATTTATGATATGGTCACCTCCCCCTCTCCTACGGTCACCCCCTCTCTCTTTATAAGAGGCCGGCCCCCTCCTCTCTCTCTGCGGTTGTTGATTTTCATCGGTTAGAAAAGATATGATAGTTTTGGGGTGTATGGAATTCACAGTTCATTTCATTCCATCACCCGATTTCCACGGCAACTTCATTAACCGATCGTCCACGGATTTGGACGAAGTGAGACAAAGTCATCTACTCATTCTCTACATCAATCTTGGTCGTCTCTTTTAGCAAACTTGACGATCGAGTTGCCTCGAGTCAGAGGCGGGAGCCCGTTTAAAGAACCGATCATGTGGTGCCACCTCGACGAGGAGATCAGAGATCGACGAGATCGGAGCAGCCGCAACGGAGCGTGGGATGATGGTTGAAGAACGAAGGACTCGGATCGTTCGGTATAACCATTCTACACTCTTTACAGTTTGTTAGTTTAGCAATAATGGCAGATCCGGGTTAAAGTATACGATAGCGCCAAGTTAAAAGTTTTTGTTCCGCATTTGGCGTCTGTAGACTGCCGGGGCGCTAGCGTAGACTTACAGTGGTATCAGAGCCTAACCATTTTGCTATACTAACTTGTGCTAACGCGTTTAAAACATCGATCCGACCGGAAATCGAAAACTGCCAAAAATATCATTTTCCTTACTTGACAGTTTCTGTTGTTTTTAAACGGTGTCGAAATTGATTTCTGGATGTCTTAAAAATCAGAGCAGAGAATTCTAAGACCCACGACGAAATTTGGAGTCGTGACTCCTCCAAGTTGCCGCGGAAGGGCGGCCAAACCCATGGTTTGGCCGCGCTTCCGCGGCCATGTGAGGAGCACGTGCTCCAATTTTTTTCCAGTGGGTTCTTGGTGGGATTTTGGGGTTTTTGGTATATAAATTTTTGGCCCAGATTTTGTTACTGTTCACCAGTAAGCTTTGGGGCCCACTTTTTGAAATTTGGTCTTTGGTCGATCGAAATGTAAACACGTTAGTTTACAGTGCTTACATTATATCTCCGACCGGGAATGTCATTTGATCGGTAAACGGCGTTTAACTGCTATAGTTCTTTTAGACGGGTTTGCGAACGTGACATTCGCGTTGATGTTCTGTATTGTGCTGTATTGTTGCGGATTTGTCGTGGTGGATAGCAGTGTGCAATGATAGTACAGTTTGAGTTTATTTGTACATTTGATATTGCGGGGCGAGCGTCCAACTTGTGGACAGCCGTCACTGCCTGCTGTATAATATTCTTTTGGGGCACGACCAGGATGCGGTCGATGTACCTATTGTACTATTTTTCATTACTGTACTAGGTTTTGCCCCGAGACGGAGTGCACGGATAGCCGAGTTCTGGGGGGCAACGGGTCCGCAGCTCATGGCTTTGAGAGGCAGAGGGGTCCCACTTCAGAATTGGCAGACTATTCGCCGCACTCGTAGGGGTACAGGTTGACCCAAGGAGGGGTGCCCAAGCTTACCGGATTCCGTGGAGTGCTGGGTGGTCCATTCACTATGCTGTAAGGGGCTGCCTCGCTTCAGGTCTTGGCGGGTAACTTGCCGCACCCGTAGGGGTCTAGGTTTCATTGCACAGGCTATCCACACGACAGGGGAACGTCGAGTTTCAGCAGCGGCTCTGTGAAACTCGGGGATCCCAGATATCTGTATTGTTCTGTGATGCTTATTACTTTTCTATAATGTTGCATACTATCACGCCTGGAGCGATTATTGTATATTGGTTTATATACTATTAGATGTTGTATATGTTTTACACCCGTGCTAGTCCAGTCCCCGCTCTGTCGTTAGTTAAGTAACCTAACGGGTGATGACGGGACCCAGTGACGAATGCGGATGGCATATACGTACATTTTATTTTCGTTCTTTTCTGGTGTGATTATTTGATGGGACTGCGTTGATTCTGATCAATGCAAAGTTAAACAAACCTGTATACAGTTGTTGGAACAATTTAAAAAGTGTTATTGCAAAGACGTTTTCTTTTGTTATGCATAGCGGTATTCAGTGGAATATCCAGCACCTCATTCGACGGGGCAAGGGTTGATATCCCTTCACCGGGACTGACCCCTTGGGCAGAAGTTTGCGTCAGGGTAATAACTTCACTATAGTCGATTACATGTTGCTTTGCATAGCGGTATTCAGTGGAATATCCTGCACCTCATTCCATGAGGAAAGAGCCGAGATCCCTTTACCGGGAGTGACCTCTTTAGCAAAAGGTTTTCGCCACTATATTTTAAAAAGCTATCAGGTTCCTTCAGCGATATCAAGTTCACTACGCTAAAGGTTTTTCGCCAAAAACCAGCCGTAGCCCTCCGTCATTTCATTTGGATGGTCAGTAGTATTCAAGCTATGTTGGTCTAGCCCTTAGCTAGGACATAGTGATTGGTAGCTGCTGGGGTGTTCACATGTTGCATAGATAGATGAGTTGGTTTGGGACAGTCGTACAGCCTTGTTGGCCCTTAGTCAAGGGCGAGTACGGGTGGGTTCAAATTAACAAGATAATGATGGGAAGAACTTGACATGTGACTTATGGTGGGCTGGCCCTTAGTCACGATCATAAGAGCATGGGGCAAAAACTATATCAGGAGTTTCTAAAGAAACTGAAACTTGCCGAGTATGCGCATACCTTCTGGAGTATGAGTAACGTGGATGCATTCCATCACGTTATCATGCGATGAGAGTTGGATCCTGATTCCCACTGATGAGTTGGTTTACTCTTCGGGTGATCCCGATTGATTCTTCTTTAGGTTTGGAGGAGAATTTGACAGGACAGTGGGAGGTTTCCGGATTAGATAAAGTCATGACCATTCTGATCTAGGTTAGAGTGCACGCAGAGTGTTTCTTTTCTCTCTCTCTCTTTGGCAGCGACCTTTGACCGACCCTAGACTATGACTCTGTGACCAGGTTGACCGAACCTTCTTAAAATACTGGCTTTTGGATTGTCTGAGTTGCATAAGTCATTGCCACTCCTTCTTTTACCCTTTGAATTTCTCAGAACACCCGTATTACTACGGATATCCACTTCCATTGGATAGAGCCATCGTATGGTTATATACGAACTCGAAGGGACTTCTTCGAGGATGGATCAAGGTTCAGGAGAAATAGAATTGGTTTATTCAGTTGTCTTTTATTATCACCTTCTCTCAGGTTGCGAGAGCTCCTTGGTTTAGGAGAGTACACCTATTACGCCTATTGGATAGTCTTATTCCAAACCATAGGCTGGTGCTGAAAGGTAGGGAATGAAGAAAACCAATTAGCCTAAGTAGGGTGTGCAGAAGGTAATATGTAAAGACAAAATAAAGGGATTAGAAAGAGGGCAAAGTAAATTGCGACAGTTATCATTCACGACCAAAACCGCGTACTTAATTGCCACTCCTATTTCACCTTTAAAAGAATAAGGTATTATTCAGTTGTCTTTTATCATCACCTTCTCTCAGTTGCGAGTACTCCTTGGTTTAGGAGGGTACACCTATTATGCTTACTGGATAGTCTTCTTCCAAACCATAGGCTGGTGCCGAACGGTAGGGAAGGAAGAAAACCAGTTAGCCTAACGATGGTGTACAGAAGGTAACGACTAAAGACAAATAAAGGGATTTAAAGAGACGGCAATAAAATATACGGTTGAAGTCATGAATTGAATTATGGAAGAGGCATTGCTATGAATACCAGGATACCCCTACGAAACATTTTCATGTTTCAGTGCATTGTTAAAGGAAAAACTGTTTTCCCGATTAGACACTTACTCCAAGGGTATGTATTTACCAGGTTTCATTCTCATATCTGTATGGTTTTACAGATGATGAGTGGGAGTAAGATATTGGGAATTAGGTGATCATCCTCATTATATCGGAATTCGTTGTAATTGGTGATATTTGAGGAAATCGCCAGGGTACAGTTTTCCACCGACAACGCACAGGTTTTGAGTTGTTTAACTCAGCGGACTTATACAGAGTATTGTATGTTGTCCAAGTGTCCTTCAGGACAAAGGGGTAGGTCCTCGTACTATATTCTGTTTACTTATAACTTCTCTAGTATTTAGACAAGTGTTTCGTAGAAATACGAGTTCTAAGTTTTGAGAAGTTATGGGTATAAGAATAAAGTAGAGAACCAGGTATCACAAGTATCGGGATTCTTCAAAGAGATCGAAGATGTAGATTCTTGTGATTGGTATTCAGATGATAGTGATGGTTTTGAGAAACGTGTTTCTTTTTCAGGTTACTCATAATTGGATGGATTCCTAAGTTGAGTAATGCTGATTAGCCTCTTTCCATTAAAGTTGATATGCACTGGAGACAGCTGCATGATTCGAATATGGTTCCAATTAAATAAGTGCCAAAGTTTCTGTATTGGATATAGAATGGATCGTACCTTAAAAGAAACTAAGGTATGGGGAGTTGTCCAGCTTATGCTTAAAACCAGACACTGGATAACTCAGGGCACGGTTCTGTAATGGCTGTTTGTGGGTTGACCCTGGCAATGACGAGGGTTGATATTCTACCATTTGGAAGATCAATAGTGATATTGTTCTTGACTCGCCACAGTTTTAGTAAAAATGGATCTTTTTCAGAAAACAGTAGTGGGAGTATGGTAGAACTGGAAGTGATTCCAGAACCGCGAACGATTACGGAAAATTTAATAGGACATATATATTAAATCAGGTTTGACATTCCAATAGCCACTCCGCCGGTATGGTAGGTAACCTCAGACATCCGAGAGGTACTTCGGTAGGCTCAAGGACGGTGACAGGGAGGTTCTTATCTACCCAGACTTGACACTACTGCTGTTCCAGGTTATGAGACCCGGTAGGAGGGTTGTCGTAGTCAGTGGGAGCAACGGAAGCATAGTGGGCAAGATGCTTATATCTATTTATAGACTTGAGCAGTTATAGCGGAGATAGATCATCTAATTTTGATGTGACAGTCATGGGTTTGACTTCAATCAGAATAGGGGATGGATCAGTTAAGAAGGTAGTAGGGTGTGATGTCATGGTATTTGGATGACATACACAGAGTAGGAAGTAAAATTCCTATACTACGATCGGTTGTACTGTGGTCGTCACACAGTTGTTTCTCCAGACAGGATATGGATATAATATTTGACATTTTGGTTTCTAGATCTATGGTTTTAGATCTGGATTTGGGTAGTTTCCCAATGTGGGTACTTTGACAGATATTCTAATGGTTTTTGGAATAGTTGACTCCTAGCATGGTGGTGTACCTGCAGGTGATGGAGTCACCCTCTCTAAAGGTGTCGTACAGACTAAAGAGGAGAGGGATGTGCATGATTGGCAGATCACTTGCTTAGGCAATTGAGTCAATCATGAGATGTCAGGTACCACACCAAATGTTGGTTTTGCACTAGATGCAATAAGTTTGTATTAATCCAATCCTAGAGAAACATAAGGAAGCAGTTTTAGAACATAAGTACATGTTCTACGGATTTGATGACGGCAGCCTCCTTCGGGAGACGATTATCATTCCAGGCTTCAAAGGTGACGTGGATGACAGAGTGACTGTCAGAGTTTTAGTTTTTCCCTCTGACGAAGAGGGACAGTATTATGGACAGGTGGTCCAGGAGGATACTGTGGGTAGCATGGTGCCGGATACTGATTAGGTTCAGTGATCCATACAGTCTAAGAAGTTTGGATATGGAGTTCATTTATGAACTAAGGTCCCATCAGATATCCAGACATGTTCTAAGACAGGTATTACTCAATTCGGGAGATGGCTTTCTCCGCGAACTTGAGATTTAGAGAGATACAGAAAGAAACTTCTAGGCGGATCCACTCACTGAGGCTATTTCTCGAACACAATAGTTTTACAAACGGGCTTTGTGAAACTGATTAGTAGAGGAGTTGGATGTTCGGTTTCACACGGGCTGTGAGTAGTCGACATCGCAATATTAGCCTTGAGTGCAAGTGGGAGATTGTTGGAGATAGTGCCCTCATAGTCAATTATTGGATCGCAGGTACGTGATTGCGATGATTGCGGAGGACCTATCCCGGTAGGACAGTCTTACTCGAGATGATAGTATGCTATCTGGTTTGTCTTTATCAGTCGTGTACATGTTCAGGTGACTGATTGCATGTTACACTTTGATAAAGCCCTTAGGATCTTGCTTTACTACCAACAGTATGATGGCGATCATATACGTGAGAGTTGGGTAGTTTATATGCATATCCTTAATTGTGGTCCCTAGTCGTGGGAGTTTCGAGACAGGGCATCGATACTCCGGAGTAGACTAGTGTATACAGTCGAGACCCCGACGAGGGGCGGTGGCCGGTCTCACAAGCCACTGGTGTAGTTGGATCACCTAAGATGTATACAGGTGCTCATTGGGTTATGAGTACACCGGACAGGACTCGCCGGGAATCTGCTAGTTAGTATTATATCTACCGTCAGATAGCAGTTCCCTGGTGACATGTGTACAGGTTAGTTCATCGACCTGAGGTCGTCATTTGTCTCGTGTGAGTTCCCACTGTGCTTTGATTTCTACCCTACCACGGCTCAAAGGAGTCGTGCAAACAGGTAGTTTTTGGGTACAGTCCCGAGCCATATGGAGGCACGTGAGCGGATCGGCAGGGGATTCGTCTCTCCCGGTATTGGGGGCGAGATCGTGCTGTGTCTAGGAGAGCCATTACACAAAGCCCACGGCCGTGGCAGGAGATTTACTGGTAGGTACTCCAGTAGTATCTCAGGGTGTAATTGGGCTTCACTCCGACACGACTTATACTGCTTCTGGGGGTCTGACGTTACTAGCCCCCTAGGCAGATATGCGATACTCATTGACGAACGGACCGGACTGTATATACATTGTCACTGTTAGGCTCAGTAGGGTTTTCGGAGGATTTCGCTCATCGGTCTCCCTTGAGTTCGCTCCTCGGCCACCCTTGAGGTCAGTCCATGGGCAGCCGTTACGCATAGCTAGTGCCGCTGACGGTTTGTGGTTAAACCCACTGCCAGGGTGCTGACGAGTCATTAGAGTCCCCCACAGGCAGTTTCCCAAGTTCGGGCGAAACGTTGTAGAGGCCGTATGGTTTTATGGCAGGGTTCGGAAAAATGCACGTGCGTTTGCGCACGTGTCGATTTTCGGACAGATGATACTGGTCGGCTTTGGTTTAAGCCGGATCCAAGTATTATATTGAGTAGGTATAATATCTTTGTCTCAGTTGCATTTATATTCGGTCGTAATATAAATGCGGGTATATTTATACAGTTTCGGGGTTATCCTGAAAGTCGTTTCAGGATCACTTTTGGAAGTTGCCAGTTTCCTGTTTTCTATCAGCCATCTTTTAACATTCGGTTAAAGACGGATTTATCTTTTCTTCTGATATGAGTGAGTCATCATTCTAGAAGCTTCTAGAAGTGATGATGAGGCATATGACTCATTAGTGCATTAATGGTTTCATTAATGGCTAGATGAGGTGTTTAAGTGACTCATGCTTTGAAATTGATGGTTTTGTTTTGCTTAAGATCTTTTATCATGATATTTATGATATGGTCACCTCCCCCTCTCCTACGGTCACCCCCTCTCTCTTTATAAGAGGCCGGCCCCCTCCTCTCTCTCTGCGGTTGTTGATTTTCATCGGTTAGAAAAGATATGATAGTTTTGGGGTGTATGGAATTCACAGTTCATTTCATTCCATCACCCGATTTCCACGGCAACTTCATTAACCGATCGTCCACGGATTTGGACGAAGTGAGACAAAGTCATCTACTCATTCTCTACATCAATCTTGGTCGTCTCTTTTAGCAAACTTGACGATCGAGTTGCCTCGAGTCAGAGGCGGGAGCCCGTTTAAAGAACCGATCATGTGGTGCCACCTCGACGAGGAGATCAGAGATCGACGAGATCGGAGCAGCCGCAACGGAGCGTGGGATGATGGTTGAAGAACGAAGGACTCGGATCGTTCGGTATAACCATTCTACACTCTTTACAGTTTGTTAGTTTAGCAATAATGGCAGATCCGGGTTAAAGTATACGATAGCGCCAAGTTAAAAGTTTTTGTTCCGCATTTGGCGTCTGTAGACTGCCGGGGCGCTAGCGTAGACTTACAGAACCTACCAGCAAATCTCGCTTGCCCTGGCCAGGGACTTTGCGTAATGGCTCTCTGACACAGCACGATATCTACTCCCAATACCGGGAGGGACGAATCCTTTCTAACCGCCACTGCCTCCAAGTGCTCGGGACTGCACCCAACTGCTACCTGTTTGCACGACTCCTTTGAGCCGGGTAGGGTAGCAATCTAAGAACAGTGGGACACACTCGAGGCGAAGTAGCAGTGTCAAGTCTGCGGACTACGCTGTACTCATGTCACCTGGGAACTGTTCACTGACGACTGGTATCAAACCAACCAACAGTTCCCTGTGAGTCCTGTCCGGTGTACCCGTAACCTAACGAGCACCTATATACTATCTCCAGTACGACGTACTGACGGCTGTGGGACAGACCATCTCCCCAACTGGGATGAGAAGCGTACACACCAGTCTACTCCAGAGTATCGATGCTCTGTCTCGATAATCCAACGACCAGGGACCTGAATAAGGATGTGCTTGTAGACTACCCAGCCCCCACTAGTGTGACTGCCATCACAACGCTGGTAGACAAGCAAGATCCTAAGAGCTCTATCAATACGTACACTCACATATTAAGATAGAAAAACCAAGTAGCATACTACCATGTTTAGCAAGACTGTTATATACATGTGAATATCCCAAGCTTCCATTAAGTAATATACAAGCTAGTATGATACAGTAATGGCCTTCTAGGGCATAAACACTAACACAGATTTGCCGGCTCACACACTTCATCATCGAAAATTGCTATGTCACTACACAGTAGAATTTCTGCATCATGATATGACTCTTTGCATAATATACTTGCTATGTTCACATCATTTGGATATGTCGCGGGATATACTGATATTGTCACATCACTGCTCCATGTTGCATGATTTACGGATATGCTTACATTTCTGTTATATGTCGCATACATCATACTTTACGATTATACGCATTGAGATATGATGTTTTAATGAGATTTCTGGATTTGAGAACCGTGGTTATTTCAAAAGAAAGTATGTACTATTTTAAAAACTCTGTTTCTCTTGATATGATATTTCAGTGCGTCCACCATGTGTTTTCTCGGTTCTGAGATTGGCATGTGTAACCCGATTCGAGGAGCGGTAGGCACCGTCTGCGGGTACATAGTGGACCCGGTGAGGTACCCCAGGGAAAGAAGACTCGTATTGATAGACAGTGAGCCTGGAAGGGGAGCACTACCTACCGGTGATAGTATTTGGGCTCGGCGGTTATTCGGAGGATACCGACCGGAGTCGAAAGATGAATTGGGCCGATCCGGACTGACGGAGCCCATGGGCCGATCCGGACTAACGGAGCCCGAGAGATATGAGGATTTACATGTCGATGCTGCACACGGGTTTCATGATGTTTCGAGTGTCGATGCTGGACACTCAAGTTCCATGATTTTGAGGTGTCGCGAGGGACACACGTTGATTTATATCCTCATATTTTCATGCATATGCTTTTATGATATTTACATGCATGATGTTGTTGTGTCATTGGTTGACACGTGGACGAGATCTACATCCATACAGGCATTGATCATATGGTTGGATGATATCCGCATACATATAGGTGTTGATTACACTGTTGGCACACATACAGTTACGGCCACCCTAAATATCATAGTATTACCTTTATGATACGGTTGACCTAGGAAATCGTTGTTTATTCGATTTCTACCTGTTAATGTTTTCTACTCATGAGTTAGCAACTCACCACCATTGTGCCATAGATCTTGTAGGTTGATTGCATGGATCCGTAGCGGCATCGCTGGCACACAGCTGCATTCGGGTGTTTTGCGTTGGTAGGTGGTACATGTTGGATCGTACCCCTCTTGTATTTATTATTTACATTGTATCTAGTCAACTCCATCAATCAAACTAGTATTTGTATATTAAGTAAAGACTTAGTGAGACTTGTAGTTGCGAGACTTGAGCGATGGGTTATATGTTCGCTTTGTGGGTTTGTTGTCTTGCTTTTCATTATTATTTGTGTTGATCTTCGCCGTTGGGCGTCGTATACTTATATTCATGCTTTGCGTGGTTGTGGATCCGCCGATTGGCGAAGAGTTAGCTCGCGCTTGGGGATGCTTTTATCATTATTATGTATATGTGGTTTTGGATCAAAATATATAAAGGAGGTGCTGCCCAAATTTTCAAAACACGAAACATGTTTTTCAACTACTAAACCCACTTGCATTTTTTTCATGTTCCACTATTTATGGAATTAAGAAAATGATTTGTTTTTCATCATACCTTTATTTCAAAACTTCACCTCTTCTATTTTCTTTAAAAAGGTTTAGATTTCTGGTCTTCGGCTTACTTGATTTACGTTACGCCTTTAGACGTGGCGTGAGTTAAGTGCCGGTCACTGAGCTAAATTTCGGGTCGTGACAATGTGAGGGTAAGAAAGCGAAAGTGGAGAAAAATTGGGTGAAGGTGGTAAAAGTGGCGAATTTGTGTTTGTTTCGCAAGAATGTGAAAATGAAACGACAGTTCAACAAACACAATCACAAATGCAAAGTCACAAATACACAATCAATACCTAGACTAGGGTTCACTATGTCTACTAGACCTGCTCCTAACTATTCCAAAGTGAAAAATTATGTGATAACCTTCAAATCGCCTCTTCACGGCAAGTTGTGGCCAGGTAAGCACAAGTGAGGTAAGGTGGGTTCCGCTCACGAATCATCGTGAGACGGGCCTTTTAAAGTTACCTCCTCACTTGTCTAGCCTGGGCACCACAAAAGTCATGTTTAGATAAACGACCGAATGCTCACAATCTTCCTTTGTCCTATTGAGCGTGACAAGTCCTTAGTTGGCTGAGTCTAGATATTTTTTTTTAAGATTGAGGTAACACTTATGCAATTAGTGATTTCCGGGGTCTTAGGAAGGGTGATGAAGTATCCACCCAATATGAATTGGTGTTATAGCCCCTTAAGTCCGTATTAATGATGCAATGCGCAAATCAACATAGTTTTGTTATCAAACAATCAATCAATTTTTTTTACTTTAAATGTGGCTCTGCAACAAATACAGTAAGTTTTTCTTTGGCTATTTCGGCGATGTTGCAAAGAATCCTGCAAAGATATGGATAATGGAGCGTCAGATTTGAGAAGAGGAAGTTTAGAAAAATACGTACCAAAAGAGTTGAGTTTAAGAAACTCGTGTTGATATTGCCTCGGAGTGTTTGAATGGTACGCTTGCGCGGGTCAAACTACCCGGGTCTTTGGCACTAGGTTTTCAATCCCCTTATACTTGAAAACGCCCCCCGCTCTGCAAAATCGTTGCTTGCTAATCCGTCAAATCTGCAAATGTCGGAAAAATATGGATATTTGAGCTAGAAAACGATTTAGATAGCCAAAGTTCTGAACACAAATAATTAAGAAAATCAAACAATAAAAATAGGATACTAACAGAACACTGGAGGCAACACAAAAAAATATTTTCAAAACCTCACAAAGGGGCCGGCGACATCGAGAATTTTCAAGTTCTCACCGGTCGTTTTTAAAAATATGGTGCTCAAATTTTGTGTGTTTCCTCAATGTGATAATAGTATTCCAGTCTTATTCTTTGATTTTCATTTTAAAATACAGTGTGCTAGCAGAACACAAATCCAGAGAACATCATTGGTTTTAGTTCTCATGTTGGTTTAAAAAGAATGTGATTTATCCGTTGAATCTGTTAGAAAGTTAGTTTTGTACAAAATATTCACAAATTAACCCGAGACTACAAGCGTAAAAAGCGTTACCGTCTCCCCGGCAATGGCGTCGTTTGATTAAGGTAGGTTTTCACCGTGTCGTATTTAGAAAGAATTTGAAATTACCGCAATCAAAGACGGTGTCGCATGTAGCGAGCCGCGATGAGTACGGGTCGTCCGCGGGAAGATGGTAGGCCTTTTAGCTTTTTTTAACGAGTTAATATCGTAACATGAGTTGTTGTTTATACTAAGTGTCGTAACTATGATATGTTAAATAAAAATACTTGTTAAGGGTAGTTTTAGGTTATCTTGTGTTAGAATGATGTTTGCCACTTCCTTATAGACCTTAATTCTGATATTGACACTAAAGCAATAGGCAACAACGTGGATTATGGAACTTGAAGCATGGTATTTACGATTGTGTGCTAAATCCGTCTTTCTTGTCCCTTGTACTTCCGTTGTTGTCTCTTGAGCTTAGTTGTCCCGACCCGAAATATTAGCTCATGACCAGTACTTGAATCACGCAACGTCTAAAGGCGTAACGGAATTCAAGTAAGCTGAAACCCAGAAATCTAAACCTTTTTAAGAAAATAAAGGAGGTGAAGTTTTGAAATAAAGTTATAATGAAATCAAGTTTTCTTAAATGCATGGAAAAGGGACATAAATAATGCAAATGAAATTTTCTAGTTTGAAAACAAGTTTCGTCTTTTAAAAATTTGGCAGCACCTCCTTGTATATTTTGATCCAAAACCACATGTACAAGATAATGATAAAGGCATCCTCAAGCGGGAGCTAGCTCTTCGCCAAACGGTGGATCATAACCACGAAAGACAACATATAAGTATATGACGCCCAACGGCGATGATCACCACGAAAGATAAAGAAATAAGCAAGACATCAAAACCACAAGTAGCGGAAAACCCCTCGCTCTAAGCCTCGCAACCACAATCTCACTAAGTCTCATTACTTATACAATTTACTAATTTTGATTGATGGAGTTGACTAGATACAATGTGAAATATAAAAATAAGAGTGGGTATGATACAAAATTAGTGGATGAGACGGTGGATCATAACCACGAAAGACAACATATAAGTATATTACGCCCAACGGCGATGATCACCACGAAAGATAAAGAAATAAGCAAGACATCAAAACCACAAGTAGCGGAAAACCCCTCGCTCTAAGCCTCGCAACCACAATCTCACTAAGTCTCATTACTTATACAATTTACTAATTTTGATTGATGGAGTTGACTAGATACAATGTGAAATATAAAAATAAGAGTGGGTATGATACTAATGAGAAAACCGTAGTATCTCTCAGGCGGATGAGACGGCCTACTACTCCTGCGGAGGGGTGCGGGAATGTCCTGTTCTTCTTGAACTTCCGGTTCTACCAAACTTTCAGTGGTAGTTTGTGGTTCTGGAATTTCTTCCAGTTCTATTTCGCTCCCACTTGATTCCTTTTCTAAAAACTGATGTTCTAGAAAATGGGCATTACGAGAAACAAATACCTTTTGTTCCTCTGCGTAATAGAATAGATATCCCCTGGAGTGCTTTGGATATCCCACAAACTTACACTTTACTGATCGTGCCTCGAGCTTGTCCACATGCTGCTTTTTAACAAAAGCTGGACATCCCCAAATCTTTATATACTGTAGATGGGGTTTCTTCCCGCTCCATATCTGATATGGAGTGGTAGGCACAGTCTTGGTAGGTACCATGTTCAAAAGATATGCCGCTGATTCTAGCGCATGACCCCAGAAAGATCGCGGTAACTCAGCATTACTCATCATGGATCGTACCATATCCAATAGGGTTCGATTCCGTCTCTCCGATACACCGTTATGCTGTGGAGTGTACGGAGGAGTAAGCTGAGAGAGAATTCCTTTCTCTTTTAGGTAACCTAGGAACTCGGCACTCAAGTATTCACCACCTCGATCAGATCTAAGTGTCTTTATACTTTTGCCGGTTTGGTTTTCTACTTCATTCTTATACTCTTGGAATTTCTCAAAAGCCTCGGATTTATGTTTCATCAGATAATTGAATCCGTATCTTGAGTAATCATCCGTGAAAGTAATGAAGTAGGAAAAACCACCTCTTGCATGTGTAGACATTGGACCACATACATCGCTGTGTATGAGTCCTAAGAGCTCGCTCGCTCTTACTCCTTATCCAGTAAATGGAGTCTTTGTCATCTTTCCTTTGAGACAAGATTGACAAGTGTCATAAGATTGATATTCGAACGAGTCCAAATATCCTTCTCTATGCAACTTAGTCAACCTTCTCTCATTGATGTGACCCAGTCTACAATGCCATAAGAAAGCTTTATTTAAATCTGGAGACTTTCTTTTTAGTGTGTTCTGGACATTGAAAATTTGGAGTTGGTTTAAAACATATATTCCGTTATTTAATGTACCGGACCCAATCAAACCATGATTAAGGTGGATGTTGACAACATCTCTTACAAACGTGAAATCATAACCTTTATTTGATAACAAGGAAACTGATATGATATTACACGTTAAGCTGGGTACAAAATAACAGTTATGTAAAACCAAAATGTGTCCACTCGTCAATCCTAGGTGATAATCCCCGACGGACGCAGCTCCCACGCTAGCTCCGTTAGCAACCCTGAGGATCATATCACCTTCCTTCAGCACTCTACGGTTTCTCAGTGCCTGCAATGAATTGCAAATATGAGATCCTGATCCGGTATCCAATACCCAGGAAGTAGAGTTGATCGACAGACAATTCTCAATTACAAACACACCTGAAGTCGAAGCCACAGCTTGCTTCGGTTCCTGGTTCTTGGCGTTCCACGCCTTGCAATCCTTCTTCCAGTGCCCTTTCCTGTGACAATGGAAGCACTCATCCTGGCCAACTATCGGTACTGCTTTCTTTTTCTTTCCCTTCCCTCCCACCTTACTAACACCTCCTCTAGGTCTGGGTGCGGCCTTCTTCTTCCTTCCTTTGGCCCTAGCCTTGGACCCGGAAGAAGATGAACCGCCAACAAACATAGCGGGTGTTTCCCTTGATGTCTTCAAGGTGCCCTCTGCACTCCTTAACATGTTCAGGAGTTCCGGAAGTTCAACTTCTTTTCTTTGAAGGTTGAAGTTCAGGATAAACTGGGCGTAGGTGTGAGGAAGGGACTGGAGAATAAGGTCTGTATAGAGCTCATTATCCAAAGTCGTCCCAAGGTCTGCGAGCTCTTCAATATAGCTGATCATCTGTAGGACATGTTCACCTACCGATGACCCGGCAGCCAACCTCGCTCGAAATAAGTTCTTAGAGGTCTCGTATCTTGCTATACGAGATTGCTCTCCATAAAGTTCCTTTGTATGGAGAAATATGCCATCTAGGGACATATCCTCGTGCCTCCTCTGATGTTCATTGTTCATCGAGGCAAGCACGATGCACTTGGCTCTCGCGCAATCTAAATCCCAGGTTTTGCGGATTTCCTTATCCGCATTGCTGGATTTGGGACCAGGGACAGCAGGTGCCGTAGCGGTGAGGACGTACCCCAGTTTGTCATTGGTCAAAGCCATTTTGACATTCCGCAGCCAATCTTTATAGTTTGGCCCCGTCAGTATATTTTTCTCTAAAAGTAACTTAAGTCCAGTCATTTTCAGGGTCGCTGCAATTAGGAGAGAGAGAAGAAAACTCTTTAGCATGATGCTCTTGCAAGTTTAGAGTGGTTTTTAGTTTATCTAAACTGGATGGCTCCCACTGTTTCTCGAATCCTTCCTCAAACCATAAAAGAAGAATTAGCCAAGACTATTCTCACCGTACAATACTTGCTTAACCGTTCAGCCAGGCCGGTGTCGATACTTCGAGGGAGGTTTTCCAACGCTTTCGCGAAGTTCCTTAATTAAATAACCTCTTTTCTCTGGGGGCGTAACCCCGCTGACACTTTTCTGGACACCTACTAGGTTTATAGCATTGATCGTTAAGTGACGAATATCCTGATAAGTATCATATACTCACAGTAGGATCGGGATCCAAATATCATCGTATGATAATGTTGAAGGAATCCTACCAACATTCATCAAACTCCAAATGGTATGCATCTCTTTGCAAATTTCAGTTTCTTTAGAAATTCCCGATATAAGTTTTTGCCCCATGCTCTTATGACCTTGGCGTTAGGTCAAAATGTCATAAGTCACATGTCAAGTTCTACCCATCATTATCTTGTCAATTTGAACCCATCCGTATATATCCTTGACGTTCGGCCAAAATGATAATACGACTGTCCCAAACTAACTCATCTATCTATGCAACAAATGAATATCCAGCAGCTACCAAACACTATGCCTTGGCGTTAGGTCAAAATACATAGCTTGAATACTACTGAATACCCAGATGAAATGACGGAGGGCTACGAATGGTTTTGGCGAAACCGTGAACGTAGGTGAACTTGATATAACCGAAGGAACCTGATAGCTTTTAAAAGGAGTGGTTAAATCTCCGCATTTAAAAATATCTGTTTTAAAAATAACCGAGTGGTTTCTTTTAAATTGTTCCAACGATTTAAACTTTGGTTTGTTTTACTTTGCATTATAGATAATGCGTCCCATCATTAACCTATCATTGCAGAAAACAACGAAAATACAACGTCCTCTTATGCCATCCGCATTCGCCACGGGGTCCCGTCATCACCCGTTAGGTTACTTAACTAACGACAGAGCGGGGGCTGGGCTAGCGCGGGTGTAAAACATAAGTGACGTCTAAATAGCTACAATAAATATAGATATTTTACATTCGTCTGACGCAATGATATACATTCAAGAACACAGATAAACAATATTGGATTTGCAAGCAATCTGTATTTCTTTTGAGCCTGCAAGAAAAGACAGATTACACAGTTGTGATGAATAGCCGTTACCCCACCCTCGACCCCTACGGGTACGGCAAACTACCCACCCAGCAGTCTGTGTAACCCCCACCTTGGGGTCAGTCCTAGGAGCAAAAACAGTAAAATGAAATAATACAACGGTGGCTACTACCGCAACCTGGAAGTGCCCGCAAAAATAATATTACAACAAATTACATTTACAACAAATGGATTAAACAATAACCCATTGCTAACCCCGGCTATACACCACAACAGTCCAATACAGTTTATATGCACAAACAGATATAACCATTTCAGAAATGTGCAACCCCCTGCCAACCGACATACTAGCAGTTAGGGGAGGTTTACGAACACATTAAACAATCACAGATATAATCCAATATGCAAAATACTGTACAATTTCGATCGATTAAACAACATCAATATTGCTCCAAAATCTGCTCTGTTAAACAGTAACCTGAGAAAATATTAAATGTAACACCTTAGAATGTGTTTTGTAGCTAATTATATTTTAAAATGTGGTTTTTAATAAAAAGTTTACCAAATTAGTTTTTAAATATTTTATCCTAATTATTGAGTATTTTACCAGAATTTTGTTAGGCACACACACACTTGTGCATGTTAACTAGGGTTATTTTAAGATTAACCCATCCTCTTTAGGTTAGTTTCATGTTTGTTTAAGTGTTTTGGGTTTTAAGTGCATGGTTGTTTTCTTTAGTGAAAATGATTTTTCTCTTTTCTTTTAAAGGGTTTTAGTGTTGTTTTGAATTTTTGGTGCTTGGTTGACTTTGAGGAGAGAGAGAGCATGGGCATTATGGCCTTGCCCATGCCTCATTTAATGAGGAAGAGAAAGAGAGGGGGAGGTCTTGGATGTTTGCTCCCACTCTCCTCTCATTTTTCCTACCCTCATTCTCTCACTCTCACCTGCACACACACACACACAGCCGAGAGAGAGAGAGAGGCAGTGGCAGCAGCAGCAAGCTGCCTCAGCAGCAGCAGCAACAGAGACAGAGAGAGAGAGAGAGCAGCAGCAGCAGCTGGGGGAGCAGAACCAGCAGCAGCAGTTGGGGGGGGAGCATCATCATCATCACCATTATCATCACCATCACAACAACAACAACCACAACAATAACATCATCATCATCATCACCATCATTATCATCATCAGCAACAGAAGCAGTGGCAGCAACAGAAACAGCAAGCAACAGCAAGCAGCAGGAAGAGCTCAGCACTTGCAGAAGCTCTCACCTCCTCCATACACCTCTTCACCAGCTCTCTAGGGTCCAATGGGGTATATTTCCTGAACCCTATTGCTTGTTTGTGTAGCTTGTGTGTTAATTGCTTCGATTAGTGCTAAATTAGCTAGTTTAGTGCTAGTTTTGGGGTTTTGTGAGATATTGTGGTAATTATTTGAATTGGTTAGCTACCTTAGGTTAGTTTAGTGTTAATAGGGACACTTCAATTGAGAAATCCCCAGATTACACTAAAATACCATAGGTTTCCCTTATTGTGCAGATTAGTGTTTTTAAAGTGATATACTGGACATTCGTGATCTGCTATAGACCCGGACCTTGCAGAACAATATTGAGGAAACTGGAGCATGTACACTAGGTATAGATGACACCACCAGAAGACGAGCCACCCTACCCCTAACCTGGCCGCCAATTTCTTGTTTTGGCCGCAATTTGCGGCCCAGTGGGGAGCTTAGGTGTTGGGGTTTTGGTGTAGGGCTCCCTGCTATGTTTTCTAGATCATTGGCATGTCTAGTTTTGTAATATTGTACCTGTAGGAAAATCTGGGACTATATATCGTTTTTGTGTTTATTTGTGTTTGCGCGATACGCGCGATACACGAGTGGGCTCTGTGATCCAGCGTATCGCGGCGTGTCGCGATGGTTTTTAGACGCGTACACACACGATTCAGCGTATCGTGCACACGCGCGTTTAGTTCGCGACGCGAGTTTCTCGTTTCGTTTCGATATCGCGTTTCGCGGGATATTTGACTTATATATGATTTCTTGTCGTATTTACAGGTTTGCAGACAGGGGTTACGGACACGGCTACAGGGAGAGCAGATGATGGATTCACCCAGCGTGGAGTTTAGGTGAGTAGATATAACATCTACAGGGGAATCGCCCGCACGGCGTTATGCGTCTGGGCTAGGATTCAATTACCTGTCGCACATTCTACGTCATTGTAGAATTGCGCCTTACTGCATTTCCTAGATATAGCTATATACTGTGATTAGCAGCCGTAGGACACTGCACACATTATTGACGGTTCATGTTGCACGAGCACGGATTGCATGCTACACACACACACCGTCAATAATTGCCATGTCACACACTACCCCTTATAGCTACCATTGCTTACCACACTTGACATCTAGTGTATCGGTATACCTATAGTGTATCATACCTTTAGTGATAGGTATATTTTCACTTGCGATACAGCTACAGGTATACCTCCTACATATTTTACCTATACCGGGAGGGATTTCCTACATAGGTTACTTATACCCAGGGGGGTATACGACATCAGCTCCTATAGGTAGATACCTATACCTTGCTACACCTGTATGTTAGATACATATTCAGTGGTTGTCGCATATTCACATTACTGATGTTACCTAGCTGTACCTTATCATGATTTCGCATACATCTGGTTCAGCTATATACTTGTGTTTACCTGCTCGCATTCAGATATATCGCATACATTTATTCCTGTGTTTATGCATTGTTTATCTGGATTTCATATGATGTTTTCGGGATTTGGGAACCGCGGGAGTTCATGAAATTATGCATACATGTAACAACCCGGTTTCCTTGATATGATATTTCGAGCGTCCCCCATGAGTTTTATCGGTGCTGATTACCTACTCCATACGAGGTGTGGTTGCCGTATTGAGAGTACATGGCGGGGCCCGGTATGGTTCCCCTCGGCAAGAAGATCGATGGGTTTGCCGATTGAGCCTGGAGGCGGGCGAGTACCTACCGGTGATTGTTTGGACCTGGCAGTTGTCTGGAGGCTACTGGCCAGAGTAGAGAGATGGATGCGGGATGACCTGTACTGTCGAGGCCGAGGGCCGACACTGCAGACGGACCCCGTGGGCTGATCCGGACTGACGGAGCCCCATATACGAGGATTTCTGTGTCGATGCTTGGCACACACGGTTTCATGATATTCTTTAACCCCCTTTTTGTATATATAACAGGGGACTTAGCCGTTGTTATATATACCCTTACACCAATATTAGTGGAATGGGACGCTAATATATGTGTAATTGCCCCCATCATATTTATTTCTGTTCATATATTTACCTTTAGGATGCTAGAACTTACTTGAGATTGGACTTGGGATACTAGGGGATTCATTGGGACTTGGACATTGGATATACCTATGTGATTGGTGACTCGTACATTCAGGATATAGGAGATTACTCGACATTGTACATTGAGGAGATGTGAGACTTATTTGATGTGAGTGCCCATTGTGGGGCCTGGTTTGAGGATTTGGGATTGGAGTATCTTAGTGGATTGCGATCCTGCCACGACGTCAGGTTTCCGTGGAAAATGACATATTCCACCCTACACCTCACCATTACCTATCTTATGCACAGATTCATATATTGGTAGTACTTGTAGTGTACCCTTATGATAGTTGCATATTAGCTTTCTCATATCTCTATTGCATAGACATTGCATACTACTATCATGCCATCATTGCTTCACATATTGACTGTACCTGCTAGTGTACTCTCCCTAATTCAGCATTGCATGATATATTATTATTGTAATCGCATATCTTAGATTCATGCTGTACGTACATTCCTGCGATTACCTGCATATGTTTTATACTATTCACGAGTTGGCAACTCACCCCCGTTGTGCCACAGGTGTTTCAGGTCTTTCCCCAGAGTAGTCGAGGCAGGCTATTCCCCTATCCAGCTATCCAGCTACCATCTTTTGCTACAGATACCGCATCAGCTCACAGTACCCTTTTGCATAGGTGGGTTAGACGGTTATCTGTATTATATATATTGTACCTTCGTTGTATTGTACTCTCCATCTACTGTTGTATTATTGACATAGAAACTTGGTGAGGACGTAGTGTGTATTATGGTTGATTTGATGTCTTTATATATGCAGCTTTTTCTCTACTGTCCTTATTCTTCTGTTGTATTCATATTGACTAGTCTTTATAAAAAGAAATGAGGTGTTGCTAAAATTTTAAAGAAATAAAGTAAGACTTTTAAAGAATTTGGGTTGCGATTTCAAATGTTTCAAAACTTATATTATCTTTTCCGTATTTTTATGGTTTAGATTTCTGGGTTTTGGCTTTCTTTTACTACGTTGCGTCTTTAGGCGTCGCGTAGTATTAGGGCCGTCACGGGCCATTCTTGGGTCGTGACAAAGTTGTATCAGAGCGTTAGGTTTTACTTTCGGAGTGTAGGATGACCTTAGTATGATGGAGTAGGTAGCTTAAGCAGAGTAACGTAGTGTGTGTATGTCTGCAGCATACCTACAGCGCGGTACCTTGCATTAAGTGACCTAAGTACAATTTGGTTGACATTCCTTTCTTGATGATTCATATCTTTGAGAATCGATTTCCTCATTCTTATCGAATCTCATCTTATATCTACTTATAGCCTTGCCGCCGATGACTATGGGGACTCAGAGTGATGCAGCGAGGGCCGAGGTCAGGGTTAGCTCGGGTGAGACGAGCACTGACCAGGATGGCACTCTAGTTGCACAGGTGCAGACTGATCAGCCTACGATCTATACTATGGATAGACTTTTGGTAGAGATGCAGGAGTTCCGCCAGACGATGAGTTCTTTAGTTGACGTCGTTCGGGAGCTACGACAGGAGGTTGTCACCCCTGTTACTCAGCTGTCTCTTACGATCAGCATGCAGCAGTCCGTCACCTACATAGCACCAGTGGTTGCAGCTCCAGTTGACGAGGCACACATTCCAGAGGCTCAGAGAGTTCCAGGACAGTGGAGGACTCGTACCAGCGTACAAGCCCAGAGACAGAGGTTCGGTCGTCGAGACAGATTTCGTGGCCGTCGCGGGAGTAGCAGAGGCTCAGGACGAGGACAGTCGTTCAGCTTCCATTCCCAGGATGGTCAGCAGTCAGCACGTGGATGTTTTCGATGCGGGAGCCTTCAGCACATCGTCAGGGATTGTTCCTTAGCACCTCGTCATGATCGTTTTCAGAGAAGCCGTGGACGTGGAAGATTCGCTCAAAGGGCTCAGGCTACCAGAGGAGTTCATCCAGCTGCGAGTAGAGGGCAGACGCAGGAGTCTGCTTCTACTCATTGGGACGTGCAGACGTCCAATGTGGAGTTTTCAGGTACCCTTGAGTTTTGTGTTCCTTTGATATATTCGTTTGTTTTCTTGTTTGTACCGTGGTTGGGTAGATTAGTAGTAGTGGTGTTAACTTCTGTCAGCGATTCTTTGGTTGTGCGACACGTATTTCAGTTTTGTGCCAATCGGATAGGAGATA